>JARKIC010000057.1:0-566528 GCA_029378375.1 Mycena olivaceomarginata | reverse complement strand
CCAAGCCTTTCCCTTCCAGATACGGGTTCGGTATTCCGTTCGGACCTCCGATACTTTCTCTACATCTCGACCACTTCGTCTTGCTTATACGCACTTCATCCCTCAGGCGTATCTTGGTCCTCCGTCGGATCCCGATCGGGAACCGGAACTTGACAGTCTGCGCCATGGGATACAGAAGACGTTAGGGACTAGGAAACCCTACAGACGGACTCTAGTCCCCAGACGCACCGAGGGCTGACACAGGAGAATACACGAAGTACAGGAGGTGGTTGCAAACCCGATCGGGTTTGAATCACTGGATACGATGACACTTAGGGACTAGGAAACCCGAGCGTCGGGTCTCCTAGGTCCACCGACACCACGGAAACCAACACAGAGGAGTCCAGGAGCATCAGCATTAATGCTCCTTAATGCTACGGTGCAGGAACTGATCGCGATTGACCGCGATCACTTTAATTTATTAGAAGCCTATATAAGCACGGTAGAATCTCCATGTACAGTAGATTCTACCCTCGTCTAATCTCAGGCTTCTACCTTGGCTTGACATAGGCATTGTCTCCACCCTTGCCCCGCTTCCTTCGCACCATACTACGGGTATATCCACACCCCGGGTTGTATACCTGAGTGGATATCACACCCTCTTCGACTCGTTCCGGGTTCCGCCTTGCGTCCCGACCTACGACATACGGCCTCCTAGGGAGGACGCCGTACGACTGGTCCTATTGCTCGGGGAACACACAAGCTACTAGCGTCCATCGGGTTTATCCTGGTTGGGGTTCTCATCGGGTTACTCGCTGTTTAGCCGACCCAGAGGCCGTTGCTGACATGGAAACGAGCTTATGGGATGGTGGACACACATGTCCCCGTCCTTGGGACTGATGTGGGGGCAGTGGACAGCAGGCACAATTGAAGCTAGATTTTTTTTAATGTTTGAGGCGGCTGCAAGCAAATGGGATTCAGAAAAGATACACACCATCGGTGTGGTGGATATAATGACAAAAAGCAATGTTCTGTCTGCCCTGCCAGATTTCACCGAACAGGATCTTGTTCAGGACAAAATTCATGCACTCCACTCTCAATTTGTACTGCTGGTCAGGTCCAAGGCAATTGTGATGCGGGTCCTTTAGGCCTCGCCAGGCTGGAGGACTCAAGCATACGAGCACGTACATTGAGTAGAAGAGACGCGGGGCAGCCGACTCTGGTGCTTGCCGCTGTTGCACAACACTTCAGCTAATGGTCTTGTCACCCGAGACCGGAGCTCCATTGATATAGTATCTCGAGGTGCGCCGAGAGCAGTTTACAGTTGCTCAGCTATCCAGCGGGTCCTGGGTGGTTAGCCTTCGGCAGTAGCGCTGCCGCTCATTGTGTCTAGCCATTGCCGTTGAACATAGAAGTCAAGAACAAAGATAGATGTATCACATGATCTAGCTACCACCCGATCTATACAGAAGCAAAAACTATGTAAGCAGATATTCTTTGTTGACCTAAGGACCTTTGTAGGCCTTTTGTATTCCACATTTTAGCCTTTGTACCACATGCCTCGGAGGCACCTGGAATCCAGGTGCATCGGCTTTTGCCCCAGTGAGACAAAGGAGGGACAAAGGACGGCAAGATTGCTGGGTGGTGAAAATCCTGCCTGCCCTTTGTCTCACCTTTGTTATATTCTTTGTCCACCCAAGGACCTTTATCAGTCTTTTGTCCACCAGTTCATGACCTGCGGAGAACATGCCCCAGAGGCACCTGGAATCCAGGTGTGTTGGGGTTTGCCCCCGGTGTGATCAACTTACCGAGGCAAACATTTTTAATCAAATTTCAGGCATGTCTCATATTAAGATATTGGCCAGGTGGATCACTTGACTCTTGCAGTACAAAATGGTTCTATGTTGCTCCTATATGCGTATGAATATTCTCTGATTTCTTCAGGTCCTACCAACTGTGGTATGCATATGAAGGGAAGAATGCCTGGTGGCACAGCCACCATATTGCGTAATCAACGATTGTTGCGGTGTCCTTCCTGAGGGGTTTGATTAAGAATATGGTTAGTTACACTGGGGGCAAAAAGACAGGTTGTACACAAGCCACACATGGCTTTTGGGAATTGTGCAAAGCCACGGGGATTCTCTAAGTTCATCCAGGAAGGGTCGAGCTTTCAGTGAGCCCACTGAGTGGGGGGAGTGTTTTAGGCTATGGGATGGTTGTCCCGGCTTGTCATTGGGTTTGTGGGTGCTGTAGAGGCAGTGATGAAACTCAAGGACAAATCATTGTATTCACCAGATCTGATTTGATAGCCGCATGGATGGAACACTCAAAATGGTATTCATGTGAGTCATTTACAGTGGGTTTATGAGTTTGAGATACTGAAATCCTCCCTGCAGCTTGGCACAATGCCAAAAAGCCGTGTGAAGCCACATGCGGCTTGTGCAGCTTTTGCACAACCTGTCTAATGCATATGGTCGGCAGGTAAAACAAATGTCACAAGCTCCCTTTGATAGACAAAAGGCATACTTTGTGCTCCTGTGTGGGGGAACAAAGCATGCACCAAAGGCAGCCTTTGAAAGTCAAAGGCGGCCTTGTGCATTGGGCATCAAGTGCAGACCATATGTGTTTGACACATATGATCTTCATATGCATCAGTGATTGCTCCTAGTGTTAGTCTCTGTAAGGGAACCAATATACTAGTGATGATCAAGATGTAGGTTACTGTAAGATTTCGTTCAATTCATTGGTCACAGGTCACACACCCTGCCAGTGCCTGTCGGGACAAAATTTGAACTTGGTCACTGGTTATGGCAGCAGATGTCAAATCGGTTAAATGGTTGGAAAGGCAATCACCCCTCTCAGGAAGACACCGACTGATTATGCATTGTATGGCTGTGCCACCAGGTGTTCTTTCCTTTGTACCGGAGCCGAAAGGCACTGAATAAATCAGAGAAAATTCATATGCATATAGGAGGCATATAGAATTATTTATCACAGTGACAGTCAGGCAATACAGAGGGCCAATATCTTAATACAAGATCAGCCTGAAATTTGAGCAAAGATTTTGCTTTGGCAAGTTGATCACATATCATCGCAGGCACTCAATAAGCTGCTTAGAGATGAGTGAGGACCCCAACTACTTTCGGTTTTTCTATGTCTCCAAATATTTCTAGATTTATCGCTGGAAGGTATGCGCCACGACGCAGTGTTCAAAAATCAGTTGGTGTCTTCCTGATGGGGTCGTGATTACTAACTGACCATATACAGATACTTACTTGTTCATCATCCATTTCTGGTCTGTAATAAAGACTATCTATCTCTCCATTACTTTCCTTTCATAGACTCAGTCCTATACTGACTCGACGGTTATGTCATGATGTTGTATAGTAACCTCGCTATCCAGTCCGGATGGGGACGCGACGGTTACGCGGTGTTTGGTTCGGGCAGGTTGTGTATATACGAGAAGCCTGCAGCCGATTCTCTTCAGTCTGAAGAGAATGGCCGCAAGTGAGTAATCGGTATATTATTCCAATATATTAGTCTGAAGAGAATGGTCGCAGTTACCCTGAACTCTTGACCTACAACATATGACTCATGTACTTGGTCTCTAGTATTCAAGTGGCGCTGTAACCTATGTATCTTTCAATCAGTTATCTTGAACCCAAATATCAATTTGTGTCTCAGAGAACCACTGCATGTTCTCATCAACTAACCAACTCGTATATTCTCAACATACTTAAGCAAAGGTTAGCCGGTTTTATGTCAAACGACGCTGCTCCCACGTTGTTTAGTGATGCTGTGCTGCTCTGTTTCGCATGCACAGCAAGAGTAAGGGTAAACACAGAGGCGCAGCACTACTGCTCTTGTAGTGCACTGCCGCTTAATGATAGGGCTTCAACCCGTCTGTTAAACGGGATGGCCGTTTTTCTCGACAGGACAGGTATACCCGTCCTGTCAGAGGGTAGCTGAGGGCCCCGAAACGGGCGGGTCCCACCCATCCCGTCCGTAATGGCTGTTTTGACGGGTACTGGAGGACTATTTGTGCAAGTAAGTTTAATAAATTATCAACAGTCTGAGACCAAACTGGGAACTTACTAGGACCTCTAAAGTATCATAAAATATCTTAAGTGCCCTGATATAAGACCAGACAAGTGTTTGTGAACATTTAATTGCTCAGTTAATCGGAATTTGATCGCAGATCAAATATCGGTAAGTCCCGGCAATGTGCTTGTGGCGGGCAAGAATTGATGTTTCAGCAAAGGAGTTTCCATGTATGGGTAAGTTTCACCTCAATTCCTGAAAATTGGATGAAATTCATCTAAATTTGATGCATATTTCCATCTAGGAAGGGTGACCTGTCAAACCCATTAAACGGGCGGGAACGGGTACCCTGTCGACGGGTCAACTTGTCCCATACCTGTCCTGTCCTGGCGCTGGCTCGAGGGCCCAGAGGGGCGGGTAAAGACCTGCCCGTCCCATCCGTCGACCCGTCAAAAACGGCGACGGGTTGAAGCCCTACTTAATGATCCAGGCAGAGAGTAGTAAAACCAGGCTTCACCGGAGGGCAAACTCACGCCGTCAAGATGCACGTGATCGATTGATCGCGTGGGGGCTCCCTTTAAAACACTTGGTACGGCCATCGTCCGCTGCGTGGGCCTGGGGGAGCCGTGCTCCCCCAGACCCCCTCCATTCTCGCTGCCGCTGGCATTTCCGCTGCCGCTAGCATTTCCGCTGGCGCGGGGCCATTTTCGCTGCTGCTGGCATTTCCGCTGGCGCGGGGGCCATTTTCGCTGCTGCTAGCATTTCCGCTGGCACGGGGCCTTTCCGCTGCGCGAAGCCATTTTGCTGCCGCGGGGCTTTATTCGCTGCTGGCCCTCCGCTGTGCGGTGCCGTTTGCGCTGCTGTGGTACGTACATATATATGGTTAACATACTTTGAATAAAAAACTTCTGCTTTCTGTGTTGCAAACATGGCATTTCAACTGTAACTTGGTACAACACGGCAGCCCTGTAATACCTTGAAAATTCACCTGCCGGCCCCCGCCTCAATGTTGGTATGTCTTGTATTTGAGATGAGCTGGTACTCGGAAGACCTGGACACAAATACTTACCTCAGGATGAACGCGTCGTTGGCGCGCCCTATATTTTGTAGGATGGCTTCCTTTTCTCGCGATTCTGTAGCTGGAACTTCTCCAGTGCTGGTCTTCTCACGTCGCGGATGGTTTGCGGGTGGGCGGTGGGAACCGTTTCTGACGTTTCGGGGCCGGCACCTGGGTCAGCTGAGAACAACAGAGAATTTGACAGGGTCTCTGTCTCAAGTAAGTCCTGCAAAGAAGGGCTCATATACCGCTCAAGTTGCTCCACAATCTCTGCTCCACCGGCGGCCCTAAGGAATCGCAATTCGTTCGCCATTTCATTGTGCGCCGACTGCAGCCGCATCATTGACGTGGCGATGGAATTCAAGCGGTCAAAGTTCGGATGATCCGGAGACGAAGGTGAAAGCGAGGAAGGCGATGCGGGGATTAGCGAGGGGAGGCGGAGCAGCACTGGAGATCCGTGGCTGCAAGAGGGACTAGCGGCCGCGGGAGGTCGGGGAGATACGAAGGGGGAGATAATGAACGCTCTGTCGCTCATGAAAGAGCTGTCAGCAAGTACGTCGTTCGGCTGGGGCAAGTTCGATAGTGCCAACACGGCAGGTGGTCTTGTATTCGGCTCGTAGAACACCAAAAGGTCATCAAAATCAGAGGAAATAGCCATGTTGGTGATCGCTGTGTCGATGTGGTCGATGGAATCCAGTGGTGGGTGGGTATTTTCGAGAGTCAGTGGTAGGAAAGGGAGGGGCGACAACAATTCCGATGGTGGTTTGTCCAGCACGGAGATGGGGATCTTCGAGCAACCATAAGTTGTTACGCAAATAATGATCTGTCAACTGTGAAGCGTACCTCCATCGCCAGAATATCCTCTGCAACCGGCGCATCTTTGATGTCCATCCTATCGTCAGGACCCAAATCAAGTTTTGCCATCACGGAGGCAATTTCTTCAGGCGTAGGAATGTCGGTATTATCCTCGTCTAAGTCTGTATCGTTGATGAGCTCCTCAAGCCATTTCTCGATCCTTTGGTCATGGGTTGTACGAGGGGGGATGCTGTGTTGCGGTGACTGCGGGCCAGAAGATGTGAAGGAGGAGGATGAAGGAGAAGAGGTGAACGAAGATGGGGACAATGCGGGGGATGTGGTCGGCTCTGTCAAAGACGGCTTTGATTTTTTTAATGTTCGAAGGTCTGCATAGTAGTTTGATATGGCAACACGGCTACACCGCTTTTCGAAGAATGCAGGGATGACAGTGGTAATGGAAGCGTGAATCCAGACATCGATCCGCGGTAGATGGCCATTGTGGCGGTAAGCAGCATACATTGGTCCCTTGATGCATCCGTTAAAACCTTCGAGGTGGTTCGATGTGCGAGGAAGTGAGTTGACGGGGACACCGAGAATCCGAGCCACCTCGATGGTACCAGCAAGCGAGTAAGCCGTCCATTTGGCTTTGCCAACGTAATCGGAAAGATAGCCCAGAAAAGCGAGAGTGGCGGAGCTCTGAATTTTCGAAAGGGGATCTCGTTTTCGGCCGAGACGCTTGAAATAGGTGATTTCTGCTTTGTATGCTTTCACGGCTTCAGAATGAACTGTTTCCTCTTTCAAGAGGCGCATCAAAAGCTTGCCAAGACGGGTGCGAGTTTCTTTCCTGGCGACACCTTTGGGAATCGGTTTGAGATAACGGTTCAGGCCGTTACGCCAAGCTTGGTAGACATGGAAGATGCACAGCAAAAGGAAGATACCGGGCCAGATAGAAGCGAGGGCACTACGCTCACGGGTATCCATGTCTGTGAGGGCGACTTCAAAGTTGATGGTTTCGCCGCGTCCATTTTTCGGCATTTTCTCTTTGTAGATTCCTAAAAGCTCAGTTAAAATGGCGGTATTGTAGTCTGCGTGAACGGCAGCTGCTTTGGGGCGGGCTGTGAACAGAATGAATGCTATGGGAACACCTGGATTTTTTGTCAATGGTGTTTGACGAGAGGAATAAGCAATATACCGTGATTCTCATCATCAATGACCATGAGGATAGCGAGGAGTACGCGGGCAGAACAGACGTTGAATGTGAGATCCATGATGACAAGTTTATTGTGACCAAATTGCCACGCTGCTGCTTGCATATCCGGTGTTGCCAAGATCAGCACAAAGCGGTCAGTGGCGGGGGGGAGGTGGGGCTGGTAGTGAATCAGGGCTGCTGAAAAATCAGCGGATGGTGGTTGTGGGCTCGTGGAGTTGAACCACCGATTGAGATTGTCCTCGGCAGCGGAGCGTTGCGAGATGTTGCACTCGGCAGCGTACAACCGATAAAGAGAGGTGGAGTCGTGAGGAGTGAGAATGTATCGGAAAGAGGAGTCGCCGGGTGAAGATCCCCATTTTTCCTTTGCCCAAGTGGCGCACTCAGAACGAATAAGACTGATTGGGGCTTTTTTCCAGAGTAGCGAGAGTGCATATTCCCGTAATTCTGGATGCAAACCTACGCGCGGGTTGCGACTCATCTCGATAATGTCTTCGCATGCAGGGGAGTGATCCAAGACACCGGAGATGTGATCTATCGCTATTAGCTGACCATCTGATCCCAGTCAATTGAGGCCGTGAAATAAGGGAGACGGGCATACCGCGTTGGAGATCATGTAAACTTACAATCTTGATAAATACCAAACAGCCAACATCAGGCCAAGGAATTTGTCGAGTCGCGGCGGATCCTTTCTTCGCAAAGCGACCCGTCGTGTGATCAACACCGCCTGACACTGTAGGAAGCGTGTGATCCGCTTGTAGCGCTTGGCGGGAACCTTGGCCCCAGTGAGAATGTTGGCGGAGGTCCGGAGTATCGCAAATTTGGACTGAACATCACAACTGGTGGGAACAGATGGTGTTGCGGTGTCAGAGTCGGAATCCGAATCATTCTGGCTTTTGGGAGGGAGCTGGCCGTCCAGTCCAGGGATAAAAATATTCATGACAGATAGAAATTGCAGCGCGGACGCTGTCGATGTCTGGATATGAGCACTGAAACTGATTGGCAGATACTTGATAAGACGCACCCTGATCTCGGCATCCATAATCATAACGCCGCACCTCAATACCGACGGAAGCTATGTGTAGCTCGATGGCAGATCTCGTTTCCGCAGAGAGGCGAAGGAAGTTGGGGATGTTGGACAACGAGTGTCGGTCAATGTTCTGCTGCTTCATAGGGGGGATTCCTTCGAGACCAGGCACCCCAGAATTGATGGCAAAGTAAAGCTTTTGCTTAAGAGAGTCTGTCTGAAGAGCCATTGAAGTGAATGACGCGGATTGGAACAGGAAAAGACGCGACGGAAGGGAGCAGGACGCGTTGTTTATTCATGATGTCATGTGTCATCTACATTTGTCATAAATTCAAACTCCGCCTTTGGCGGCGTGAGTTTGATTTCCGGCTTCACCTTATTAAGTTAAGATGTAACAGCGCCAATTACGCTGGAGACCGCTCGGGCCTCTTGCCAGGGGATTGCCGCACACGACAGACGAAAAGGGGATGGAGGTCCGGGATCGCACAAGGATGCGGAAAGCAAGGTGATGATGATGATCTAACAGCTACAAACAGGGCTATCTACTCCCTGGCTGGGGCTTCACCCCAACCACAGTTGCCCCCCACCAGGCGAAGTCCGCCCCGGACTTCGTACCGGTCTCCCATAGTGTTCGCTCGATCGGTCCGCTACGCGTGAGTCGAGCAAGTTGCCGCTCTACCCGCTCAGCGGCTGCTCACTGCCGGGCCAGCGAGTTTTAGGGAGTGACACGCGTCTCCACCAGCGCCAACAGGATGTCCGCCATGCGTTCCTCCGCCTCTGCGATCTCGAGGTCTCGGGGTGATGGTGGTGTGTCGTCTGCGTTGCGCGGGTGTAATAGGTCGAGGGTAGTGCCCCGTAAGGGAATGTAGTGTCGTAGCCTGCGGGAATGAATATGAGAGAAGTTTTTTAGCGGAACCCCGTTCAGGTCACAAAGCGAAAATGAGTTAAGGAAGCGTGCATATATCTGCGCTGGCGCTGACCACCGGGGCGCGATCTTGTTAATGGACTTGTGGTTCCCGTCGGCTTCTGAATCGTACCACTGCACGATGTCCCCTATGCGAAATTCGATGATTTTCGCGTTCAAGTCAAAACTGTTCTTCTGTCGTTCTGCCTGTTGGAGCGACAGGAGGTGGGCATTCCAGCGCAGGCTGTCCGCTAGGGCGAAGTGTATGTCGACGTCGGCGGGTGTTGTGGGTGTTGGTACTGCTGGGCTAGTGTTGTCAGGTCAGAACCGTCTACCGAACAGGAGCTCGCGCGGTGTGGTGCCGAGGTGGATAAGTATCTGATCGTTCATCTGGCGTATTGCCTCGTCAAGGTGAGCTGGCCAGTTCTCCGGGATGTCCTCCGGGTTCACATCACCACTGTCGCTATCGTGATCAGGCGCACACAAGCGTCATAGGATTCGAAGAAGGATTTTGTTACTCCCTTCGATCAAGCCGTTCACCCATGGAGAGTGGGATGGTGTCGTGATATGTGTCACCCCGTGCGCCTCGCAGAAACTCGTAACTTCTTTGTTGTTGAAGTGTTTCCCGCTGTCTGCCATGAAGGTGTCGGGTATGGCGAAGTCTTGGAAGATACGGCCCCGGGAATCAAGTGTCGTCTTTGTTGAGCCAGCAACCTTCAGTTTCGAAACCCACACATAGTGTGAGAAGACATCGACATATAGGCCAACATTCTTGTACACTCCTTTGCCAACGGGCAGCGAGAGATAGTCGCCTGCGATCAAGGAGAATGGGCATGTGCGACGGATGGGTTGTAACAGCGAGTTGATGGTGGTCAGACCGAAGCTCTTGCACTTCGGGCACTCCAGCACTACTTGGCGGCAGTCAGTGTCCATGCCCGGCCAAAAGTACTCATCTGCAATCTTTAGCTTTGTGCTGTCGACCCCAAAATGCCCGTTCTTCGAGTGTGTCGCCATGGCTATGGAAAAGCCCTTCGCCACCGGGACACAGCGTGTTCGTGGAACGCGTCTAGCTGCCGCGTCCGCTACTCGCCATAACTTATCGCCGTCGACCATGAAGCCGTTCGCCCGGTGTGCCGCTCGGCGACGCTCTGTCACACTGGTGCCGCTGGATAACCCCAGGAGATGGTCTATGATAGGGGAGAAGAAGATATCGTCAGCAAACTCAATCTGGAGAGGGTGTCTAAAATCCCCCTCGGATTCCGGTGTCTCGCTGGTGATCCCAAACATGTCCCTCGTAATACCCGTTGATGCGTCCCAGTCTGCAAGTACGGACCAGTCGGAACCGTCGGCTGGTGTCCTCTTGTGTTCCGTCCACATGCGGCTCAGCCCATCTGCCACTGGGTTTTCTACCCCGGGTCTATGGCGGTGTGATAAGGACCGCGGTGTCGGTATCGAAAGATATGTGATTCGAATTCGACTATGTTCGTCCTCTAGAGGGGAAGGTATAGTCGAATGATAGAGCGGAAGGTCGGTGCGCGAATCGGCCTTGTATGAGTGATGGGTGTGTGTGTGTGTGTGAACGGGGGATCGTGGAGACCGTTCGTCTCCTAGGTGTGGACGTGTGCGGCGGACCTGTTGTTAGTGAAAATGGTAAAGAGGGTGTGAATGCCTAAACCTGGCTCCCCGTACGAGAGTACTGGAACCCTAAATGCGTTGCCCTGCCTGTTTTCCTTCGTGCGCTCTTCCCCTCAGAACCAGCGCTGGAGATGCGATGCGTATCGCACAGACGATGACACCGACGTTGTTCGGTCGACGGCGAGACGGTTGGTCTCGTTGGCTATGGACGGCGATTTGTATGTGATGGCTTCTCTCCGGGCCTGTTTTCTACAGAGCGAGGCTCGCGAGAATGGTGATCCTAATTGAGGAAGCCTGGGATGGTGACACCGGGTCCGGTGAGGAGGGACCCTGCTGATGGAGGTGTGAGAGGTGAGACGCCGATGAACGAGCAAATGTAAGATGTGTGGCCTGCCTCTGGCAGTGGGCAAGGAGGGTGCACGAGAGGTACGAGGTCGGGGAAGGCTGGGAGTACCCCTTTAGATTGAGCTGAGAACGGTACAGAAAGTGGGGAAAACACCCTGAAAGCTACTTCTGCAGGCCGGAAGGAACTGACTACTCCTACTAAATACGCTCCCTTTTATACCTCCTCGACGACTTCCCACGTTTCCAGAGGTGCCATGCGGGTCGCAGGTGTTTCCAGGGGGCAGGGGACGTCATGAGGTGTTTCGGGGTGCATATATGACAGGAGAACAGACGCCTCTGCTGAGGAGACCGATTGTCTCTGGGTGCGCGCGAGGCGCGGTGAGGCCAAACAACCTCGGAATACGTCTGGAGCTCCAGGCACGGCTGGTAATTGCGTCGGTGGGTGCTCGAGTGCTCAGGAAGGGGGAGAGACGGATGGTCTCCTCTCAGCTAGTCGATGCATCGTGTGAAGTGGGGGAAGGGCTGTGTCGGGATATCCTCTGCCTCGTCCGATGGGTCGGCGTCAGGCACGTGGTAGGTCCGTCCGGTGTGGGAGAGCGTCCGAGAACGGAAACGAGGGAACATCGTCCACACGCCAGGGGACCGGTCCTGTTGGTGGACACCGAGTAGCGACGAGCGCAGTCCGCGCGGTACGAAGAGCGCCGGTTCGTTGGGTGCAGAAGGTCACGTTGTAGGCGTCAAGAACCCGTGGGTCGTATCCATGTGACGATGGTGCAGGAGCGAGCCCAGAATGGTGGGGGAGACGATGCGGATGTGGGGAGAGCGGTGGTCTCGCTCGGAAGCTGCTTCCGGTAACGTGGAATCCCGTTTAGGAAGATCCGTCGCGTACATCCGAGCTCATCCCGTTACTCGTGCAGATGGTTCGCAGGGGCCATGAGGCGACGAGCGATGCGTAGCACGCTCGGAGACCTCACAGCGGATGTTGACAATGTTCCGGGCTAGAATGGACTCTTTCCAGCGGCTGTGGTGTGTACTCATTCGTTCCTTCAGCAGGCAGTCGCACAGCGCCTGGCAATCTGTTTCAATCTCTATCGCCGAGCCGTACGTGTATGATTCGAATTCATCCAAGCAATATTCGAGTGCCGCAAATTCAAGGAGGAACGGTTCGTACTTAGCTTTGCTCGTCAATGTTCTCTTGGAACAGTAGGCCACTGGGTGCCAACGCAGTACTTCCTTGCCATCCTTCCCAATATGCGGGAACTGCTGCGCCAGGAATCCGGCGAACCCTTCTGCTGAGCCGTCGGTCGTGACCCTGAAAACCCGGCTGTCATACTGTGGCGCCTTGAGGAGTGGTTCCTGGGACAACAAGCATTTGAGCGTAATAAAGGCCTTCTGTTGCTCTGGCCCCCACTTCCCTTTCAAAGAAGTCGTCTTGAGTGCGCGCTTGTACGCTCCCTTTCTCGTGCGCCAGTTTGAACTCGGTGCCTTGACCTCAACGTTCCTGGTTAGGTCTGTCAGCGGCGCTGCAATACGTGCGTAATTCGCGATGAGACGGCGGAAAAAAATTGTAAGTCCCAGAAATCCCATCAGGTCAGATACCGTCTCTGGTGCTGGCCAGTTCACTACTGTGCCGACCTTGTCCAGGTTGGGTTTCAAGTCGTTCGGTCCCACCATGGTGCCTGCAAACAGCACGTCCGTGAAAAACAGTTTCCTCTTTGAGGGTGAGAGTGAGAGTTTGCGGTCCCGGCAGCGTTTGAAAAACTTAGCTAGGTTGTCCATCTTGGTCTCGAAGACGTCGCCCGGCATGCATATGTTGTCCATCCATGCCACCAGCTCCCTGCCGATCATGTCGTCGAGCGCCACCGCTACCATCTCGCAGAACGTCGATGGTGCACTGGTCAGGCCAAAGGGCATCCGGAGGTACACAAAATATCCCCAGCCTTCCACGTAGAACACCATGTAGGGTACCGACTCGTCGTCTAGAGGGACAGCATAATATCCTGCGGCGAAATCAATAACGCTTGCCCACCTGTGGCCTGCTGCGAATTCCTGTTTAGCTTTGAGGTCGCCGTGGGGGAAGGGTGGTATCTGCGTAGCCTTGTTGACTGCCGTGAACGCGTGGCATACCCGCCATTTAGTCTTCTTTTGTGTCGGACCCGGTGCTCCATCTACGGCTTCCAGCAGCGCCTCGTTCGACTCCCCCGGTTCCATAGCCTCCTCCCAAAACGGTGGTAAGCCGTTCTTGATACATTCCGCGTTGACTTTCCGCAGGACTTCCATGCGCGTTATGCCTGTTTGACCGGCTTCTTTTGGTGCAAGGTTTGTACTGTTTAAGCACTTGAGGAACTCGCCTGGTACCCGTTGGATCACATGAGACTCCTCCATCTCGTCCAGGATTTCATAGAACCAATCCTTCTGTTTCTCCGTCAGCGGCCGCTGGGACATGCGCTTCAGGAACTTCGCTTCGGGATCGACGTTCAAATGGTGCTTCCACCAGTCTACGAAGAAGACTTCTGACATCGAGAGAGCAAAGATGTCAGCGTACTCCCGGATGAGTGTAACGACCTTAGCTCGTTGGTCGTCAGATAGGTCCGCGCCGATCTGGATCTTGCCCAAGATTTCCTGCACCCTCTGTTCCCCGAATGGATCCACCGCCCGCGCTGACGTATTTGTGCCGCGGTCAATCCTGAATTCTTCGGTGCTGACCTCGCCTATCGTGTTGACTGCTGTGTCTCCGGGCCGTAACTCCTGGTCCCAGTCCACATCTACCCCTGGGTATGCCATTGCGCGCATCTCGTCTAATTTGGCCTGGAGTCTGCGGATACAAACTTCAGACGTGAGACGTGCCTGGATTTGCGCTCTGGAGGCGTCCTTGAGGTCCGTCCCCAGGAACCCCGCTAAGAGTCTGGTTTGCTGTCGGATAGCGTACTGCTCCGCATACCGGACATCCTCAGTCCTGCGTCGTGCTGCTGCATTCTCGTTGTCCGTCCGTCCCAGCTGCCAGTGGCTCGTTATCTGGTTGATGAGTTGCGCTTCATGGATAGTTTCTGCCCAGAGTCTCTGTTCCGCGGCTCGGTGTTTGTGCGGTGGGCTTCTTTCCGGGGTTGTGGGATGTCGTGTCTCCGTTCTGATCCCCGTCCTTTCCTCTTCACACGGCTGCTGGTCAGTCTCCGTGTCGGTCTCCACGGTCAAGTACTTAGCAAAGCGCGTTTCCGCCCAAGGTCCCTCGAGGGTGCGCAGCATGGTGATGTGTGCCCATTCTTCACGTAGCTGGTCTTCTGGGATTGCCTCTACACCTCTTCCATCTCCTATCGCGTGTACGGTGTCGGATTCGGACGGTCTCGGTTTGGGGGTTGGATATGGTCTCGGAGATCTGGGGATAGGCGCTGTCCATATCGGGGGTGAGTACCCTAGACCTGGGAAGAGTAACGGTTGCTCAGCTCGTCGTTCTAGCTGTGCCCGTTTCCTGTCTTGTTCCTTCGTCGTCTTCCTCGCGAGCCTTGCCACTTCACTCTCTCTCCACATCTTCTCCCGTGTCTCTTCCTCCGTCTCTGCTTCCTCCACCGTCGTCCCGGCCTCGTCGTTGCAAATCACCGCCTCGCCATCTCCCGTCCGGATGTGGATTCGGTCCTGGTTATAGTCGTGCGTCGCGCGTACCACGTGAAGCCACGGTTTGCCTAGGATCACGTTGAACACGTCCCCACAGTCGAAGACTTCAAACCACGCCGACACCCTTACTCCGCCCACTTGCACATCTCCCCACCAGCGGCCCATCGGTACTATCCGCTTACCGCTCGCCATGCGGATCTTCGTCGTGCTCAGCCGTAACGGCGAGAGGCAGTGGCCGTACCTCTCCCACCGTTTCTTGGAGATGCAGTTCCTCATTGCTCCATCATCCACCTGGCCTGTTGCTCGCACTATCGCCTCCCCCGGTCCCAGCAGCTGGATCCGTTGCAAGAATGGTGTCATGTGCACCTCGTCGTTGTCGATGATGAAGATGGACGTAGGTAGGGACGTCACGTACTGGAGAATCCGGCTTGTATTTGGTGACGGTAATACATCTCGGTTTACGCTAGTAACATCCCAGGCGGCCGCGAGCTCTCAACCAACATCTGGGGTTTTTTGATTAGGGACCACGCCGCCCAAATTCAGGCGCGTCCCTCCCCATTTCCCGACTCTGGTTCCTCCTGGTCCTCGAACAACACCTGGTGCACATCATACATGCCCAGGGCGTTATACCCCCCGCCTGGGGGCATCCGGGCTTGCGCGCTCCCGGTGGGAAGAGAGAGTTACCGACGAGGGCACGGATATTTGATTCCTTGATCGGTACCTGCGTGGCCCCAGACTCGCGGCACTTCGCCACACTGTAGTGGGGAGGGTTGGTGACGAGCCCACACGTCCAGCACTCCTTCGACCCTGCCGGCATCGTGCCTGGGGTGAGGGGGTACGTCGCGTAATCCGGTGCAGGCGCATTGGGGCCGCTGTGGCGCGCCTCCCATGTCGCTACGTCAGCCTGGTACTGCTGCATTCCCGCGGCGGACGCAGGGTAGGTACGCGGGTTCGCGGCTGCCCGTCTCGCAAGCGCGAGGTCTCGGATGGGGTCACCGCTGAGCGAGTTCCTGTTGCCTCGCCCCGCGGAGGGGCTCCCGGGGGTTTGAAGTAACCTCGCTACAAATCGGGCTGCTGGGGTGTTGTCCTGCGTCAGGCTTGCCAAGAACGGGTTGGCGGACGACTGCACCTGCCAGTTGGCGGGGGCATGTTGCATTTGCGGCATGTGGGGTGGTGCTCCACGTTGAGGTGTCATCGGGCCATATGACTGCGATGGTGCAGGGCGCTGGGATGCCTGGTACTGCACATTGGGTGTCGGCGAGCGTTGAAGTTGTGGCGAGTTGCTCATCGCACGTGGGTACGTCGTCCGGGGGACTGGTGGCGTCCAGGGTGGCAGCGGGGCATCTATGGGTGGCATGGCTGCCATCAGCGTCTGGATGTGGGCGTACAGCTCTGCGCCTGAGCGTTCGGGGCCAAAGCCACTGGTTTCGGCGCCGATGTTGGGGATGCCGTGCCTACGGAACCTCGCATTACGCTCGATCTCATCCTGCACACGCTCGCTGTCCACCGTCTCCACCGCGGTGAAGAACTTTTCCCAGCTGTCGAGGCCTGACGCCGGCAGCACCGACCATATTTCCAGCGGTAAGGTCGCGCGTACGTCGCTCTTCAGTAGCATCGAGGGGTCGTTAAGGGTGTCGATCAGCGGGCGCATGTCTGCTGCCCAGCGGAGGTGGGTGTACATCTCATCCCCTGGCGGTCCCACTATCTTACCCAGGTCCTCAGCCCTCAGGATTGTGCTCTTGATCCTCGTCTTCAACTCCTCCGGTGACTCCTCCGCCTCCACTGGGACTGGCCACTTTTTTACAAACACCTTCATCAGCTCTGCCCATGATGCCTTCTCCGCCGCCGTCACAACATTCTTCCACCACTTGTCCGCTACCGTACCCGGTGCGAGGCCCATTTCAAAGCCGTATAACTTCTCCGCCTCTTTTGTATCGAAATTCATCGTCCCCTGTAGTTTTTTCAGCCAGTAGTGCGGTTTTTTCCCCGCGCGCATCGCCGTGGAATAGTTCCAGAGGCGCCATGTCGTAGGGGCTGGATGTGGGACTGGTATCGGGAGAACTCGGTGTGAGGCTCGACGGCATCGAGATGGTGCGGGAGGATGGGGCGGATGGGATGTGTAAGCTGGGCAATGTTGTCCCTGCACATCACGATGCTCTGGCGTCGCGGGCTCGAGCTTGAGCTTGCAGTAGCTGGTCCTGAGCCTGTGCTTTCTGTCTCAGGTCACTTGTGTATCGCGCGGTGCGTTCTGGGAGGTGAGAATTGCTGTTCGCCAGGTTTTATTCGTTCTGACGCCTTTCGAAGCGTGGGGGTGCCGAAGACCGCTCTTGTCACCAAGATGGAGACCGCTCAGGCCTCTTGCCAGGGGATTGCCGCACACAACAGACAAAAAGGGGACGGAGGTCCGGGATCGCACAAGGATGCGGAAAGCAAGGTGATGATGATGATCTAACAGCTACAAACAGGGCTATCTACTCCCTGGCTGGGGCTTTGCCCCAACCACAACGCAAACCCAGCGTAACTATACATAGCATTAGCGAATATGAAAAAAAAAATCTAAACCTATTATCTTATATAATTTGGATCGAACTGTGTATAATTTCATCTATTCATTATTTCCGAAGCATTTGCTTTTTTTTCTGTTTTTTGGAGTTTGTTCCACTCTGTTTTATCTCCCTCTGTTGAAATTGGAGGAATTTGGCCACCTTTTGGGTTGACTACTTTAAACTCATTTGGTTTACCATTGACTCAACGACGCGGAAACTGCACAGGCATCGAGATAATTGCGACAGACAGAAGGAGAGCTTTGAAAACACCATGGTTTATGAGCCGTTCGCCTGTTGCGGCAATTAATACTCAACTGCGAAATAGCAACGAAACGTCTGGATATCCGTTACACAATCAAATCCTACCCACGGGCGACCACGAAGGATTATTCGTCGTTACATTAGGTACTCCACCGTCCAATACTCCATCGAGCACGAGCTGGAGATTGGGCGATACCGCGGTTCGTCCCATGGACCATAGCGCAACAGCGACAGTGCTGTTTCACCAAGTAAGCATGCAGACCATGACGTAGCTGGAAAATGTACTTTACGCCGTGGTAATTCAATATCCCTTCATGGACGGGGAATTTTGCTTGAGGCCTTCACGACATGTTATTCTCTGATGAAGTCCTAGATGTTATGGTTGCTTACCCGATATTAGCGACTCGCTTCCCCATCATCCATCCGTTGACGAATAGATACAACCGATAATCCTGGCCGAGCGGATCATCGAACGTGAACGACATAAAGGCGTCGATCCCGGCCGGGACGTTGAGCATGAATGTCGTTACGAAGAACCCGATGCCGGCAGAGGATCCAGGGAGGCCCATTGCGAGATCCCTGCGCGCCCCAGGACGACGTATCGAAGCCAGGGAGATGCCACCCTCTCCTCTCACCGTAGAGGCCGCCTTCGTTGAGCGCTCCGCGAGTTTTGTCGAGGAAACTGTGAAAAATAATAAACAACTTCCATCTTCCCGTACAAGTTGGAACGCACTTGGTGTATCCCCCGATTTTTCCTTGCACCTTCCATGCAGCGAACGAGCCTGAATCGAGTTCAAAGCCGCGAATTCCGCGAGGACTCTTCGACGCATCCGGATCCAATGCTATCGTCACGTTCGGAATATTGCCTGTTACAATCACTGCAGTTTCGCTCAGTCCCATGTTGTCCTGAAAATCGCCCGTCAGAGGGAACAATACTTGACGAACGTTCAACGGACCTGGACAACAGTGATGACATTGTCTCCCGAGCGCAAAGCGCCGGGTGGGAAGATGAACTTCTGGTCTGTCTCTGGCACAGGATTTTCGGCATTCGCGTAACTATGTTCAGTGAGTAGACGTTCAGAGGGTGGGAGAAACTAACGGACTTTCCGAACGACGTGTTCAAAAACACATTGTTCAGCCAGACACTCGCGGCGAACACTGGCGACTACGATTAGAACCGCGATCTTGATGATGATATCAGCTTACCTTCTCCCCCATTAATTGAAAGATTCACGCTTGTCTGCGCCCCGGTAGATTCGAAATGTCCACGCCAAAGGACGACATTCTCACAGCTGTCACCGAAAAATCTTAGCGCAGCAATCGTTCCGGCGAACAAGCTCACAATCCGTAGTCACAACCATACAGAATCCGACCGTCACCATAATGTGGCTTGAGCGGAATGTTGGTCGTTGTATGATTGGCCACCGTCCAGTCACTGTCGTCGAAATCGGGTCTGATCTCAGGTAAGGAGTCCTGGAATTTCCATCCAGTCAACTTCGGGACCGATATCGTACTGACAGCATGCCGCGGGGCAAGCATTCCGGTGAACCCGCCGCTCACGGTGACACCTGGAGTCAGCGCTACACGTTCACCGTTCCATGTCACCGATTCAACGGCGGCTGGGACAATGACACTCAACGGCGCCGTGTTATTCAGATCTCCCACCAGGGCTAGCCGAGACCCCGAGATAATGGCGCTGCGGACGAGGTATGGCCCACCGACAAGAATAGACGAGTTGCTGCCGATGGCCCAGTAGCTGCCGAACGGGCCAGTGCCGGCCAAGACGGGCGACCAAAATGTCGCAGCCGTCACCGAGTCGGCGAACAAGACAAGCTGCGTGTCGCTGTCCCAGACGGTCATGAGGCTCTGGATGCCCGGCTGGAAAGCGACTATCGTTCCGTGAGCGTCAGGGGTAAACGTGATGAGCGGGGTTTGAGTTTGATGGACTTCACTCAATGTGCCGGTGAGCGCAAGACGAGCCTCGTGTGATTGATTGGAGCTTCCGTGGAGGAAGAGAATGTCTCGCCCTCCAATCGTCCCGGCATAAAATACCGAAGCAGTCGTATACCCAACTTTGGACGATCCGAAGGAATAATCCGAGATGACCACTTTAGACTCTCGACCGGCCAAGGTGATCAACGGGACAACAATAGGCACCTGAAGTGCGCCCGATACAGTCGTGATGTTCATTTTGAAGCTCGTGATGGCTCTGCCGATGATTGTCAGCGAAAATCTTGTCCTGAGTAATAGCTGAAGCATACGTGGATGTTACATTCGTCTGGCCGAGGACATAGAACGCCGTCTGGGTGTCCGGATTTTGCAGGAGGGTTGTAAAAACTGCGGGGTTGGAGCTGGCCACAAGCCCACTCGAAGAATCCGCGATGAAGTCGGTCTTGTAGAATTCGGGCGAACTCCGCAGGAATATTGCCTGTAACTTCAACTCGTCGAATTTTATGTTGAGTGCACGGGATTCGGATATCTGAGAGACACATTGTTGTGAATCCTATTCGAGATCTCTTGGAGGGAGACGTTTACTACTGCCCCATAGTCGTATGATGTATAGCCCTAGTTGATGCATATCTCAGTCCTCGCACATAGTTTGAACCATGACAAACGTACTAGACTGTAAACGGTATCAAAATACGATCATTCGAAGGGAAAAAGTACGCACCTGTAGGGAAGCGCGCCCCAAGATGTACCTCTGGAATGTGTTGAGTACTTAGGAGTAAAAACGATTATATTGGGGTGCACCCGTAAATCATGTAATAGTTCATGAGCTTGGCATTGCTCGCCCACACCTTTCTATTGAAAACCGATTGGAATGTTGGCCCGGTCATTTGGAAGCAGCGATTGTATCCTGGAAAGCGCTAATTAGGGGCCTTGTTGAATGAATAGTGCGTACCTGGAGCGTCTGGTCCCCACGAGTCGGATGAGCCACCCTGGTACTCTGATTTAAAGGACGTTAGTACTTTGCGCCGACAGAACCGGTAAATATGGGTTACCTGGGAGAAACCATGCTTGGGATGGGCTGAGAGAGGCGATTTAACACCCATTATTGCGGTAACAAGGAACCCTACTTGACTTGCTCGTGGTACGCTTGGTAATTGGTCGGCAGGGGATTCCAGTCATCTGGATTGGTGCAGTCGAACCCCAGAGGATACGTGTCAATCCTATTAACAGGTGCATCAGTCCTCGTAAGTTTTTAAGGAGATGTTGACTGACCCGTAAAGATCGACCGCACCCTAATCAAGACGAAAGGTGAGGATTGATAATTGGTTCTAGGAGACGATTCTGACCGTTCCATTGATGAAATTACTCCCGGAGAAGGGGTCGTTGCCGGTTAACAGGACGTCAATGCTCGAGTTGCGGTATACTGCCTCGAGCTCTGCGTAATATTCCGCGTGACCCCAGGGGCCCTGTGTATACTCGTTGTCTAATTGACGTCAGGAGATATTCTTTGTGAATGTAGTAGAGAACCCATACCGATTTGGATTGCTAGATTTGGCCTGAGTACGAAGCTCAAGGTGAAACATAAAAGACGTACCAATGATAGGCCCACCGTTGCTGATCTGATATGGAGCGCTTTCTCGGATGATTCCATCGATATAATCTTGCCACGCAGCTCGCCAGTCAGACGAATTGGTGCGCAGTCCGCCCGCGACCTCAGTTGTTGTCCAATGAGCGAGCCCGCCGGCCGTAGTTTCAGCATTGATGTACTAGCGTCACGGTGGGCCGAAGAGTCGGGAAAAAAAATTGTGGCATACCGGTCCTAGAATTGACCGGTTAGAGTTACTCATCTGAATAACGTGGTGTTAGCCTACCAGGACGCAACGTGATCCAAAGCCCCGCGACCATCGCTGCCTCGTAGAGCGGTTTTAGCGCCCGATTGCTGTCGAAATCCACGACTCCGCGCGAAGGATTTATGAGGCCCATGTGTGTATAGATGCTGATGGCATTCAGGCCAGCCGCCTTGACTTTTTGAAGAATATCCGGCCACAATGAAGGAACAGGGAGTCGGAAGGTGTGGAATTCTCCAGAGCTACAGTACCCCAAATTCGTCTGTCGCCGGCATCGAGATGATGTGAACGTACTGCAAGAAAATACGCTGGCCCTGCAAGATGAGGCTGAAGTTGTCAAAGTGCACCTGGTCCGTCCGAGCAAGAGCCGGAAAGATCGGGGAATCGCTCCGCATCGGAATAGGTGATGTTTTAGATCCGGTGTGACACATGGCGCATTCGCTGAATTGACGCTCGGAAACGCCAACACGAAAGAAACGGCTGCTAGAAGCCAGAGAAACATCTGGGCGGGTATCAGTGTGATCGAAGAAGAGCGCACTGTGTGTTTATATGGTGGTAAAAGAAGCGAGGTTACAAGACGCGAGGTTACAACTTGACGCGAGGAAGTTCATCGACCTCGCTAAATTAGGCACGTGACTTGTGCTCGTGTGGTAATGTATTTCGGGATGGGATCAGACTTGATTCCAACTTGATTCCAGGGACAAGTTTCTTTGAAAAGCAATAGGGTTGTTCACAGTTCCCTTTTTCCAGCTTTTTTTGCTCCCTTTTTGCTGCCCTTTTTGCTCCCTCTTTCCTCTTGTTGTTCCCTCTTTGCTTCGTTACCCATTTCTTTTTGCACCCATTGAACTCCCTCCATCTTGAGCATGAAGAGCGTTGATACTAAGCTGTGTTTGATTACATTACATTTCAAACTCTGTTTTAAACTCAGTTTTCTTTGTATCGTTTCACTCCCTGCTCAGTCGTTACTGAGATGGAGTTCCGGTTTTGTGAAGAGAGGTTCAACTTGTTAGATGCAACGTTACCTGCGGTAGCGGTCTCAGCGCACTGGGAAGCGTAGCTTCGCGTATTTCCAGGCCAGCGTGCCATAGATCTCTGTGGATTTCTTCTAGATCGTGACTCGGAGTTGAAAAACAAAAAAAATTGATGTGGTTGAAATGACTTGATGGATTTGTGATGGAAACCTTGAAGCTTGAGCGTGGCCAAATCAGCTATCAGGTGTCAACCCCGACTGCCCCTAGAGCTTCTACTTAGGGTTCGCACGCGGCCGAAAGATTGTGGTTGGATTAAGAAATGATACAATTCAAGGTCTTGTAACTCAATCGACTTCAAAAATAAAGGGGCTGATTCAAAGACCTAGGTCAGCCAGTGTCAAGTTGTTGGGCAGTGCCGAAAACTGATGAGCCCAAAGAATTTAAACAAATTTCAGCGGAGAAAACTCTAAGAACTCACTGATTGCGAGAATGGACTTCCTACAACCATGCTTTCGTACTAGAACATTTCCATTTAGGCACCGGGTGATGTGGGATGGAAACGAGCTTACGGAATGGTCGACACACATGTCCCCGCCCGTGGGACCGACGTGGGGGCAGTGGACAGCAGGGCGCAATTGAAGCTAGAGGTCGTTTAATTTTTGAGCGGCTGCGGCAAAGGGACTCGGAAAAGATACACACCATCGGTGTGTGGATATAGCGACAAAAAGCAGTGTTCTGTCCGCCCTGCCAGATTTCACCGAACGGGATCTTGTTCAGGACGAAATTCATGCACTCCGCTCTCGATTTATACTGCTGGTTGGGTCCAAGGCAATACGCCTCGTGCGCGGAACAGACGTCCACCGCCGCACGCGTTTGGAGTGCGACATTGTCGGAGGTGTGAGGTGGGAGCCCGAGCTCTTGGATCGCGGCCTTGGCGACCTTGGGCCACACACTCGCGAAGAGAGCGCTAGCACGGTAGAGGATTGCGTCGTACTGGGTAACCTGGCACTGGAGGTTGGAAGTCACTCATAGCTTTTGGAAGGGTGTGGTGGTGCCAGACCTGGTCGTTAAACACTGCGTGGACATAAGGCTAATAATCGAACATCGACGCGGGGGGACTCACAGAACTTGAGTTGCCACAATGTAGGAACAACGGCAACTGAACGGTCTTGAGTCTCGAATTGTTTACGGGTAGCAGGACTCACCAGTCCAGTTGAAGTCTCGAAGAGTTGTCACAATCATGAGGTTATTTTCAATGACGAGATCACTGCATTGTTTTAAATCTCGTTTCTGAAGAACTGTCCCAAAGTACGTACACCAAGGAGCCGTTGAGCGGAACCCCGAGAAGAGGCGTACTGGCGTTAGCGGTGGCGATACCGGCAAATAGACCTGCGGAGTTGCATGTATGAGAACATTTCGATTATTGAGAACCATGATCAGAAATGCCATACCGAAAATGTACTATAAGAACGAAGGAAAAAGTCAAGAACGACCGTAATTAGTAACTGGGGAGGTGCCGTGAGAACCAATTATCCAACCTCCGTGTTCAGCTCCCGACCTACATAGCTCATTAATAAAGTCTCAACAATTGTATAAGGGCTTACCAATGAACGTCTCGGTAACGTCTACTCTGCCAACGATGTCTGCGAAGATTAGGTTTCATAGGTCGAGTCAAGTGCCGTTTATGTACCTACCTTCTGCAAATCCGGTATAGTTGATAGACTTTGCGACTTCGAGGTTCTGTGGGTACGAGAAATCCTGCGGACAATAGCTTTGAGAACAGACTTCATTGATACGGTAGCGTACTAACCTGATTAAACTGCTGTAAGAAACCGAGCATTTGTTGCAGGGTGGGATCTGCGAGAGTAAAACCCGCCAGTACGAGTGGGACAGCGTAAAACAAGAATCGCATGACGAAAGTTATGCAGCGATGGGGAGGGGAACGGGAACAAAAAGGGTGCGGATGTGAACCTGTTGTGCGACGGGGGCGGTTTTATCCTGCGGTCACAGCATCCGGAGCGCGCATGGAAGGAACAATCAAGCCGTTTAGACGTTCGAAATCAGGAGTTAATGAATCCGACAAGGCCTGTATTGAATGGGCCATCATGAGGGATGGAATGTGCGGGAACTGAAGGTGTCAACCAGGGCTGATGCGAGAAAACAGGCAGTTGTTGGCCCCACTTTCTCTATTTTGCTGCCATGTTGGAGCTCTGCAATATTGCCACCGCCTAGTTCAACGGTTACCCACGGGCGAAAATCTAGCTTTCAATGCGCGGGAAGCCAAAAACGACCCGCTCCGCAAAGTGCTGATCATAATGCGCGCCGCACCCTACGGATAATCCTGAAAAGGGTGGCGGAATTTGGTTTGGTACCCGGAATTTAACTTGGCTGTCCACGTCTGATTCCCGCATTCAAGGAACCTGCAATTATTTCGGCACAGGTGAAGAAAAACGTATGGCATGTGAGAAGGCGTGGTATGAATATTGCGCACCACGGAAACTCGAAGTCCAAGACACCGATTGCCGGTCTCTTAACCTCGCCACATTTTTGAAGCGATTACTATTTCAACCCCGTAGGATTATGTCGAATACTCAGAGATGTGTTTGTAACAATCAAGAATAGCGGGAAGTGTGGTGATGTTGTGTCGCGTACCCGCATGGAGCTGGTATATTTAGTTCCCGTCTTAGTGAACTGGCCGTGTGCCAACTCTACATTCGAAACTCGTAGAGCAAATTTCGAAAAAGCGGTGAAAACGGATGGGGGCAGTGGGGATCCATCGTCTTGAATATTATCAGGTTCCCGAGTGTTCACTGTTCAGTATCAGAACCAAGAAGCTGAGGCTGCACCAGGATGTGCTATTACCGTGCCCACCAACTTGTAGATGTGGTTACTGTTACAGACCAGAAACGGATGACGAACAAGTAAGTATCCGTACTTATATGGTCTGTTAGCAATCACGAAGCCATCAGGAAGACACAAACTAATTTTTGAACACTGTGTTGCGGCGCGTACACCCCGATAATAAATCCAGAAATATTTGAGGGCATAGAAAAATCGTAAATAGTTCAGGGCTCCCTACAGCTAAACAGCCCATCCAGTGCCCACGATGATATGTGATCAACTTGACGAGGTAAACATTTTTAATCAAATTTCGGGCATGTCTCATATTGAGATATTGGCCGGGTGGATCACTTGACTCTCGCAGTACAAAATGGTTCTATGTTGCCCCTATATGCGTATGAATATTCTCTGATTTCTTCAGGTCCTACCGACTGCGGTATGAAGCCTGGCGGCACGGCCACCATATTGCGGAATCAGTCTTCCTTAGAGAGGGGCTTAGTTAAGACTATGGTTCCTGTAAGATTTCGTTCTATTCGACGAGTTTGAAAGTTACGACTGACAGCTGCGACCGGGAGCTTGGCTAACGGAGTTTTGAGAGGTCCACGGAAGATGGTGTAATACATAGTGCGTGTACACCGGAGTAATCCGTGGGACCGGCGTAGACTCGTGAAACCAGTCGGGTCCCAAGCTCACCTCTAAATCAAGGGGAGGGCAACCTTAAAATTTTCGACACAAGGTCGGAAAAGTGATTTAAGAGCTCTGAAACCCCTCCCTCCCTGTTAGCCGAGCACAGCCACCTCCGAATCGGGAAATTTTTCGCCATCAGCTTCGTTCAACACTCGTTTAACGCTCGAGACTGTTTTCCGTCGCATTCCAGGCAAAGCCCTACGTTACGGGGAGCTATATAATCAGTTGTGTCGCCTCTTACGGACAGTACTACCAGCATTTCCACGGCAATCGTCGTCACAAAACCAGTCAAGTCCTTCTGCGCTCTTCTCCCCAACACAGCAAAGGTGAGCCTGAAAGAAACAATCAGCATCTGTTCAGACATGGTCGGTTGGGATCACGTACACGGAAGCTGCAAGCTGGCCCAAGATCGCGGATAAAAGTGAGCAAGAGAGTAGCGAGGCGGCGCTTGCCATCACCATCGGACGAGATGCAATATGCGCAACCCCCAATATGGGATGCGCGGGAGTTCGCTGCTTTGAGCATCGCAGATAGGAGGCGTCTCTGGCCGTCCGCCGCTTCGCGTTTGCAGGTTGGCGCGATCACGAACGGATGCGCAATATTCCGCGCCAGAACATCCGAGAACGAGTTAACTGCCGCAACTGTAGCCTGGGACACTTAGTATCATGCCGCTAGAGTTGAGAAGAGTTCACAAACCTCACTCGCGAGATGAACTTCGTTGTTCGCGAGACCCGCATGGAGCGCCTCCGCCTCCTTGATGCTGTGAAACTCGAGGTCGTATGCGGCGCTGTGCTCCCGACAGATTCCGAGAATCATATTGGAGCGCGGATCCCAGCGCATCCTACCCTCCACCTTGATCTCGTCGACCATGATTTGAAACCCTGGTCCAATTGAACCATCAGACGGAGGCGGGAGTGGTGTGGGGAAGGTTACGTCGAGGTTATGCTGCATCTCCTCCAAGGTAGGTGCCCGAGGCGATACAACGAGAGGGATCGTTGCGATGTGGCGTTTAGCCGTGGAAATGGACGGCAAGCCAAGGCATCGGTGACCAAGCTCAGCTGCGGCATGTCCCCCAAGCTTGAGAAGGAGATACAAGAGCTGGTGGTCGGCATGACTATAGCTTTTAGGATTGAAATTACCATCCGTCGCACAGCCAATCTTCTCGAGAGTCGTGAAAATACTAGCACCATTCTTCATGTCGTTCGCCACAATGCTATGGATGCGTGGTACATCCCCGCGCGCAACTGCAATACGCAGTCGGGAATGCGCTGCGAGATGGGTTGCGCGGACAAGGAGGGTTCGGCTGAGCGCCAAACTAGCGAGTTTCAATTTGTTGAGTTGCTCGCTTTTATGCCGTAGACGGTTTTGTGCGTCGTCGAAGGTGAGATACGCGAAACGGGTATTCGGGTTGATACCAAATCTGTTCCGTTCCAAGATACCCCGGACAACAGGGTGGCGAAGGAGCTGGTTGCAGGGGTGGCAGACTGCAGATGCCTCGAGGTGGTGTTCGCATGCGAAGGATCGAATGATGAGTTTTGGCCTGAATTCCACGCTCCAGGGGAGCTCGCGTTCGGCGTGGAGGGCGAGAGGGTAGGATAGGAACGAGGACTTGCCCTCTTTCAGGGGGAGCTCTTGTCCTGGACATCCGAGGGGAGTCGGCGGCGACATGGGGGATATCTGGCTCGGTGTATCCGGTAGTAGGGGGGGATCTGGAGCAGAAGGTTCAATACTCGCACCCCTGTATGATATCGTAAATGGTAGAAATGGGATACATGGAAAATACTTGCAGTAAACGCATCGCTTCAATGAGACGTTCGATCTGTGGCTCGAGCATCCCAAGAGGAATATGGAGTCCGAAGAAACACCTTTCAAGCCACTTCGCGAGGCCAGCCATCCTGATTTCTCCGCGCCTGACTGATTGAGAAAGCTCGATGCTGTTTTTGGGTCTTCCTCCCTCGTACATTAGCGAGTCGATTTTACCGTGAATCACATCCTCCCATGCATCCTGACCAGGTCCGACAAGAGTAACCGGATCGACTGAGAAAGACGAGATTGGATCGGTATCGCTCGCGAGAGGGATGGTTGACGGCAGCCCAGAGATAACAAGACCCAGCCGCGCTAGAAGTTGGCGTGTTTCTGATTCCGGGGTGCGAGGTGGCATGGGTATACTGTCCAAAGAATCGACATCAATGATATCGGACACAGGTAGAGGGGGATTCGTCGGATTCGTGGCAATTGTAGCGGATGCCGTAGTAGATGACGCTGGGACGATTGGACCGCCGATGGAAGAGCTCCCAGTCCCAGATGCTGAAGCTGCGGCGCGGGGTATCTTGGCGTTGACGGGAAAGAAAGACTTGAGTGATCGTGTACCCTCAGTAGCCTGCATGTTACGTAGATGCTTGGCGCTTCGTTCGTGCTCAATCCAATTTGCTTGACCACCGTCTCCGAAGGTGATGGTTCGGTTGCATGGGGCGCAGTATCGTTCCGTCTGTACAGGAAGGTGAGCCGGATAAGCCGAGGAGAAGATTCTTACCTGACTTGATGCCATCTCGAGGAAGTGCTCTGTCGTGACGATAAAGCGGTGCGAAAAAGTGGCCTTACTTGGTTCTGCATCCTACGGCCTTGTTTACTCACAACTCAAACGCGACGGGGGAAATCTCGAATAAATAATGATATTTTTGGGGGCATTTTTTTCAAAGCATCTAGAACGCATTTTTGAACGATTTGGGACCTTGGTCGGAAAAGTGAAATAAGGTGTCCGAGACCCCACCCTCCCTGTGAGGCTGTGTCTCGGCATTTGCCGGTGCCCTCCCCTTGCTCCAAATCCGAACAGCTGGCACAACACGCAAGCAAAAAACAGTCATATCAACAGATCAATGATGGTAACAGTCAGAAAGGCGAGCTTGGGTACCGACTGGGCCGTGTTTTGGTGGGCCCGCCAAATGAAGGGTGTGGACTTTGTCAGAAATCCTCGAAAAGTCCCAGAAAATCATTCCTAAGTCTCCTAGTTGTAGATGGATAATTTTTAATTCTCTAACGATCAGCCCCAACTCATTTTCCTGTCGAATAAATATATTGATAAGGCAGTTTTTTGTACTGTAGGGGAGTACTACAGTATAAAAATTGTATGCAATATCCAAATAGGTCATCTTGAGCTGCACTCGTGCGGAATTCAAGAGTCTCACTCAAAGCATCCCGATTAGGCACAATATGTGGCTGTGTGATTTCATCAATTCTCGACGCGTCGACCAATCGTTATACTACACCTCGCCATCGCGTCCTCCGACTCAGAGGACTCGTCAAATTTGTCGAGGTACCACTCGGGAATGCCATCCTGTCAAACTTGGCATCCCGCTCCAAAATTATGGGAAATGTATGTATTCACCGGGAAAACAAGTGGGGCTCTATCGATAGAGAATGAAAAATTACCCCACTTCAATTAGGGGAGTTCGAGATGAGTTTTAGGTCTTTTTGAGGTCTTTTTGACCAAGTCCCCACCTTTCGTTTGGCGGGATCACCAAAACACGCGACGAGGGGGCCCAGCCGGTAAATCAAGTCTCCTTCGCCGTGATCTATGTACGTGTTATTGCTGACTCTTTGATTGATTTACCGGATGGGGACGAGCCTACGTGACGGCGTAATTCTACCTACCGTCGGTCACGGGTCGCGTGCACCCTCCTGTCGGGACGAAATTTGAACTTGGTCACTGGTTATGGCGGCGGGTGTCGAATCGGTTGAATGGTTGAAAAAAGTCGAAAATTGAGTATGCAGAGTAGTGGCAGAGAGTGTTATCACCCCCCACCATTTTGCCGCCCCCTGCCCCAAATGATGGCCGTACCAAATGGGGTGATTCATTTGCACTTGTTGCTGTCCCATCATTCCTTCTTCCTTCCTCCCTGCGCCTCTGGTCCCTCTGGCGGCTCGCTTCTTGTCCCCGACTGTTCTGTTGTGTCTTTCCTGCTGCAATGTAGACTCTCGGCCTTCAAATTTCCCTCGGTACGGCAGCATCGCCGCTGCGCTGGCACGCTTGCTGGGGACGGCATCGCGTATAAAAGCTGCTTGCGATGCACGGCAGCCCTGAAACCCCGTACAAAGGATGAATACTACTCGACTTTGTGTCTCCACGCTTCTGGGCTCAGTCTCGGCATCCAGGAGCTCGCAATTGACCCTGCAGCTATTCTCACTTCCGCTTTATTTACCAAGCTTCCTGGGGCTCCCTTGGCTCACTAGTCTCTCAATGCTACCTGGAAAGGCTCAGCCTGCTCCCTGCTCACTTCCAGCTCTCCTACCGCTTCTCCCGCCGCTTTCCCGCCTCCCGCCACTTGCCCGCCACTCCCGCCGCTTCCGCGTCAGCTACCCGCTTTCCCGCCTTCCCTGGGCCTAGGCCCAGTGTAACGCCACCCAAACGCACTCCCCCGGTTAATGGTTTGCCGTTGTGTGGCTCCACGCTCCCTGCCACGCGCCCCTGCCCCCGCCGCTTGCGCGCTCACCCCGCCGCCTGCGTGCCCGCTGCCTGCGATGCCGTGGCTCACGCTCTCCCCCGCGCGGCTTGCGCCCTCGCCTCCGCGCACGTTGCCACGCATCCCCGCACCTGCCGTTTGCACGCTCGCCCCGCCACCTGCGCGCCCGCTGCCTGCGACGCCGTGGGTCGCCTGCGGCTTCCTGTTCACCCTCCGGCCCCGCGGCTTGCGCGCTCGCTCCCGCCCGCTGCCCCGCCGGCATGTGCCATTTCCGCCTCCCCGCCCGCTGCCCACGCGCTCCCCCTGCTACGTGCTCGTCATGCCCGCTCCTCGTCCCTCGCCGCTCCTCGTCGACAGGCGCCCCTCCACGCCTCTGCGTCTTACTCCCGTCTGTGTTCGACGTCGCGCTGGCCCGCCCAACCTTCCTCTCGAGCATCTGTTCCGCTGCACGGCCACCTGCTTTTATTGAGGGCTCCGCTGTAGCGCGAGACGTATTAGTTTTGGACTCTGTATTTATCTCCTTCCCCTCTCAGAGCTCATTTACATAATGCTCCGTCCATCGACTTTAGACAGAAACCTGATGTGTACTGGTTGAATATAATATTTCCAAGACTTCATTATACCGCTTTCCTTGTCTTTCTATACACAGATTGGGTGACTTCCCGTAAGACAAATCTGTGATTTTCAGACACTTGGCGGTGCCAATGATGGGAAGTAAAAGTGTGAAAAACAAATGTCTGGCTGTGCGGCCATCCGTAAGGTAGCTGCAGTTGCAAAAACAAAGCTCGGCGCTTCAACACTGCATCAGCAATGGTCCAGCCTGCTCGGTGCATTTGGCTTCGTCTTAGCGGATTAAGCGGTGAATATCATTCGGCCGTGAAACGGCATCCAAAGTTATCACACACACTTAATCGGCAGCCACAGGCTGATACAAGCTGCGACAATATCAAACCAAAATGGGACTTGAGGGCTTGGTTCCTGGGCTTTCTATGCCTGAGATATGGCAGCCTGGGCAAGGGTCAATGTAGGTCAGAAACAAGCAAACGTTGAGCGTACGATCAAGTTAAGTGGAGGTTAGATTCGGAGGGGATGAGGTGCCGTTGAGCCGTTAGTAGGCCGTGATCCGACATTGCCTTTCTCGGTTTGTTTCGGCGGAGTTTGTTCTGTTCGGGGGGTCCTGACTTCAGAACGAGGTTGCGAGTGGGAAGTCAGTGCAAGAGACTAGGTCCTGACCCCTCGAACAGATACTCTATACGAGGTAGGAGTGTAAGCGAGATCTGAGGCCGATGGGGTCCTGATGGGAGCGTCGGCATCTCGGCAAACCGACGAAAGGATATGATTTTACACACTTCTGTCTTACGGGAAGTCACCCATTGAGTTGCAGCCTTTCCACTTCCTGTGATTTCGAAGAAATGCGCTGCAAACGACTGATTTTGAGGTTTCTGGGAACGCCGAGCCACAATGCCGAGAAGCCCGAAAGGCGTCTCTAACATGAAATCATCCGCGGTTGAACTCTCTACTCCAGTTTGGATAAATTATGAGTAGAGAGATCTGTTCTGAACATCTTATCCAACCTGTTTGTGTTCAATATTACAGAATTTTACCCAACTGCGAAGCCTCACGGTGAAATCGTTCTTCAGATCCAGTTGATGAGCGCTTGGCGCTTATTGGCATCTTTCGCGCAGAAAACCCGTTCGCGAGTGCTTCCCTCCGTGGATTTTCATGTTCTAATATGTTGAATGGCATCTAGAATGCTAAACACTTAGAAATTGACCCAGTTTTTCAACCAAGTGGTGCAGGAGAAGAACTTGAAATGAGTGCAAGTTTAACTCTGCTTCCACCCAACTCATATTTTGCGCCATTTTTTTTTCTCCCGGTATCAACCCTTCCAACTATGACCATAATGAGTTGGTGCATCTCATAGACCTTGCTTGCCCTTTCAAACCGAAAATATAACTGATTCCTCATCGACGCTGTTTCCTGTCATACATCATGACCGTCATTTTCTTTGGCACACCGCCGTCCGTCCAAACCTGTATTCAATCCTTCTGGCCGCGCAGATTCTCTTCTATTATACTCCTACAACATCTGGGCACCACTCCCCCGTTTTGGAGCATTTCCGTTGGTCCAATACTTCGCTATCGCCGCTTTCGCCTGCCACGCGATGTCTCGCCCCGGCGTCTTCGTGCTTGCTCTGAGGTGCTCGAATCAGACTTGAATCTCGTGGGAGAGGAAGAGACCACTCTTTCCGACGTCTTTTTTGATCTCACTGGGACTGCCGCACTAGGATTGGGCCGTTTTGCGTCGTCAAGAACTGCAAGTGGAAGTTCTTTGTCTTCCGGTGTGTCTGCACTATATTAAGTCAGTCTTGAATTTACTTCAGATGATCAGCCGCTGCTCGCCGTGCAACAGCCTTTTTCCCAGTGTATTCATAGCGAGTGAGTGCCCGCCTCGAACTACGGTGCTGCTCTACGACAGCACCACCGATACCATGGTGCGCACCAGCGCGCGCGTAATCGTGGCGGGTACTGCTCCGTGCACCGTTGCGCGCAGCAGAAGCATTAAGTACCCCCCAGCGAAGCTCGGGGACGGTGGTGTGGTGTACGAGCGGGGGTACAAGCGCGTCCCCATGTGCCGGGGAGGCTGGTGAACGCGGCGTGGATGAGACATGCCCATGCGCGCCATCGCCGGATGGGTTGGGCGAGCGGCGCGGGAGGAGCGGTCGCGAGGGGAGCGGTCGCGAGGCGCGGCGCGGATAAGCGACTACGATGCTTCGGGCCCGACGCAGAGAGAGCGGCCGTGGAGAGCAGACGAGGGGCTTCGATGCGCGCCTGTACACGGTACGAGCACTGTGGTGCAGTTGCGCGGGGGAATAGAGCCATTTCGCCGGATGGACGCGGCCAGCGGAAGCGGAAGCGTGGGCGGGTGCGCGGCTCCAAAGGACGAGCGCAGCAGGCGGGCGCAGCATGAACAAGCGGGTCATCCCCGGGGCTGCTCAGCGCGGCGGCGCCGGATGGGTGTGGCGACTGGCGCGGTGGTGTAATGCAAACGATGGCGGCATCGCGGCACATGGACAGCGGCCGAGGTGGGTGCAATTGGAGGCGCGGCGGAGCCCCAGGGTGCAATACCAGCCCCGCGTCCCCGCGTCGCGCCTACGCTCGCAGTGGCTGCATGATGACGAAGGCAAGATAATTTAATTAAAACTGCGTTTTCGGGCCTTATTCCAACACTTCAGTCATTGTTACTTTCACACAAGTATCGTACAGTAACACTCCGCATTCTGTATTATTATTTTTAGTGTGATTTTCAAGGGCACCTCTGGTCGTCGTTGACGACGTCGACAGCATTTGATCGCGTTGATCGCGATGGCAAGAATGCCTGATCGACATGCACGTCATGCAGTCTGGTGGCGGACGCAGGTACCAGCATTTGAATGGGTGCTTGAGGGTCTCTTGCAGTGGTGTATCGGATGGACCGCTACACTAGCGGTTAGTGCCAGTCTAAGGTGATTGCCAGGTAGGTCTCGGTCTGACTACGATCGGTTGATTAAAAGAGACAGTGCGGAGAATCCGAAGAAGTAAAGCTGTTAATGAAAGGAGATGAAGGGTGAGACAAGGTGCGGTCCGAGCCAGGAGGCAGACGGCCACGATACACGCGGAAGGAGTTGCATGTCAGGGCAGGAAGTGCATTGACCAAGTTGGAAACGTATATCTTCATTGTGTTGAGAACATTCACGGAACCTTGATCATTGGGTACATCGGAAAACCAGTCGCGGCGGTCCCAGAAGACGCTACCCCCAATTCATCGACTTTACCCTTCCCAATTGTAACTTCCCCCACGACCTGTGCAACGCGTAAGATTTTTATCGGGAAGAGAAAGGGATGGATGACCTCAAATCCATAACGCTTGTACACGTCGCGTGCGCGTGGGGTGTTAGCCTCAAGTGTGAAAACGGCATCCGGGGCATGCTGAAACGCTTCCTCAAGGAGCATAGAGAGAAACCCTTTTCAGAACGGTGAGTAAGCGAATTTGAGGATTGACTGGCTACCACCTTTGCCTTGGAATTCTGGATCCACCCCTGTGAGCTGCAGGTACCAAGACGAGTCCTCAGGGGTGCCCGGCAGCTTTCGTTCAGCATAACCTTGATCGAGGGCGTGTTCGATTGGATGAGCGAAGCCCGATATGCGCTGTTATACCGCGTCTATAAGAGGAATCGACTCAGAACACAAGAGGTATTCACCGCCATGACTCCTATGCCCCAGCCCATTATGACAGAAAGAAGCCCCATCCTGAGAGAACCAAGTAGTGACGGCGGTTTCTTGCATCCAGGAGGGCGCCATATGGCGGCACCAGCAATTCTTGCTGGACGATTTTCGGTCGAATGCGCAGGAATGCATACCACTGTAAGTCTTCCACCCAAGCTCAAGGATTTACGAATGAGGAACTGAATATACTTGGTTTGATGGGCTCTCCGCTTCGCATCCTTGGTGTGGGTAGTCAAAGGCTGCGGTAGCAGTTAACCACGCCTACGTAGTACGCAGCAATACTGCATACTCACAGCTTTTGCGTTGGAAGAATACGCTTGGACGGGGCTTGAAATAAAGGCTCTTTGCATCATGCCAGCGATTTCGTCGATTTCATCGAGAGTTGCAATTCTCACATGTGCTCCCGACGCTTCGTCGTCTGGCATCGTGACGGCAGGAGGAGGGTAACGTTTCGGGAAACCCATTGCCGGAATAACCGGTTGAGTGGGTTGGTTGCCTCTCCGTGAAAGCAATGACCACCACACCGAAAACTGTTTGACATCGACGAATAAAGTCGTTCCCAAGGCCTTGTCCGCTACATTGCCACTACGAACTTTTTATTCCTGACTGCCGGTAATCACCGGTAGGGCGTAATACGCTCACGGGCGTATGAATTACGCCGTAAATTTTGTACGCCACGGTCAAACCAGGCCCGCGGACACTCCCTTGCAACTCCGACCGCGATAGTAAATCAACGGCCCAAAAGACCCCCTATCTCCAGTGGTAAATAGAGTAAATCAGCGCGAAGAGGGCCGATGTCCGGTACATATAGAGTAAATTTGAAGTAAATCGCAATTTTTTTTGCGTACAATCAGCTCTGAAGTCAGCAGAAAGTGCTCCGAAGTCGGCAGAAAAGTTGTGATCAACCAATTTGTTGGAGATTTGATCCGCAGCACAGCTTAGTGATGCGTTCGGCCAACATCAGTCAGCCCGAGCTTTCTCACTCAGCAGTCGAAGGACTCAGAAACCAGTAGAATATTCTAGTAAAATAGCTAATAGGTATATAAGATGTAGTAGGTAGCTGTAGGCTCCTTACGAGTTTTTACCCAGTCGCCTAACAGCGCAAGTGTCAAGCTAATAAGCTTTCGGCTAAATTTCCTACAAAACTCGTCAGCTTACACTTATCCCCGCCGCATCTCAGTTCCAGGAGATCAGCACCCCTGAAGCCGCGCTCATTGTTGAGCCCGCACCCGAAGCCGCGCTTGTAGAAGCCCGCACCTGAAGTCGCGTCTCAGCCCGAGACCCGCATCGAAGTCGCGCCGTGTTCGGCCCGCAGTGAAGTCGCGCCTGGTTAGGCCCGCATCGAAGTCGCATCTCTGTGGGGGATCCGCATTGAAGTCGCGCCTCGGATAGGCCCGCACCCAGAATTTTGAAGTCGCGCTTTAGGACAAAGCCCGCATCTGTCCGACATGGGATCAGATAAATTTGACAAGTTGAATGACTCCGGCAATTACGACATGTGGGCGTACCGCATGGAGATGCTGTTGGAGAAGATGGATTTGTGGGAGTTGGTTGATGGGACAGCGCAGCCGCCAGCCGCCGCCCCAGGGACATCAGCTATGAAGAAGTGGGAGAAGAGGAAGAGGTTGGCCAAGGCAGAGATTGTCTTGAAGGTAGAGGATTCGCAGTTGATCCATACCAAGATGGATGACCCCGCCAAGATCTGGGCCAAGCTCGAGACCGTTCACAAATCCCGTGGATTCGCTACCCGGATGACGTTACGTCGTCGCTTTCACGGCATGGCGAAGCAGGAGGAGCAGACCATGCAGTCCTACATTAATCAAGTGCAGGAGCTCGCAGGGAAACTCACGGACTTGGGATCGGAAATCTCGGATGAGGAAGTTATCCTCGTACTCACCCAAGGTCTTCCGGAGAGTTACGACAGCCTCATTGTCTCGCTTGATGCAACCCCGCCGGATGATCTCACCGTTGATGGAGTTATCGCTCGCTTGATTAACGAAGAATCACGGCAGGGACCGGCGCGAGAGAGGTTGAAGGAGGAGGAGAATGCCACGGCATTAGCTGTGCGAGAGGCTTGCTCAAATTGCCAGAGGTCTGGGCATCGAAAGGAGTTATGTCCGTTGCACAAGGGCAAGGGCAAAGTCAACAGTTCAAAGTTGGAATGTTGGACTTGTGGGGGCAAAGGACACATGAGCAATAGGTGTCCAAGCAATGAGAAGGAGGAATCCAATCTCACCCGCGAGGAGGAGGCATTCACGAACATCGCATACTGATGTGGCCGCTCGAGGAGGAGTGTTGGAGATTTGATCCGCAGCACAGCTTAGTGATGCGTTCGGCCAACATCAGTCAGCCCGAGCTTTCTCACTCAGCAGTCGAAGGACTCAGAAACCAGTAGAATATTCTAGTAAAATAGCTAATAGGTATATAAGATGTAGTAGGTAGCTGTAGGCTCCTTACGAGTTTTTACCCAGTCGCCTAACAGCGCAAGTGTCAAGCTAATAAGCTTTCGGCTAAATTTCCTACACAATTAATTCACAGACCTCTGCTGTGTTGCTGAAGGTGAAATTAAGTGTGGCCGCAACTCCAAACCAAAAAATGCGTAGCAGAGAAAAATTGCATTTTTAAGGCTATGTGACAGTGCCTATGTCCGACCAAAATAGAGTAAAAACAGCTGGCTGGGCGCAAATTTCGTAGAGTAAAACAGGGTCAAAATCGGGCCAAAAGCGGTCGGAGTTCCAAGGGAGTGTCCGCGGGCCTGTCAAACCCGTCCGTCGAGCCAGGGCAAAAATGTCAAACGTGACGGGTCCCGTACGTACCGTACGTTTACGGCGTATTTGCGGTCAAATTTGGGTGTAGCTGAAAGCGAAGGAAGAAGTAGATTTTTGCAAGCTATGAACACGGGGATTAAATAGCATCGTCCTCATCTCCAGTAAGGTCGATAATTGCCTTGCGGGCCAACCAAAGCCTAGCTTTGACAAACATAAGGGTTTCATTTCTCTCGGCCTTCAAACTCGCGCGACGGAGACCAATACTGTCGCGGCCACCCAAAAAGATTCATTCAACCGCAACTGCGGAACGTATAAAAGAAATGACTCCATTAACAAGTGTTATAGCAAAGAGAAGGGAAGAGAAAATACCAGGGATGCAGAGGACGTTGCGTGCGAGGCTGTATAGCTGAGGGAATTGGAGACGACGACTATACCACCATTGCAAGAGATCAACCACCTCAAACGGTTCTGGGACACTAGTGAGTCTAAAATATTCAGCAAGCTCATCTGAGGCCATCGCAGCTGATCCCCGCTTTTTATAGCGACTGGTGAAGTCAACCTTCTGAGGGGAGCCAAGTTCCGGCTGTGATTCCGCGGCTGGTGGAGGAATTGGGGTGGCGGCAGCATAATGTTGTTCAAAGTGCGACCGTAGATCGATCTTCGAGACTTCGAGCTCTGCGAGAACACCGACAAGTCCAAATCCGCCATGTACTTTGATTGAAATTATACTACACATCGCGACCGTAAAACAGGTATTTATGGTGATGATGAGTACAAGGTCTTGTAACTCAATCGACTTCAAAAATAAAGGAGCTGATTTATATTCAAAGACCTAGGTCAGCCAGCGTCAAGTTGTTGGGCAGTGCCGAAAACTGATTGACTCCAAAGAATTTAAACAAATTTCAGCGGAGAAACTCCAAAAACTCACTGATTGCGAGAATGGACTTCCTACAACCATGCTTTCGTACTAGAACATTTCCATTTAGGCACCGGGTGAGGTGGGATGGAAACGAGCTTACGGAATGGTCGACACACATGTCCCCGCCCGTGGGACCGACGTGGGGGCAGTGGACAGCAGGGCGCAATTGAAGCTAGAGGTCGTTTAATTTTGAGCGGCTGCGGCAAAGGGATTCAGAAAAGATACACACCATCGGCGTGTGGATATAGCGACAAAAAGCAGTGTTCTGTCCGCCCTGCCAGATTTCACCGAACGGGATCTTGTTCAGGACAAAATTCATGCACTCTGCTCTCGATTTATACTGCTTGTTGGGTCCAAGACAATACACCTCGTGCGCGGAGCAGACGTCCACCGCCGCACGGGTATGGAGCGCGACGGTGTCGGAGGTGTGGTGGGGCAGCCTGAGTTCTTGGATCGCGGCCTTGGCGACCTTGGGCCACACACTCGCGAAGAGAGCGCTAGCACGGTAGAGGATTGCGTCGTACTGGGTAACCTGGCCCTAGGAGTTGGAAGTCACTCATAGCTTTTAGAACTGTGTGGTGGTGCCAGACCTGGTCGTTAAACACTGCGTGGGCATAAGGCTAATGATCGAACATCGACGCGGGGGGGGACTCACGGAACTTGAGTTGCCACAATGTGGGAGCGACGGCAACTGAACGGTCTTGAGTCTCGAATTGTTTACGGGTAGCAGGACTCACCAGTCCAGTTGAAGTCTCGCAGAGTTGTCGCAATCATGAGGTTATTTTCAATGACGAGATCACTGCATTGTTTTAAATCTCGTTTCTGAAGAACTGTCCCAAAGTACGTACACCAAGGAGCCGTTGAGTGGGACCCCGAGAAGAGGCGTGCTGGCGTTAGCACCGGCGCCGATACCGGCAAACAGACCTGCGTAGTTGTACGTGTGAGAACATTTCGATTATCGGGATTCGTGATCAGAAATGCCATACCGAAAATGTACTACAAGAACGAAACAAGAGGTCAAGAATGACCGGAATTAGTGACTGGGGAGGTGCCATGATAGCCAATTATCCAACCTCCGTGTTGAGTTCCCGACCTACATAGCTCATTAATAAAGTCTCAAAAATTGTATAAGGGCTTACCAATGAACGTCTCGGTAACGTCTAATCTGCCAACGATGTCTGCGAAGATCGGGCTTCATAGGTCGAGTCAAGTGCGGTTTATGTACCTTCTGCAAATCCGGTATAGTTGATAGACTTTGCGACTTCGAGGTTCTGTGGGTACGAGAAGTCCTGCGGACAATAGCTTTGAGGACAGACTCCATTGACATGGTAGCGTACTAACCTGATTAAACTGCTGTAAAAAGCCGAGCATTTGTTGCAGGGTGGGATCCGCGAAAGTGGAACCCGCCAGTGCGAGTGGGACAGCGTAAAACAGAAACCTCATGGTCTAAGTTATGAAGCGGTGGGGATGGGAAGAAAAAGGGTGCGGATGTGAACCTGTTGTGCGACGGGGGAGGTTTTATCTTGCGGCCACAGCATCCGAAGCGCGCATGGAAGTAACAATCAAGCCGTCTGCAGTCAGGAGTCGATAAATCCGACAAGGCCTGAATTGAATGCGCCACCATGAGGGATGGAACGTGCGGGAACTGAAGGTGTCAACCAGGGCTGATGCAAGAAAACAGGCAGTTGTAGGCCCCTACTTTCTCTATTTTGCTGCTATGTTGGAGCTCTGCAATATCGCCACCGCCTAGTTCAACGGTTACCCACGGGCGTAAATCCAGCTTTCAATGCGCGGGAAGCCAAAAAAACGACCCGCTCCGCAAAGTGCTGATCATAATGCGCGCCGCACCCTACATTAATCTTGAAAGGGGTGACGAAATTCGGTTTGGTACCCGGGATGTAACTTGGCTGTCCACGTGTGGTTCTCGCATTCCAGGAACTCGCAATTATTTCGGCGCAGGTGGGTGCGCCAAGAAAAACATATCGCATGTGAGAAGGCGTGGTATGAATATTGCACACCACGGAAACTCGAAGCGCAAGACACCGGTTTCCGGTATCTTACCTCGATCTAACCTCGTCAATAAGCCACAATTTTTAAGCAATTGGTTCCAACCCCGTAAGATTGGATCGAAGACTCGGAGATGTGTTTGGAACAATCAAGAATAGCGGGAAGTGTGGTGGTGGTGTGTCACGTACCCGAATGGAGCTGGAATATTTAGTTCCCGTCTTAGTGAACTGGCCGTGTGCCAACTCGAAATTCGAAACTCGTAGAGCAGATTTCGAAAAAGCGGCGAAAACGGATGGGAGATCCATCGTTTTGAATATTGTCAGGTTCCCGGGTGTTCAGTATCAGAATCAAGAAGAAGTTGAGGCTGCACCAGGATGTGCTATTGCCGTGCCCACCAACTTGTAGATGTTGTTAGAGTGTTTCATCATCATCATTGTCATCAATGATATCGATCAGACAGACGCGTCTCGGGGACTCTATGACACTTACAATATTTCTTCCTTTTCCCCTTCATTCACTTGGGTTCGTCGAGGTACTCGTACCTAAGTATTTCATACGTAGACGAATATCACATTGTTAAATTGTTAAATTGCTGGCAGGCTTTTGGCAGGCTTACATAGTAACTGCAAACTTGCTGCAAACCAAATGAAACAGTCATCACAGTCCCACCCAGAATCATCGCCCGGTCTCGGTCTGGCGACGATCGGTCGATTAAATGACAGTGAGAATCCGAAGAAGCACCAGTCGGCGCTACCACATCGCATCCATCGGAGCATAGCGCATAACTCCTCATCCTCCCGTTTCTGCGGTGGATCTGGCCGGCCGCGCCGCCGCATCATAGTCTCTTCCCATTTGTGGAACTTGAACTTGACTTAAACAACCCGCCAGATCGCGGAGGCGTGCTGTCAAGAAGGACTACCCAGGCGCATCATGCTTACACGTGATGGTACGAAGCTGTTCCTCGTGTATTACGCGCTCCAACTGTTGATAAGCAACCAGTCAAAGTAGAGGGCAACTTGAATATGTTCTTGTTCCCTCGAGGGCTCGCTGTCTGTCAGCTTGATTTTTGGCTCATTTTCATCGTGCTCCGTGCTCGCCAATCATCAATCTGTCAGTTCGGTGATACGGCGAGGGCTTTTTCACACAGTATTTAAAGCAGCTGCTTCCCTTGCCATCCCCGGCTCCAGCATTCATCTTTGAAATGGGTGATTCTCTCGTCGACGACTCTTGGCCCGTTGGGCAAGGCATGACATTCACCGTCCTCCAGAACCCCCTCAGAACCCGTCTGCATACGAAGGGCGAAGCGGCATTCGTGGTCCCGCCGCACTGGCACACCATGCACGACGAGCATCATACGGTGCTCAAGGGCACGCTTACTGTCATCCAAGACGGTGTGAGGAGGGTCGTTCGACCGGAAGACGGGCCGCTTCTCACGCGAAGAGGAGTCGTCCACAGCCTCGAGATCCTTCCGGGGGAGGAAGCGATTGTAGAAGAGACTACCTTGCAGTCTGATGATGTTGTGGGTCTAATTTTATGCACCATGCCCCGCGGCGCGAGAATCTCAACAGTGATGTACAGACCGAACAGAAAACTCTGTTTTTCCGCAACCTATTCTTTCCAGGCATTTATTCTCTTGAAGGCGTTTTGCCGATTCTAATGCACTGTCGTAAGGCGTACTGCAGTCACCCCTCCGCGTCATGCAGGTATTCTACTACGGCGATTCTTATCCTGAACTTCCCACTGGGAGTCGATGGCTCGAACGGCTCGTGAGTCAGTCCTGCTTCGCAAACATCCAGAAGCTGATATGTACTTCGTTGATAGGTGGTTGTTGTAGTGGGTGGCTGGATAGCGCCATTGCTGGGATATAAGCTACCCGACAAGAGACTCAGGATGGACCCGAAGCGGTTCCCTCCGAAGAAGACAGCTTGAAGGGTTGTGTGAACTTGCTGAAAGTTTGAATCGTGTAATTGTACAGTACAGACCAACGCCGTTGTCATCTTGAGCCTGTATAACGAATCGTGACGATTACTTCGGCTCAACTCCTGAGAGTAGGTCCCGCAAATGGATAGTTGTAAGGAGGTGTATGGATTGATTTCAATAAATAACGACTGAAACAATGCGATAATAGGGGAGCGGATAAATAAGCATTGGGAACTGTTCGACGAGCCGGTGACCTCAAGATGTGACGTGTACACGATAATGATCAAAACTGCGCCCCAACATTGAATGGATTTCAGCAACGAAACAGCGCAGAGAACAGCAAAAACCTAGACCAGTGACTGTCTGTCTATCAAAGGATGATATTTCAGTAGATACGGCAGACTTTTCTTTTGCTATGACAGGCCGGATTCGAGCCTAGGTCAAACGGTTTGTAAACCGTTGTTTTTAAATGGTTACACGGTTGCAGAGCTGGAACCGCCTCCACGGCCTATGAAGATGGAGAATTGATGGTCTGTTACAGGTGAGGAAGTCTCCGAATGCTATTCTGAGCCCCTCAATCGACTGATATTCCAGTACCGACTGATGTAGCGCTCAACGGCGGGACATGTTCCGAATATGGTAATTGATGGTTCAAATCAATCTGATGCGCGATCACCGCCGCGGCGCGATTGTCTGCTCTTCACTTGAACTTATGAATGACCTGAAAATTGCACACTCGTCTGATGGTTGAGTTACTGTTCCAAGCAGTGACAAGTACCTCCAGGGCATTTAAATTAATCTTGACGGAGTCGTGCCCGGAACAGTTTTGAACAGTTCAACCAGGCAGCAGTAGATACATATAGTACTCTGTTGGATGGTTATAAACTACTCACTATTTGCCTGGCTACTCTCTCGCAACTGTTTTAGGAAGTTCCATGGTGGGCAGATACAATGCAGAAGATGAATAGCCGCTCGGTACGCAGATAATCCACTGCTCTAGTACGCTTTGACTGCCCCAAAGAATACTATTCTAGCCCCTGATGTGTCCACGGTTTTGATGGCAAGCCGTACCTTTCGCAAAACCTAATATTTTCTGCCCGGATCGGTCTTTGGGACATTCTTTGACTCACAATACGTGACTTGAAAATTTTCCAGATTATTTGAAGAATGAGAGCTATTGCTACGACGATGCCGGTTTTGATGACACTTTTGACACCTGATATGGGAATCGACATCACTGCTCTATGTTGCATGCACCTTTTCCCTTCCACTCAAGCTGGGTCTCTTAAACGACTTGAGACACATTCCGAATGCTGGTTTTTTTTTTCTGAGAGAAATGATTGTCTACATAATGAGATATCGAAGAAGTGGAATCAGTTTTGATCAAAAACCGATTTTTTGGGGCATCCTGATTTTCTGGAGCCCTCATTTCTTGCACAATAAATCTAAGTTTCAGGTAAGAGACAACTACTACCCATGGCCACCACATACTATTTTTTCCAAATGTTCCATTCAGATTTGCGACCGGGATTCCCAGAAATCCCACTTCGGGGTGCATGGACACATCCGGGGCTAGAATAGTATCATTTATAAACAGTTTTAAAACCGTTTCCGTTTTAATTTTCCCCGAGGACTACACCAAAACTAAATGATTGGAGCCTTAATGATCGATGTAATAGGATCGAAAAGCTCTTGCGGGAATAAGTACTTGTCTTTTTTCAATGCCAGATTCGCCGGAGAGGAACAAAAGAGAGAACGAGTTGTAAGTTAACGCTGTAGCAGATCAATTATGCGGTATGTGAGTGGGCGAAACGCCAGCACTGGCACCAGCTGGAACGCGATCACGTGTCTGATATTCGAAATCGTGGATTCTCACTTTGCGCGACTTGTGGACTATTGTACACTCTTGCGCGGTTAATTTTGTGTTCGAGTCTATTTTTTGAAGCTTTCCGCCGCTGTGTCATGCCTGCGGAACTAAGTTTTAATCCCAAGTTTCATTTGTGATATATATTCTCAATAACCCTAGCGTCCCCCGGATTGCTATCCTGCGGGGCTGAAAGGAGTGCCTTGGGTTACATGCGGAGAGAATCCGAAGCGAATTGGAGCTGAGGGATCAGAAGAGACAGGTGCGATCATGATGAAACCTCGAAGAAGGTCTTGCGCTCGCGGGTGTTCCGGCTGGTGAACCCGCATATCTCCACGTTTGAACGTCTTTTGAACACAAGTCGAACCGCAATTTTGCAGAGATTTCGCTGTGGATCGAAAGAAATGTAATAACGAAGACAATTTTTATATCTTAGCCTCTTTCTGACAGACGCAGAGCAGACGCTACGACTTCGACGAAATGGCCGTGCCTCGTACCAATTGTCGTTCAACCATAGAAACATAAATTGACTCGCAACCTACATGGTAAAGGTCGCAAAATTAAAGATCCCCTATTCTGCCTTGTGAAACTCCTCCCTGAGCGTCTTTCCAACAATTTTGATTGGCTTCGCTTCTGTACTTTATGTTCAACTGAATTCCATCGAAGCTGGACTGAAATAAACGCACCCGTCATCACAAAATACAACTTCGCCCACTCCGTGGTTTCGTTTCTCCATGTGTCTCCTTCATTGAGAGTAATCCTTTCACCTTCCTCCAGCTCAAGAACGACAGAACCTCTGAAGACAATTGCATAGTCGAGAGTAACTGTCCGATGCAGCGGCTGGAACCGATCGATTCTCTATCAGAAAATAATCCAAGAACTCACCGAAACCTGGCCCTGGGCGAAATCCAAGCACCGGAAGTTCGATACGCTACCGCTGAACAACTCTGGGACTTGACCTCGTCGACCCATTCGCCGGTAGATATCTCGGTGCCGATGACCGCAGGGGACTCGGCAGGACTCTCGAGGCGGATGAAACGAGCGGGTTGGACGGTGTCTGTAATCACGGTTGATTTGCCGGCGGGGGTGTGGCCGGTGATCACTCGACGGACGGGCGGAAAGGGCTGGAAAGGGAGACTGGGAGTCTGACTGTGGTTGAAACAGGTTATGTGCGGGTCACCAGGTGATGCAGCGGGACCTATGGTTATCCGCCGGCGGGAAGTCCGACGGGTTGAAATTGCAACCATGGCTGGGACATCGATTGTGGGACGCTTTCGAGGTTTAGAATGTTATCATGCCGATGTTCTTTCGTGGCTAAAGTTACTGGGTGTTGGAGTGAGCTGCATCCCGTTGTGAACTGTGATCCCGTACTTCGCATCCCTGATCCGCGTGTCCTATTTTTCGACCCGAGCCATCCGATGAATTTACTCGTGCAGGTCAGGACTTAGAGGTTACATGTGAGATTTGAGAATAACGAATAGTAGGTGGATTGAAAGTGCTGGAGAAAGTACAAGAAATAATGAGTTTGTGGCAGCACGAGCTCAAGGAAAAGAACAGTTAAGGCGATTGTCAATGGAGTAGATAGGCCGCGAGAGCTCCAGAACCGTTGTCTTACTCGGTGCGCCAGAAGCAGGTTGAGTCAGCAATATTTCACCACTCGAAACACAAATTGGCAATGTAGAAAACGAATTGATGGTACAAGCGCGCCGCGTCAGCGTGTAATTCTTCTCTTCTTCTCTTTCCCCCACTAACCAGCCCCATCCCAAAGCCATGCGAATATTGGTTGATGCGAGGTGTAATTACATATGATATGCAAAATAATCTGTGTGCAAGTGTCAACATCAAGAGTGGGGAATAAGGCAAGATGAACTGACGATGCGAATGCGGACTGCAGAATAATCTGCGAGGCGAGTAGTATTAGGAAGTGCAAAGGAAAATAGTCCACGGCAGTGAACTCACAATGTGCTCAGGCAATAACGCAGCTGCCACTGGACCCGGTTCCGCTGTCTTCGTTGACAGGGGGGAGGTCGGTGTCCTCTCTGCAGACGACGCAGCTGCCGCTGGAACCGGTACCGCTATCGTCATTAACGGGTGGGAGGGCGATCTCCTCAGTCTTGGTGGAGAGGGTGGTCATGGTGAAAGCGTCCATTTAATTGGGGAGGATGGGTGCGGATGACCAGAGAAGCCTGTATGTGTGCAAGTGAGGCGGGTTGCGAGCTTGGAATAAGTGGATGATCTTCTGCGCTTTTATATGTTAGCAGGGCTAGTCGGACCTATCGGGCTACTCTGTTCTTAGCTGGCCCAAGCGTCGTTGAAGAACAATAAGCTTGGCAATGAAGGCCCAAACTTTATTTCGCGACAATAAGAATGACGATCGGGTCGCATATGGTAAGAGCAGCCCACAAAAGAGAATGGTCAGATGCAATCGACATCGGCTGATGGCGCCGCAGAACACAGTCTGCTGGGTCAAAGCAGATTAAACGTGTCGTCCCGGCTTTCACCAGAATCCCAAAAAGATTTCGCCGCGTCTTGGACAATAGAGATCGGACGCTGGACCTCGGTGTTTGTTGAGTCCCTTCCGTTAAAAATTCCACGCATCCGCCATCCAGTCGCTACACTGTGGGTAGTTCCCTCCGACTTGGGAGGCGGTTATGGAGAACAATTAGAATCGTTGATGGCAAGTTTTGATGACGCCGATCAGAGCTCCGCCCATAGATCTCTTGTGGACCGGATCTTCTCACAAGATATCGCATTATCCCTGCGCTCGAAAAGCGCAGGGATAGGTGCAAAGATGGATTGTGCCAATCGTGCGAGAAAGCAGTTCAAGTCGCAATAATTCAAATGGCTCGACCAGAAACTAGCGGTAACAATCCCCAGGAAAAGTGGCAGAAACGGACGGAGGTAAAGGGCTCCAGGGGCCGCACCCGGTAATTTAAGAGCTCCGGAGGAACATGAGGCAGGATAGTGGCAGGATCAAAGCAGGACTGTGGCTGTGCAAACACATCACCGGAGAACCGGACCGTTGTCCGACAACTTCCGATCTCGCGCTTTGACCGAAGGCGATTGCAAGGACTCATGCGTGTTCGAAAAACGTCTAGAAGATTTTGGACGTCACACAACTTGCCTGGCGTTCAAGACAGTCAATCATAATGTGGGAAGTTTGGTCTCAACTCGTTGTCAACAATGAAAAAGATTATTGTGTCGCTTGTCACCATCATGTATTGTTGTTGAAGAGAGTCAGGATCGGTGTCTTTTTTCCCGCACCACCGATCGATGCAAGCCGGTCCTTATCACGAATTCAGCCCGCTTTCTGCGGAGAGATCTCCATCAGAAGCAGATGGAAACGTGGAGGAGTAAATAGTAGATAAAGAGCTCAGAGCTTGGGAGGTAAAGCACAAGATCAGAAATGGACAACCGATCGTGGAATGGCCAAGGAATTGTGACTCTGAGAGTCCTGGTTTGTACACATACATAACGACGGAGAAGTAACGACGCTCCGAAGCCAACCCTTATTTCGCGTCGCGGAATGTCTCCTCCAGCGTCTTCCCATCGATTTCGATGGGTTTTGCTCCTGCGTGAATTTCAGCCAAGAATAATTCGAGGTCGAGATGAGACATGCCCGTCATCACAAAATACACCTTTGCCCATTCCTTCGACTCATTTCTCCACGTGTGCATCGTCCCCCGCTGAACGACGGTGTCTCCTTCGTTGAGAGTGATCCGTTCGCCTTCCTCCAGTTCAAGAGTGACAGAACCGCGAAACACGATTGCGTAGTCCAGAGTGACGGTCCTATGTAGCGGCTGGGAAAGATTGTCTCTATCAGAGGAACCTCTGCTATTTATTAGCAAACAATTGAAAGACTCGCCGACACCATTCCCGGGGCGAACTCCCAGCACCGGAAGTTCGATCCGCTCCCGTGGAACACCTCTGGGTGCGCCTTGATCTCGTCTACCCATTCCCCTTTCGATATTTCGGTATCAATGACCGCAGGGGCCTCGGCTGCGTAGTGCAGATCGTACAGAGGCACAAGGCTCTCTGGAGTCTGTGGGGCGACGAATCGAGTGGGCTGGACGGTGTCTGCAATCACGGTTGATTTTCCGGCGGGGGTGTGACCGGTAACGACTCGACGGACGGGCGGGAAGGGAGACTGGGACTGAGACTGGACGGACGACATGGTGGTGGGATCCAAGGGAAGCCGGGCAATGTGGACATGGGGTTCAACATCACCCTCTTTTTAAAATTACGGGTCCGAAGCCTTTTTAAACTTCGCCATCAGCTCTAACCGTTTTTGTCGAGCTCTCTGTTTCCACTCATGCCGTGCCTGCCGCGGCCGCGCAAAATCCCATCATCACTCAATGTGTACAGCCTCGGCAAGTCCAGTAAAATGAGTCGTCTTGAATGCTCAGTCCCTGAGTTGAATTTATTTTGACTAGATTTTTCAGGCACAATCCATCTCTGTTACAGTTCCAGCTCACACCAGAGGAAGGGGATGCGAGGCCGCAAAGCGGCTGAGCAGCCGCTTGTAACTTTAGAACGGCAGCCGGGATCTCGGCCAACAAATTTCGAATGCTTCCACCGCTCACAGCAGATTGAGTTCACGGTAGCTTCTCGGCGGCACCATGGCGCGAATTTTTAGCCTGGGTTCTTCCTTTATCACCGCCAATGAAGTTAGTTTTGTTCCCAGTTATTTGATCCCGAGACCGGCCATTGTGGTCCGACGATATGCCGGTTTTGCCGGTTCAAGTTGAATATCTAGTTCATTATAATTTACACACGGCGCGGCCTGTTATCAACATCCTACGCAAAACTCATCCCAGTACTCAGCTCTCGGTTCGCATCCAACCTCGGCAACCGCTCCCGGTAGAACTTCTCCAGCTTCGGATGCATGTCGTCCCTGAGCCCCAGTCAAAAGTCCGCGAGATCATGTGAGATTATGTGAGTTAGAACGAGACTTTGACAGATGGGCTCACCGCAACTCGTAACAACTCGCAGGATCACAAATGTGGCACTGATTCTCGGTATCGCGCGAGCTCAGTTGAGCTATTAAGCGCCAACGTTCAAACGATCTCGTTTAATTGCTCTCCGACCAACAGTACATTGATCCACAGAATGGGATGGATTGAGATGATCTGGGCTGTTTCTTCAGAAGAGGGGCGGGATGGTCTGAGCGAAAACGAGTTGTATTAAAAAGCTACTACGTAAATAATGCACCAATCCGAATCCATTATTGCCCCCATGTATCCCTAGATGTCTAGACTGCAGCACTTGTTCCCATAACCGTGTTAATGTTTTACGAATGTCCTCGAGCGACGGCCGCGGGGCGGATGCCTTTTTCTGTGGATTTAATTAGACAGGAACACAGCCAGAACGAGAAGATCAAACCAATTCTTTAGAATACTTGTCATACGCCTACATTAGGTTGCAATCAGACGCGGGACAGACTGGGAGTAGAGCTGGCCATACCTGGAAAAGAGCCGAGGGTGGCTTCTCCTGCTCGAGGGCCTTCGACCGCTCACTGAATTCGGCTGTCGAGCCACCCACGTCGAGAGCATAGACAGCCAGGTATAGATTCCTAAGAAATCAATCAGAAGGGACTAGGAATCAGAGGAGGATAGATACCGAGGTGTGGTGTATGTTGCATGGGGTTCCGCTTTCTTCGAACCAGCAGTCTTGCTCTTAGTTGAAGATGATGTGGTCGCAGGTGGCGGTGGCCGCAGAGATGGCCGCGGGGGTGGAAGAGTACGGGGAGGGGGCCCAACAACGACAGAAGCACTGCAGGAATTGGTAAGCGCATGAATGCAATGAAAATAGAAACACTTACAAAAGGTCGGTGGGCTCGGAGTCCTTTTGGGTCTCCGGTTCCAGCAGTGGTGAATCATCAACTGGGGGTGGCGAATTATCGACTGGCGGTCATCGACTGGCAGGGCCGGTGGTGGCAACACAAGCAACGACCCCGACAAGCAACCCTATCGGCGATGTGACGAAGAGCGCTCGGGTATGTGTCATGCCATTGCCGCGGTGGAAATGGGCAGAGCATGCAGGGAGAGAGATGGGGGCGAGAGATGGCCGCAGGGAGGAGAGGGGAAGAGGGTGGTGGCGGGTGAAAAGAATGTGCTGGCAGCTGTCACAGCAGCTCTGTCACTTGATGCCTCACCATGCGGTCGACTTCAAGCTAGTGAACTGGCCGATGAGGGAGAGGTACAGCGCGATCGATTGAGCTGCGAGTGTGGGCCTGCTCAATTCGTCTCTCATAATCTCAGCCGATTCCGCTTCATCAATTGATGTGCACTGCGAACTCAAATGATCTCTCCCGATCTCGCGGACTTTTCACTGGGCCTGAGCGCGAGTCTGAGCGGCAGCCAGTCCTCCTTCGTGATGAGGGTGATGATGTTCTTTGTGCTCTTAATGGGGTCCCCCGGCTTGTTGCCAGCGAGGTGTGTCGACAGGAAACCCACCACGCCGCGTGCCAGGGTGTACCCATCAACCACATTGCTCGCGAAGCACCTGTTGATGGGGTTGAGAACCTCTGTGTTGAAGTTGTCGGGCTTCAGGGGTCCAGATGAGCGACAGTCTGAGAGGAAATACTTCGCTCACCTGCACCAAAATGGAACAGATACTGTATTCCACGAGCTCCTAGGCCCATGTGTCCGAGATGGCATCAACCGCGGGCTTGGACGCAGCATGCCGAAAATGCCGAGGCTGCTCCACAGACACAGGCACAACTGTCCACAAATGTTTTCAAGGAAAGCGCTCCACAAGGGGCCTAAACTTTTAAAACGGCTGTAAATTAGTTGTACCAGTTCTATAGGCTCAGTTTTGGCTCTAACTGCTTCCGTGCCTTGGAGTACTTAGGCGGCCGTTCTGTAAAGACCCAAAATCCGCTAAAAGTTAGACATGTTTTTGGATTCTGCGGGAAGCTGACTGTCGTTTGACTCGCCAGGCTCCAAGCGAAGGAAATCTGCTTCATCTTCCATGATTAATACCCATTTCTGGCCCAGAGTCAAGTACAAACCCAATTGGCCGGTCAAGTCACAATGGGAATATCCAGATGGGTGACTGACTGAATTGTAGGCTACCTATGTAGTACTTTCAAAGTGACAAGTGATTCCAATATCCTCCGGAAATGAAAACTACTGCATCACCTCACCCTCTTTATTAAATTATCCATTCTGTCTGTCTGAAGCCTTTTTTAACTCCGCTTTTAATTTATCATTCTGGCTTCTGATGCCGACACCTCAATTCACATTCGGAATACCTGCCGCTGGTCCGCACCGTCACCATCCATCACAGATAAACTTACAACTCCCCATGGATTCCCCGATGGTTCCCTTGACACTCACTCAACTCAGCTCAACACAGCTCAACTCAATTTAACTCAATTAAAGACTGTTCTCCCAAGCTTAAGGCAATGTTCAAATTTTGAAATCATCTTGCCAGAATGTTGACTGCTAAGAGAAGAGGGTCCTGCGGCCCAGGAACCACTTGTTATAGCTTAAAATTGGCTCACACAAGAAAGTTGTATGCTGGGATAAGATCACATTGAGAAGGTGTTGTGATAGAGACGAAAAAACATACGCGCGAGGCCAACTACGGAGAATCATCAGTTCTACAGTTCACTCGTAGAAGTAAAGACGAACTGATTTGCCATGATATCAAAGGGAAATTAGTATGTTTCAGTCAATTGTAGAATGGAAAGAGAATGCTGTGCACCAAAAGACAAGGAAGGAGAAGTTTTTGACCACTGACTGTAGTGATAGATAAGGCATTGATCAGCAGTTGCATGGTGGAAAAAATGTACGGTTGTAAATCCTCAAAGTATAATATCACTGGTTGGGAGATTCAAGATTTTCAGCACAATTTATGATGAAAAATGTTGTTTGTTTTTCAGACATTTTTCACTGAAAAAAGTGGTGAAAAATTCAAATCTTTTTCACCTCTTTTGAGCTTCCTTTTGAATTTTTCACCTTGAACTCACAAAATAGTGGAAAATGTTTTGAGTTTTTCACTACCTTTTTCGGTGAAAAATGTCTGAAAAACAAACAACATTTTTCGCCATAAATTGTGCTGAAAACTTGAATCTCCCAACCAGTGTATGATTGCACTGCTGCAGAAACGATCGCCTGGCATGAGGATGAACATTCATAATTGCGACTGACAGCGACCCAGATGTGATGCTGCGCCAGGAAAATCTGTCAGCACGAGCTGCCAGGATTGCAAATCTAATCAATAGCCTGTTTGCACTGCAGCCATTGGAGCCACCCAATGGCTCCCAGAATGACGTGTTTGACATAAGCTCCACATAATTTCCCACGGTTAGCGGCAGGAAATTAACGCTAACATGCCCCTCTGCAACAATCATGGGAGAGTTGGACCCATATTGCTGGCTGGGCCGAAATTGTTAGCCATTGGATGGCTCCAATGGCTGCAGCGCAAACTCTCTAATAGGACTGACCATGAGTTCACTATGCATATTGAACAAAGTCGGTGAGTGGAGTAGTAGGTTTACGGAGAGCTCCCTACATGGTCCCTTCCGACTTCCCCAGGATGTCTACTCGACCCCAGTGCAAAATAAGCACTGGCCAGACTGCACGGAAATAATTTCTTTCGAACCCAGAAAATACCATGCTTACCTGACTTCAAGGATTTTGTTTGCAGTATTGATAGTGCTTGATGTTTTATATGTCTTCTCAGTAGCCTCCACCTACCTCATGAAATACAGGAATTTGGAGAGCAGGGTCAAACAACGGCATGTGGGAAGCAAAAGATGACTTGCATCTGTACTAAGGTTATGCCCCACACCTAGTCTCTCGCAGACAGACACTTCAATATTACCTGATCTCATACCTCATATATATATATATATATATATTTTGAATCACATAACTTTGCCCCTCGCCGCGGGCGGCACATTGGGCATACTTCTACACAGTGTGGTTCTACCTGGAATGTAATAGGGCTGGAATAGAACATTCCTCAAAATAATATCCGACCACCGACATTAGGCAAGACGAACGGTGGCGATTAGAAAAAATCGCGGGGCCCTGTAAAGTATTGTAAGCGGGCTCGAGCGGTAGAGTATGTTGGGTGTAGGCCTCCCGAGGGTAGGCACTGGCAAGTAAGTTACAAGGGGTGATCGTAAGTGAAAGGAACCGGGGCTAGGTGGGCAGTGGGGCGGTGGGCATGTGTGGAGTGGGCAGTGTGTGGCAGGGCAAGGGCGAGGGTGTTACTCGTCGGGTGTGTCGTTGCGGGTGGCCACTTGAATGGCCTGTAACTCGGCCCAGTCCTCAAGGAAGCCTGGGGGCAGGTTCGTGTTGAAGGGATCAGCGGTGCACGGGAACGCACTGGGCATTTTGGCTTTAATGATCTGCATGAATTTTTCGCAGCACGTGAGTTGCTTTGGATCGGGCGGTGCAGAGAGGGTGCCGTGGACAGTATGGAAGTGTCCAGTTCATCCTAGGTAGCGACAGAGGTGCGGTAGCATTTTTGGCGAGCCCAGGAGTTTGCTCAGGTGTCAGCACAGAGCAGATTCCGGGTTCTGAGGTGACGAGGGCGACTGAAGCACGAAGAGTTCCAATGAATAAGCCTGGAGTTTAGACTAGAATAGTGTAAAGTACAGGAGAATAACTACGGTTTATATACTAAAGTCCCTAGGGGTTTGTAAATTAAGGTACAGTGTCCAATGACAACGGACAAGATTAATGCGAAGTAAATGAAGGGGTATAGGAACGTAGAGGGGTGATCGGGAACCCGAGGGTCGGGAAACCGATCATAACCGTTTGGGATCCTAAAACGGTATCCAAGTTCGATTGATCAGATAGTTGATCTGATCAATGATCGGGTTGTTCGGGTTGTTCGGGTTCTGGGAGTAAAATGAAAAGACGGTTCATGACATCAGGACATGAGCGTCGGGGCTGGCGGCGCGGTAGAGTTCCTGGCGTGCTCGGAGGTGCTCGGGGCAGTGGACAAGGTAGTGGGCAACAGTTTCGTCTGTAACCTCAATATATTGAAGTAGCTGAAAAGAAACAGCCAATGAGTAGGATACCATTGGTGGTCTGCAGATTCAAGTCAAGACTTGCTGGCACAGCTGCAATGACTAGATAAAGGTCACGCTGAAACACTTGTGGTGCCCAGGGCTTTATAAGGTGCGGAAATTTGGGCATAGGACGTGATTAGCATTGATAGCCCAATCTAAAGCGGGTCACACCAGCAAGTTAACAGTGTTTGTCACCAAGTCAATGAGATTGCCTGAAGCAGAGGTTTTTATGATAGCCATCATAGTCCCGGCACTGCATGGAAGCAGTCTGCAGGGCTCCCAGTGAGAAGATTGGTTGTGCAGGAGATAGCATGTCAGACAGTCGTGAACGGGGCTGCCCAGCGGGATTTGATTTCTATGAGAGCATACAATATTAGGCTGTGGGAGTCAAAGTCGAAGGTTTGGTGTCCAACCGATGTTGTAGTATGATTCTTGCCAGTAATGCCAGTTGCTGCGCTCGACTTGGTCTTAGTGTTCACCACTGGTTGGCAGATTCAAATTTTCCAGCACAATTTACAGTGAAAAATATGATCTGTTTTTCAGACATTTTTCACTGAAAAATATGATGAAAATTTTTTGGGTTTTCCACCTAGATGGAAAACAAACAACATTTTTCACTAAGAATTCAGCAGAAAATTTTGAATTTTCCAACCAGTGCACTGTTCCAATTGGCAATTTGAGAGTTGAGTTTTGTCTTGGCAGATCTAAGGGGGAAGGGCATTCGAGAGAGCAAACAAGGAGACAAGGAGGTAAGCCGCTACCTTACATGTACATAAGTTGCACGTCAGGAGCGGAACAAATCGGCCAACGGTGGACGGGTTCATTTTCATAGGCCGCAGCCGGTAACCGAGTGCGCGATCTGTCTACGAGAATACTGTGGGGTACACACCAGTCTATCATATTCACACTCGGCAATGAAGAAATTATCCACGGCTCTTCAGCGAAGTGGTCCACGTGGCTGCGATTTGCAATTGGTTAATCCAATTCAGTTGGAATTTTGAACACTCCGGGCCTAGGTTCATCATTATGTACCAGCCTGAGGTGAGACACCCGCGTAGATGTGGTATATCTATTACGGACGCGATTCCCGTGAAACATGCCGGCCCCTCTCAGCAATAATATCCCATCTTGCTCTAGTAACCAAGTCTTGATGGAGTCCTTGATTGATCACACCCGCAAGAGCTTCCCGAAGCCTTCGGGAAACTCTCAAGATTGGAGTAGAATTTGAATAACCCTCATGGAAATTGGCGGAAATCAAGTCCGCCCTTTTGTCTTGAGGTTCTCCTCCAGCCATCATGAAAGCAGCACTCGAACTTGTGGGCAAATCACACATCGTCCGACTCACTCGGAAGAATATGCGTCCTACTTCAAGAAGATCTTTCAGCTTTCTGTCGAACATCCCAGGAATAATATCTGGGCTTCTTGAGATCCGGAACCTGAGATTTGGGGCTCAAACTTCACTAAAACCAGCTAAGCGCCAGCTCGATGGCATGTTCTCACCCTTCAAGTTCGATCAAGTGTGATTTTCATCTAATTCATTATGCACGACGCAGGCTGTCATCAAAAACTTGTACTCCTACGCAAAACTCGTCCCAGTACTCAGCTCCCGGGTCGCCTCCAGCTCCCCCAACCGCTCGTGGTAGAACTTCTCCAGCTTCGGATGCGCATCATCCCCAAGCGCGAGTCTGAGCGGCAGCTGCCCCTCTTTCGTGACGACGGTGATAATGTTCTTCGCGCCCTTGACGGGGTCCCCCGGCTCTTTTCCGGCGAGATGCATCGACAGGAAACTCACCACGCCGTGCGCCAGGGCGTAGCCATCAACTACATTGCTCGCGAAGCGCCCGTTGGTTGGGTTGAGAACTTCTGTGCGGAAGTTGCCGGGCTTCACGGACGAGTCAGTGTTAGGGACGGGTTGTTAACTGAAACAGATATATAGCTGACCTGCACCGAAATGGAACGGATGCCGTATTCCGCGAGCTCTTGGGCCCAGGTGTCCGAGATGGCGTCAACCGCGGCCTTCGACGCGGCGTATATTCCAGCGCCGGGCTGCCCGCCGATGCTAGCTACCGAACTGATGTTCACCAACGTTCCAGCCTTCCTATCGCGGAAGTGTGGCAGGAACGCGTCAGTGGTATTAACCAGCTCGAAAAAATTCGTGTTGAACTGGTCCATAATTTCTTTGGGCGAATGCTCCTCGATGGCGCCGCCTTGGGCAAAGCCCGCGTTGTTGACGAGATAGTCGATTTGCCCGCTGAATTAAACCGTAAGTTGCGAATAATGTTTGTGAGAGGAGAACGTACTAGATGGCAATAGCTTTGGCTGCAAACTCTTTCAGCGCCTCCGGAGTGGAGGTAACGTCCAAGGGCAGGACCTTGGCTCCCTTTTCCTCTAGACCGGTGAGCGTTTCAACCTTCCGTGCAGTCGCAATAACCCTGAAGCCGCGGGCTAGGGCGTCTGTCGAGATCTGAGAAATGCGAGAAATGAAAATCGGCGACCTCTTACCGATTGCTAACTCGCGCCCGAGACCAGAAGAGCAACCAGTGACCAGGAAGACGGAGGAGGTCTTTTGAGCCATGTTCGATATTTCGAGATTGTGAACCTTGGTGCATCATCCGCGGCTTTTGTAGAGCGTTTGGGTAAGCAGATATGACTAACTTCCGATTCTAGAGTCGGGGCGCAATGTAAGGCCATACCCGGGACCACGCCATTTCCACGTTTCCGCTCATCCGACACAGCCACTCGTTGAAGTTCAGCCAAAATACAGCTAGACTTCAAGCCAGTCCGTCTATGCAATTACGATGACAAGAAAGAGTCGGACGAATCCAATAACTTCAGTGTGCGATGGCATCGAATACCATATTACCACCGGGCAAACTGGTTCAAGTGAGCGAACACACAGTGACCCTGGCTCAGTGTCTATTTCTAAGTAGAGGCGTTTCATACCTTGGCATCGGCCGCTTCTAATCTGGCGGTGTCCTTCAAGTTGAATATATTGACTGGGTTTGTAATACGTTGCATTCTGTAAGTTGGAAGTTTGATATACATCTACTTACCGGCGGATTCAATACTCGGTATCCTCAGTTAGGAATCTGTGCAGTTAATTCATAATCGGTAGAAACCAAGAGTATTGAGCTACTTTCCCATGGTTCCTTTTTCGATTGTTTCCTTTTCGAACGCTGAAGAACCACCGAGTCATTTTGTTGCCTGCTGCCTGGTCTGTTACATTCACCCGACTAGAAGGTTAACCCGGCCTCCACAAATTAAAGTCTATGCCAAAAGCGCTTTATGCGCCGCAGCGGCGAAGAGGATCCCTGCAACGTGCCCTTCGATTTTACTAGATGGCGCCTCCTTCTCGTCGGCCCCTTAGGCTAGAAGATGCGGCGGTGGGAGATAATGGTAAATAGTACGTTTCCCCGAAAAACAGTATAAATACGGCCTTGCCTTCAAGCTTGTTTCCCCAGAAAGCGCTCTGCCTTGAACATGCTCGCTCTGTCTAACCTTGCTGCCCTCCTCGTTGCCTCCGTCGCCCTTGCGGTCGGTGCTACCCCCAGCTCTCAACCAATACCCGAGGCGGGCAACACCTTCTGCGTCTATCCCGGTTGGGACATGGACAACGGGAACTATGCGACGGTCCCCAACATCACTGAGCTGGCCTGCTTGCGGGCATGCCGCGACAGTGAGTTCCATCCGCTAGACGACAGGTTCTGTAGCTCACATCCATCTCGTTTACAGGTGCACCCTGCCTCGCCTGCGCCTACGTTCCCGACGGCTCGAACAGAGGGCCCGGCGAAGCGTGCTACCTGAAGAATACAGTCAATTTGACCACCTTCACGAACAAGAACGGCTACGTCAATACAGCAATCCCTGGACCGTGCGATGAAAGGTTAATTTTCTTGCCGTTTTATTCCGTTTCTGTGGGGAAGCCTGGCTAAACACCCTCTTTCCATCCGCAGCTCCTCGCCGGGTAAGTACATGAAATGGTACACTCTAGCCGGTGACGCTAACCTTGGTTTAGTTGGGCCCACCACCTTCTACACCGTTTACGTGTAACTGAGTCGCCGTAAATTTTTTGGGAGGGATAGAGTTGGTTGAATTGTTTGTTGTGTACCTCGACTCGAGAATATAGTGTTTGATGAGAAGGCGGAAACTTTAAACAGGCCGAGCTGAAAATTCCTTTGAACGTGCGTCTTGGTGGCGTTCCGTTGCGGTGTCGCGTGTTACGAGTAAATTAGGGTGTGAGAGTGTCTGCTCGATTCTGAGCGCCAGGCCCGTGCAATCTCCGTTTCTGGGCGAGTCGACTGAAGAACTGGGCTGCCAATACATCGAAAATCTTGAGCAACAGGATTTACATTAAATGCCTCGTGGAATGAAGGGAAAATGCCGGCTGTGGGTCTATTCGATTGTGTAATATTCCTTTCGTCGTTAAGATGTAAAACTTGGCCTACCCGGGGATGGCGTACTCGGGGATTTTCCTATCTGGGATTCAGGATTCTGCTGAACAATCTGACTCGACACCGGACGGATCCAAGGACCAAGACGGATCTTATGGACGATCGCCAGTCGCGAGGGGAATCCGAATACACCTGTTCACCTTGACCCCTGTGGTTTGGCCGTAGGCCATAAATTCCATCGCGTCGTTGGGTTTCCCCGGGATAGACGAGCAAGATGAACGCTGTCCAAATGAATAATGAATGTCGAGATGATGGCAAGACGCAGGCGCAGCCGACGTACGCCGCGGCATCGCCTTGATCACATGATGGGAAGTGGGCCCTCAAAATTGCAACTCGGGCTCCTTATCGTAGATCCGAAAATGCAGTCTCCCGGGTCTCCTTCTCCCTGCTTCCTTCATGCTTAGACTCGCGCGCAATTCCCTTCGCGGCACCCGATTTCCTACAACAAATGGCGTGCGCTACACATCAAGTACGCCTAGGATAGCTGGAAGACGGTTTGCTTTGGTCTCGGGGGGAGCTGCTCTGAGTTTAGGACTGGCGACAATCTTAGCTTCGAAAACATACGCGGATTCTGCGACGGCTGTAGCCTTTCCAGCGACTTCAAGGTCTAAACGCGATGATCCTGAGGCGACGCGGAGCTCTTTCGGCACTCTTGTACGCACCTATGTCGTGTATACGATGTGCTCGATCCCGGCCCTGGTGGATAATGCTCCGTGGCTCTTGGAGACATTCTCAAGTATCCCTGGCCTCCGATGGATCACTGAGGCGATCGTACGGGTCACCTTTTTTGACCAGGTCTGGGATTGTGCTCTGGAGATATTCATTAGCCTGACCTTGCTGCTATGTAGTTTGTTGGAGGAGATACGGCAGCCGAAACGCTGCCGCAGCTTCACGCCCTGCGAACAGCTAATACCGGGGCCCTGTTTGCGTACTCTGTCGAAGTGGACGAGGCGGAGGCCATGGCTGCCTCTGCATCCGGATCTCCCCGAGACAGGAACCCGCACAAGGCCATCGTGGACGAGATGGTGCACTGTATCGACGTCGCCGCCGATTTCGAAGATGCCCTTGGTGCAAAGCAGACCGGGCGACGAACGTGGGTGGCCGTAAAGATTGTATGCCTTATCGGTTGCCAACTATCGTCTATCGGAAGCTCATGCATGCCTCATTTTAGACCGCCCTCGTCCCGGACGCCAGTGCCCTCATCCGCCTATCCTCGCATATTATCTCCACGCGCCCGCCAACAGATGCGCCTCCCGTCGCCTTCCCCGGTAACCCCACCCCATCCGACCTCGACGTCCTCTACACCCCCAAAGCACCCACGGGCCCCCTCTCCCTCACCGACCTCGGGATGCTGCGCGACCTCCACGCCGACCTCGAGCGCATCTGCACCCGTGCCGCGGAGCGCGGCGTCCGCATCATCATCGACGCCGAGTACTCATGGTACCAGCCCGCGCTCGACGCGCTCGTGCTTGCCCTCATGCGGCGCTTCAACGCCCCCCACCTCCTCCGGCGCGCAGCAGCAGTCGCAGCTGCAGCCACTCGTATACGCGACCTTCCAGGCGTACCTCCGGCGCACGCCCGCGCAGCTCGTGCACGCGCTGCGCGACGCGCGGACGCACGGGTACGCGCTCGGCGTGAAGCTCGTCCGGGGCGCGTACCACACGCACGAGACCGCCGCGCACCCCGCGCCCGGCGCCGGCGCCCCATCCGCGAAGGGGCAGGCGCAGACGCTGTCAATCTCGCCCGAGGCGCTGCCGCCCGTGTGGCTCGACAAGGCGGACACGGACGCGGCGTACGACGCGTGCGCGGGGGTGCTGCTCGACGCGGCCGCGGCGGACGTCAAGAGCGGGCGGCCGCAGGGCTTCGGGGTGCTCTTTGGGACGCACAATTGGGCGAGCTGTAAGAAGATCATGGCGGGGCTGGTGCAGCGGGGGCTGGCGGCGCCGACCCCGGAGGGCAAGCTGCGCGTGGCGGAGCGTGTTGGGGAGCGGGTGACATTTGGACAGCTGTATGGTATACTCCCTTTTCTTGTCGTTTGGAAACCCCCGTGCTTACGCCTGTGACAGGGATGTGTGACGACTTGACGGAATACCTCGCGCAGCACACAGAATCGGGCTCGCCCATGGTCATCAAGTATGCTTCCTCCCTCCCCCCTCCCTTCTCCACCTTCCTTCTTCCTTTGCTGACTGACACCCCTCCAGATACGTCCCCTACGGCGCGCTCTCCGAGGTACGTTTCTTTCCTTCTCCCCACTTCTCCCCTCGTCCTTCCTCAGACCTAATACCCTCAATTACAGACGATGCCCTACCTGAGCCGCCGCGCGATCGAGAACAAGAGCGTGCTGGGCGGGGGCACGGCGCAGGCCGAGCGGAAGCGCGCGCGGGACCTCATTTGGCAGCGCGTTTTTGGGTAGGTGTGGGTGAGTAGGCGGTGGGGGACGGACGTGCTTCCGGGTATACTTAATGCAAGGCGAGGCGAGAAAGGGAAGGGAAAGGAAGGGAAAGGAAGGGAAATGACGTGGGCGCGTATCGCGGCAGCGGGTACGGGAAGCGCGGGAGCGGGAGCGGGACCACTCGATTCGCCTTGCGATGGGTACTGTGTACTATACAGATTTTTGAGGGATAGACAATCGGTGAATACGGTTTTTTGGTTTCTGTCCAGACGGTCGAGCAGGCATAGCGATTCCCCGCAAGCGGGTAAGTGGTAGGTAAGTAGGTGCGCAAGTAAGTCTTTCATTCAATGACGGAACCCTTCTTGGGATTTCTTTGACCGCATGCCAGTGGATGAGAAACTTGCTCTTCGCTAATTTTGAAGCAACAATAAAATGCTTCTTGAGCCCTGTTGGCCTTGGGCTCGCCGCCTGCTCGTTGTTAGCGCCGTAGTTCTGGCGCTCCTATTTCCTTTGTATAGCTGTTCTGATTGTCGGGTTCTAGGAGACAGCGTATAGTCAGCTGGCCTCTTCCAGCGCTCCTGTGTGCTGTATGTTCGAGTCAGAAGTTGCGTCGAAAGGCGCTCAGCCTGCTGTGTGCCTCACCTCGAGGCCGACAACAATAGCGCACAGCGCCACTCTGTGGGAGCGGAGGTGTGGTCGCACATATATCCTTGAGCCATCGCTGGCGACGTTAAATCATGGTCATGAAAGCGTTCAGATTCGTTATATGCGAAATGTACAATGCTGGTGGGATATAATACAACGGACGACGCTGTCCATCCTCCTCCTCCTCCAATGATAGATCAGTCTCTAGCTAATAGTAAGTACACCCCCGGATCCCACAAAATTACAGCCAATGTGCTTCTCGGAGCAAGCTTCGGACCGCGGGCGTGTCAGGCTTGAGCTCGCCCATGAGGGGGGCGAAGTACTTGCGCAGCTTGTGCCCGAAGCTGTCTTGGTAGAGGACGTTCCAGTATGTGAGGTTCTGCGTGTGAAGAAATATATCCGTAAACACCGATGCAGAAAGAAGAGAACTAAATACGAACATCGCTGGAGCCGACCTTGGGGACAGAGCGGGGGAATATTTTACCGCGGATCCACTTGTCGTGGTTGCGTATCCAGACCTTTTCATTTGGCTGGAAGAAATAAATTTATTAGTGTCTGGACGGCAGAGATTACGGTGGCGTTTGGTGGCATTAAGGAAATAAATTGGATATTTTATTTACCTGGAAGGGATACATCCACGGGTCATCGAGATGGCGCGGCTGCTCGCGCGCGAGCGAGGCGTTGTTCTCGTCGACGTCAGAGTCCATGTCTACGTCAGAGACTTCAGGTTCGGGCGCGGGGGCACGCCACGGTTTGGACGGGCCCGAGGTGGAGAGATCGGAGCTACGAGTACGACTGGGCATAATGACGTTGCTAGTATCTAAGGGAAACTCCTTGCGAGCTTGTAAAGAGAAGGAGGAGATGGGGGAGGGGATGAAACGAATAGGCTGATCGTGGATCGCCTTTATAGAGATGGCTGTCAAAGGCTGCTCAAAGCAACTGGCGGGCGTGATGTGGGTTGATGTGGATTGGCTGTGGAAAGACGCAGCCCCCCTTTTATAGCCACGTCATATGGAGTAATTTTGGACATCCGGAGTTCCTTTGTTGGGAGAATGCCATCAATTCGAGAACAATGGTGTAGTCTATTCGTTGTTCTGCTTTTGTTCTCGTGGCACGGTACTTAAGAAAACTGCCTGGCCTGTAGCTCTGCATTGAGGCTTCCACTTGTTGTAGCAGTGGCAACAGTTGCAGTTCCGGGCTCAAATGATCTAGAGAGTTCCATCCGGCGATGATTGATCAAGGTTCGACCGAGTTGATTTACAAGATTGCCACTCGCCCTCCAAATCCCGGGGCACACGCGCGTGTTATCGCTCAAGATCAGTATTGACTCACTACAACTTTCGTCGAATGCTTTTGCACGCCCGCAAAGGCGTGGTGGCCACGCAGAACCCGGGACCTTGACGTAATCCCACGACACCGCTTCCTCGGACAAATCCCGACGCTTTATGACTTGCTGGGTGACTGTGGTCCGGCGGCGGTAATGCTAATAAACTCAAATACAAGTATGACATGGGCAAGTATTCGTGAATGGTTCTGGACAGTGACGGCTCTCACAAAATGAAACATCTGAACTTGATCATCGGATTCGAGACGGATGTAACCAAAATACATGTTGTACAACATCCGCATCGCCGAAAATCCCGAACTCGCTGTTTTATGTGAGACACGCAGAGGCACTGCTTTGATAATTCCGCCGTCCGTGTGAGCTTCTGCGAATGAGAAGCAAAACAAATCGAATTCAACCTTACGTACCACGACATTCAACTTGCCGCCGTCCATTGCCAACTCGCTTTGCGATGTGGCTGAATCCTTGCATAATTCCATTCAAATTTCGCAGTGGTCGGCCGATGTCGTGCGACACTTTTACATTGCCTCCCCGACCACCATCCCGAACATCCGTTAACACATCGGCAAGCACACAAGTAAGACTCAGAGCCCGAACCAGCGGGGAGAGAAAGGGGACCTGCTTCGACAGACCTCTTCGTATGGGATTCGGTGGGTGGATGGGTCATGAGGCGGAGCGCATGCAAAGCCGGGAAGCTACCGACAGGGATTGCAGCCAGACTCGCGACGGCCTCGCTGTGTTTCCATTGCAAGGTTGTACCGATCATCATGGACCGAGCGAATCGCAGCCGCTTGGGAAGCATGTACGATACCGTTCGCAGCCAGTTCTCAAGTAATTCCAAGATCAGATCCGTCACCCGGAGGCTGTTGAATACTGTGAGCGGGGGCCGGACCAGATCCATTGGTAATGCCGCCAGAGAAGATTGATAATTGGGCTCTGCAGTCGACGGCTGGTGTTTGTGAATTATATCCAGCAGAGTCTATATTGCGCCAAAGAGTACAGCTTGCCTCGCCGGCCGTCAAGTCAAAAGAGGCGCTGAAGCTGTCAGCGGCTGATTGGTAGAACGAACGGTGGAGGCCTTTCAATAGCGCTCAACCCCGATCATGATTAGTGGATCGGAGTCTTAGGCCAATGGGAGGAGGGAAGAACACCGTGGCCTGACAGACGAATCGATACTTGAAGAGCACCAGACAGATAGATAGATGGCTCTCCCGTCCAATCGATTCAGAAGATGCATAGGACCAATCGATGCCCAGATGATACATATCACCAGAAACCAGAAGGAAGATTACGTCCCGCCTTTTAGATGCTTCGCCGCGAGCACATAGGCTGTGAGACCCTTAGCTGTAATTTTAGCGCTGTACCTGTCTCTAGTGAGTCCAATCCCACGCAAAAAAAAACCGTCGAACAGAAGCTCCCAGCCCTAGAGATATTTGCGTGGAGACGAGTCGAGGCTAATACAATTCGGGAAGTGTGCTTCGGCCAGGGTTGCCAGCAGGTTGGAGAGAGAAACAGCTTGAGAAGAGGAAGAGAAAAGAGACACGTAATTGATGCCGGATTGCCGTGCCGAAAACGGCAACTCTCGTTCTTTTGGAAGGTTTGATTCAAAATCTTTCCGTCGATCATCAAGGCGCCACTTCTGAACGGTATATTGCTATGCCACACCTATGCGGTGTGCCTGATAGCACCCAGTCCGCCCACGTCTCTCCCCTCTCATATCTTTCGCTCAACTCCATCCTCAACTTCTCTTCGGCGCTCAGACGTGCATAAATCGAACGCAGGTGGACAGCGCACTACGACCGCATTACCCGCTGAAGCATATGCAGCAAGAGCAGCCTAGGGAGATTTTGGGGGAAACGGGCTCGCATGTCCGAGGTCCCCCAGAGCAAACCACACGTAGGCCTTGCGGCTCTTCGGCCGAACAGTACCTCGGCCAAGGCAAAGCCTTCCACCCCAAAACCGGTCGAGTCGAAAGATTTGGCCGTGTCGCGTGCGGCTACCCAGGAGCGAGACACTATAGACCATGGGCCCGATGCAGCGGACTGCAGCGGACGAGGACCCACATCGGCTAGAGAGCCCCCACAGAAGCGTCGGAAGATCCACGTCGTGCACATCGTCGTGCCCGAGATCGAAATTAAAGAGGAGGAGCCTCCATCCGTCCCTCTATTCGACAAATCCTATGTCGATGCACGAATGACGGAAGCTGGCCGCCCATCGTCGCTGCTGCGGTGTCGAGCCGTGGAGGCCTCCATATCCGCCGCAGAGCTCCAGCAACACACTCCACCGCCTTCTCCAGACTCCGGTGCACCGGAAACGGTAGCAGCGTCTTCCTCCACTCCATCCGCTACGGCGAACCAGCGACCCGCTTTGACGCCTCCCCGCTTTTTCGCCATCGCCCTCCCGCCGACGCCTCCCGCCTCTCCACTCAGCTCAGAACCGGTCCTGTCGTGGCCTAAGGAAGTAAACGACTTCGATTCGTACGCACTTGCCTCAGCCAGTACGCAGTCGCTGATAAACCACTACCTCCGCGTGGTCGAATTGGAGGCAGGGCGGATCGCGATGGTCCCTCTGCTGGAGGAGTGATCCCTCGAAGGACTTCGGATTTCTTGAGAAGATGAAGATATTGTACGTTCATGTATACATACCACTGTTTCGTATTTTATTCTTCTCGTAAAATGGAGTTCCGGGATTTTATCGAAAGTTGATATTCTGGCACACAGTTCCTGATGGCATGGTCGACTGTAGACTGGTAATTTTATGCGAAATGTATTAGGACAGAAGGGTGCTCAAGTTCAAGGAAGACGCGCGACTCAAACTTGGCACTGAGATTAAACATTTTTAGCGCATAAGGTTCCACCCGGCACATCCGTCCCGATGGCCGGCGTGATGCCATCGATTCTCGCTTTATACGCTCATGCCTCTCCCAATCCCCGTACCCGGCTCGCCCCAATCGAGCAGCTCCTTCGCCTCGGGCTCCCCTCCAGCTCTGGATCCGAGTACCCTCGCCCTGCTGAACTCTTTTATCGCCGCGAAACAGACGAGGAGCGGCGCTTTAACGAGCTCGCGGAGGAGGCAGCGGCACGCGTCGCTGGGCTCGCGTTGGAGATCGATGACGACGAAGAGATGGCAAAAGACAAGCCCATGATGAGTGTGGACGAGTATCGTGCCGTCTTCAGCGAGGACTGGCAGCTGAGCCAATTTTGGTGTGTCATTTGTTCTGTTGTCGTTGTCTAGATATATCAAAATTCAATACCTTTGGGCAAGCAATGCCCTCTCTTGCGTTCCTCCTTCCGACTGACAGTTTGTCTATCTCGCTCACACAGGTACACAACCGCGTTCTCGATGCGCTTCGCACAGATACTGCACTCGCTGTGTACGCCCTCGACGTCCATCGCGTTCCTCTGCTGCCCCACCGCGTTCGTTGCGTTCCAGCACACCAAGGCGCTGAAGAATGCTAAGCTGCTCGAGATCGACGGGCGCTTCGGCGTCCCTCGCGCCGCGGCATTACGTCCCATATGACATGGAGGAGCCCACGACGCTCCCTGCTTCCCTCACGGGCGCCGTCGACATCGCGGTCGTCGACCCGCCCTTTTTGAACGAGGTTTGTTTTCTTTTTTTAACTCTTCTTCTACTTCTTGCCATCCGGACGACGACTCACGGCGCCCCACAGTACACGAATACGCACATCGTGACGACGCTCCGGCAGATCATGCGCCCGTCGGGGAAGCTGATTATCCTTACATCCACATCTGTCAGCGCTGTGCTTGAGAAGCTGTACGACTCGCCGCCGTTGGGCCCACTGCGGCGGACGAAGATCGAGGTGGAGCATGGGCAGCTGCGGAACGATTTCGAGTGCTGGGCGAGCTGGGAGGGGTCCGAGGAGCTTGGCGCGGAGGTAGACGATGCGGAGGAGAAGAAGCCTACTGTGAAGGACTCGGGTGACACAACAGGCCACTAGGGAGATGGCTTGAAGCTTTGCATGGGCCAGATTTAGGTATCCGTGAATGTATATATTTGGGTCGCATGGTGATCCGACTTTGCATTCTCAAGTCCTGTGATTCCTAGCCCGAAATTCCAAGCCTCAGGAATCAGGATGTCGAACCGAAAGGCTTACACGCCAGATAGAAATGTCACCGAACACGAACTCGCCAGCGCTTGAGCCGCAAGCAATAAAAATAGGGCCTGTTTTTTTTTTTCGATTGTGTCTTCACCTCCCTAATGGTCCAGCCCTAATTTTCTGGTTGTGAATCGGTTGAAAAAAGGATATAATTTTATTGCACCCCAGAATCACGGTCAGCAAGTACAAGTCAAGCCGCCACAAAATTCGTCCCGGTACCCAACTCCCGTGTTGTCTCCAACTCCGCCAACCGCTCCTTGTAAAATTTCTCCAGCTTCGGATGCCCGTCATCCCCGACCACGAATCGGAGCGGGAGCTGGCCGGCTTTCGTAACGAGCGCGATGATGTTCCGTGCACCCTTGGCGGGGTCTCCCGGCTCGTTTCCAGCAACGTGCTTGGATAGGAAATCCACGACGCCGTGCGCCAGGGCATAATTCCCCTCAATCACATTCGCCGCGAAGCGCGCGTTGACTGGCTTGAGCGCCTCAGTGCGGAAGGTTCCGGGCTTGGGGACGAGTCAGTGTTCTGGATGGCTTCAAACCATTCGAGCAGCTTACCTGCACAGAAATGGAGCGGATGCCGTATTCCGCGAGCTCCTGGGCCCAGGTATCCGAGACAGCGTCGACCGCGGCCTTCGACGCGGCGTATATCCCAGCGCCAGGCTGTCCGCCGAGGCTGGCCACCGAGCTGATGTTGACGAGCGTTCCGGCCTTGCGGGCACGGAAGTGGGGCAGGAAGGCGTCAGTGGTATTAACCAGCCCGAAGAAATTCGTGTTGAACTGGTCCGTAATTTCTTTGGGCGAATGCTCCTCGATGGCGCCGCCCTGGGCAAAGCCCGCGTTGTTGACGAGGTAATCGATTTGCCCGCTGAATTCAACCGTAAGTTGCGCCCAATGTTTATAAGAAAATGTACTAGATGGAAATAGCCTTGGCTGCGAACTCCTTCAGCGCCTCTGGAGTGGAGGTCACGTCCAACGGCAGAACCTTAGCTCCCTTCTCCTCCAGACCAGTGAGCGTGTCGACCTTCCGGGCCGTCGCAATGACCCTAAATCCGCTTGCTAAGGCCGCTGGGGAACTGTGAGAATGGTACTGAATGCCAATAGATGCTGCCTCTTACCAATAACTATCTCGCGGCCAAGCCCAGAAGAAGAACCAGTCACAAGGAAGACGGGGGAGGTAATTCGAGCCATTTCGTTGAAATTGTTTTGAACTGTGAAGCTTTGGGCGTCCTGGCATCTCTTTTATAGCTCGTTCTGACTCGAAGAGATGACCAACCTAACGCGACGCGCGTCGCGGTTCAACGTCGCCATCTCACGACTTTCACCATTTTCTGTGCAATCGACACAGTTCGATTCTTGGTGCAACGTAATCTATCCTACGTACCTACTCACCTACCTCGCGACTTCCAACCCGCCTGTCAATATTTCAAACTCAGTTCCGTGCATCCGACACTGCCACTACTTCAACCACCACCCACCATCCATACGCCGATTTTATCGGGCAATGCAACCTCGCGACATTTATGCTATTGTCTTGTGTCAACCAGGAACTCGTTTCCGCATTTCCGCCTATCCGCCACGGGAGGCTAGAGCTTCAACCACCACCGTCCGCCGCGCGCGCAAAGTCCACAAAATTGTCGATCTTGTTAACGTTACGTTTGGCTCTCACATACTCAGGCTCTGGGGATCAACATAATGGATCCTTTAATTTAAACGGATAGTTCATTGCGAGCAGTCGTATCGTGAAGTGGTATTAGAAAGGTTTTGCAGTAGAATATGACCCTGCCTCAAAGCTGACCTGCAAGGCCAGCCAACGTCAAGTTGTTGGGAAGTGCAGCAAACTGGAACAAAATTCGGCCGGAAACCCATGTACAACTAAATGAGAGCTTGCTTACTGGTTCTGGGAATGGATTGTCCAACAAAGTTTCGTACTGGGGGGTGTTAATTTAAAGCTTGATAGAACAGATCTTTCAACGCACGCTATGGTCGAAACACATGTCACCTCCCGTAGGGCCGACGTGGGGGCAATGGACAGCAGGACGAAGGGGAAGCTACAACATTTTATTCGTCAACTGCTAAGGCATGGATGGTGTCAAGAAACCCAAACCATCGGGGTGTGAATGTAACGGCAGAGAGTAGTGTTCTGCCCAGCCTTGGCCCAGCCTGCCAGATTTCGCCGAGCGGTATCTTGTGCAACACAAACTTCATGCAGGCCTCTTTCGATTCGAACTGTTTGTTCGGTCCAAGACAGTACTCCTCGTGCTGGGAGCATATGTCTCGTGCCGCGCGAGTTTTGATAGCCATAGTCTGAGAAGTGCGGGGGGGCAGGCCGAGCTCCTTAATCAGTGTTTCCGGAGCCTGGGCCAGATATTTGCAAAGAGGGCGCTGGCACGGTATTACGATCGCGTCGTATTGGATAACAATGCCCTAGATGATGGTCGGCCATTGAAGACCCCAGCGAGAGTGCAGAGTTGCAGACCTGGTCGTTAAACACTGGATTGGGGTAAGGACAGAAGTCGAAGATAATTACACTGGATTGGAGCAAGGACAGAAGTCGAAGATAATTCAGATACACTTACGAACTTGACTTGCCAGACCGTAGGAACGACGGCAACTAATGAAACGTCTTGTAATTATTTTGGCCCGTTCGTAGAGCTCAGTACTCACCGGTGAAATTGAAGTCGCGGCGAGTTGTGACAATCATCAGATTGTTTTCGATTACAAGATCGCTGCAAGCTTCTGCTCAATCGCAGTTGTAGCTGCGAAGGAGTACATACATTATAGTTTGGTTGAGCGGGATCCCCCACAAGAGGCGTACTCGTACTGGCGCCAGTGGCGAGACCAGAGAAGAGCCCTGCAGAAGACGTGTGAGATAGTGGCTGAGCCAGGTCGGACCACAAGAAACAAGAGTCATACCGAAGATGTACTGAGAAACACCCCGATGGTTGAGAACCACCAATGCAAATCGAGGGATATAAACATACCTCTGTGTTGAGCTCGCGACCTACGCAACGTGTCAACGAAATACTCCGAGTGCACTGAGACTCACCGATAAAAGTTCCAGTGACATCTACCCTGCCGACGATGTCTGCACAAATCAGACGAAACTTCTGGCAAGAGTTCACGGACGCCTACCTTCCGAAAATCCTGTGTAATTGATGGACTTCGCAGCCTCGATGTTTGCAGGGTAGGAGATATCCTGCAAATGAGATTGCCTCAGAAAAGGTTCCCCGATCACAGAACAGTACAAACACGACCGAACTGCTTCAAGAAACCAAGCATCTGTTCTAGAGAAGGAGCGCCGAAGGCGTGGCCTGCCAGCACGAGCGGGACGATGTAGATGGGGGTTCTCATTGGCAAGGAGAAGCTGGAACGGAGAGAGAAACCGAATGGTGACGCCGTTTTATGCTGCGAGGGTGGAGTGCGTCATTCTTACTCGGTAGAGAAGGCGAGCAATGAACTAGCGCAAATGATCATGAACTCCTGCCAGCTTGCTATCATCTGGAGCTGCTGGCAGATCGTTTAGTTGCATGGATTAACAGCTTCCTCGACAAGAAGTATTCTGCCAGTGAAGCCCCGGAGCACTGATCGGGCCTAGCATAAGACATCTTCTAGATAGATAACATCAGGGGAGGGCCACCTCACGGAACGGCTGTCGACGATGAGTGAGGGAAACCACATGGAACACATCCTCTGGTACCCGACGTGCCCGAGAGGGGCCGAACAAAGGTAGATTGAAGTTGAGTGCGGTTGGGTAGAACGGCCCAGACGGTGGATTGAATACGTCGGATGCAAGATAGGTGCGAGACAATGACGGTGTCTTGTGGGTGAGATCGCCAGAAGATCAAAACTATAGACGATGTGAGGACTTCTGAGTCTGAGTTGTCACGCTGCACGACGGAATGAGCTCCGGCGGGGCACGAAAGTCGAGGGACGATATCAATTCGGTGAATTCAAGATGTCCCGAGGGCGCCAGACGGTCGGGAGATCCGGTGGAGTTTCACGCCAGAAATTAATCCGAACGCAAACCTGGGCTACGATCCACAAACCAAACGTTAAGGAGTAGCTCACCATCACCAACAGCTGGATTCCCTTTTCGGCTCATTCAATGACGTAAGAACTGTTGTGTGTTCGGGGTGTTATCCGATGATCCTGTGGTGCTGAGCGGGCCACCCTGCCAAAAAAAAGGAAGATAGTAAGACTACGAGTCATTCGGACTCATTCCGGAACCTATTAGCGCTTACGATCCGTTTGTGGCTGACCAATCGCCCAAGATGCACTCCACTCCGGCCTTTCGCATCCTCCATCGAGCGCATCTGGACTCTGGAGGAGTATAAAGGCACCACTTCAGCACAGGCAAGCTTCGCTAACTTACTCGCCATGTCCGGTCCGAGTCGCAATCGCAATCCCCCTTCAGACCCGTCCGCCGCGTCGTCACCGGCCATACAGCCGGGGGCAAGTCGACGGTGGTCTCCGACACCGTCCAGCCGCCGACGTTCTGGTCCCCAGAAAGCATCAGCCCGATCTATGACCTATCCCACACGAGCGAATCGCCCGCGGTCATCGACAGCGAGATCACACAGGGCAAGTGGGTGGACGAGATCGCGCAGAACACGGAGCACGTCAGCAAGAACGGTTCGGTGTTTCGTATGTTTGAATTCAGCCCCGGGACGGTTTCGGTATGTATCAGTTTCGTTCTTCAAAGAAATGAAAAATCAAAACTCACTCGAATCTATTTGAAGCCTGCGCACCGGACGGTTTCGTTGGACTATGGCATCATTGTGAAGGGATCTATGGTTCTTGAACTAGATGACGGCGAAAGAATTACGCTGAACGAAGGGAATACCGTTGTGCAACGCGGAACTATGCACGCTTGGAGGAATGAATCAACAGAATGGGCGCGAATATGCTTCGTTGTTCTGGGTGCGTCAATCATCCACTTACCAGGAATGACCGTTCCCTCTGAATAACTCGCATAATAGGTGCAAAGCCCGTAAAAATCAATGGGGAGAAGCTGGAGGAAGAGTGGCGAAAGTAGCCAATAGCTTTGGGGAAAATTTGTATCATTAGACTGGGGATATTCGAATCCAAACAGTATTTAATCATGAACCATCGCTTCCTGTATACGTTCGCCTGCATCAACATTCCGATCAATGGGGAGAGAGAGCAAACGCACCGAAATCCTTCGTCCACAGCACGTGTCTCGAAATATCCGCCTCAACCACACTGGGTCTGACATTCTCGAGGGCAGTAGTGAAGTCCTTCAGCGTAATCTTGGGCTCGAAAAGTTCGTCCGGCGCGAGATCGGACCAGATTTTTTCGACAGCCTCTGCGTCTCCAGGTGAGCATGACATCCATTTCACAGGTCCGTCAGCGGTAGGGACAGGCTTGAAATGCGTCGCAGCGATGAGCTTCCGGATGGGCTGCATGAGCGCGTCCTGGACCACGATCTGCACGTCCGCTCCGGAGTATCTGCATACACGGTGTTCATTAAATTCTGAACTCAGACAGCGGATGTCGCGCACCCTTCGGTCTTCTCCGCGAGCGAATGGTAATCCTGCCGGGTGGAGCTCGCATGGCATTTGGCCGACGTGGAGCTCGAACATACGCTGCCGGGCGTCCAACCCTGGCAGCGGGATGTAGATCCTCTTCTGGAATCTGGATGCAGTCTTGTGTAAATATAGGGACCACGTAGAAAGGCGGCGCGCCAACCGTCGTTTGATGGAGAGATCCATCTGCCAGGGGATGTTCGTCGCGCCGATGACGAGCACGCCCGCGTCGTCATGCCCCACGCCGTCCATCTGCACGAGGAACTCGGTCTTGAGCCGCCGCGACGCGTCCGAGTCGCCGTCGCCGCGCGCACCGGTCATGGAGTCGATCTCGTCGATGAAAATGATCGCGGGCCGCATCTCGCGTGCCATTTGGAAGAGGTGCCGGACCAGCCTTCGAAACGGCGTATAAGTGACGTCGTAAATATATATAAATGCAAAGAAGGACGCATACTTCTCCGAATCTCCTTGCCACTTACTCACGAGATCGCTGGAGCTGATGCTGAAGAAGGTGCTTTTCGCCTCCGTAGCGACGGCCTTGGCGAGATACGACTTGCCCGTTCCCGGGGGGCCGTAGAGCAGGATGCCCTTCCACGGCTTACGGCTGCCCGTGAAGAGCTGCGGGAACTTGAGGGGTATGATGACCGCTTCTTTCAGCGAGGTCTTGGCCGCGTCGAGCCCGGCGATGTCGTCCCACGTCACATCGCTGCCGGCGGAGCCCAAGATTGCCTCGGCAAGTCCGGCGCGCAGCTTCGTGGTTTCTGGGTCTTCGCCATCGGTACTAGATCGTATAAGAAGCTTGAACTGCTCGTTCTTCTCATCTGCGGCGGGTGAGTCTCTGGACAACAAAGAAATCAATAGTATTCCACGCACATTTCAAAGCAAGCATGAAGTAGTCCAAGGCGTCCATGTACTCCTTGCATGCCTGACGATGGTTCTGTGCTTGGTCATGGTCGATTGCTTTCTGGACGATCTCGATGGCCTTCTGATTTTATCGAGAATGTAATCAGTTTCGCATTAGAGGTTGATTTTCGGGGTACTGACGTCGAGGCTGGCTTGTCTGGGTACCATGTCTGAGACGCCCAACATTCAAGAACTGTTGGCTATTTAACGACCAGCGGGCCACTCTGCGCACGCGACAGACTGCGTTCCAGATGAGACTGATTTCTGCCAGCAGCGGCGCAGCCAGAACGCCGAGTACATGCGACAGCGCCGAGTGCATGCGAGAGCACCGAGTACATGCCACCCTGAGTGTGGGCCCGAGTCAACGGATCGCCGGTCGACGTGCTGCGGTAATGACTCGACGCCTGCGGGTCGCCTTCATACATACAGGTACCTATAATTTCCGGCACCAGCATAAACTATCGCATGGACGACCTTGCAAGTTCCTGGGTGGGGAAAGGTTAAAGGAAAGGTTTGTTGATGCCATCGTCATGTACACGTGACCGCATACAGTACACAACCACGTGATATCAAATCATTTCCGGCACATCAAACGTGAAATCGCTGATCATTCCCTCCGGCAATGCGGGACCATAAGTGCCGTCGGTCCTTTTGACGACCTTGGCCCTTGTCTGCTCCCCCATGCTCATCAAATCCTTTTTCCCCCCATTGCCCCCTCTCCCCGAGGTCAATCTTCACCATGTGCTGTTTGGCCGTCCAGACCAGGCAGGTTCCATTCATACCAAGCTCCTGCTAGTGCTGAGTTAGCAAGTAGGCGGAATGGCCAGACTACACCATTCAAATCGAGGCAAAAACAGGGCGGAAACGGACGTACAAGGAGATGGTGCACCGTATCGACTTAGGCGCAACCGCTTTGAGTGCAAAAGTCTCCGATGGAGGCCTCGGCCTCAGCGCCGACGGCGGTGAGATGATCGGCTTGCTCGGGGAGAACTCGCTGGTTTGTGGCTCGATGTGCGACTCAGGTTCGTTTGCTCATCTCACTTGACATGCGCAGGAGTACTTCGACATCGTGTTATCGCTGTTGAAAGTGACGACGCCATTTGCCCCCATTTCCACCTTCTCGACGCGCTTCGAGCTCGTCCATGCCCTCAAGCTCACCAAAGCTACCCGACTGTTTGTGGACGCGAAACTTTTAAAGAACGTGCTTGCTGCGATCGACGACCCAGACGTACATATAACGTCGGACAAAATTTACATTTTGTCTGGACCGCCCGTGAAGGGTCGGCAGAGCTTCAATCAATTGATTGAGGCCGCCGAGCGCAAGAAACTCCCCCTAGCACCCATTCACCCGGCTAAAAAAGACACGCTCGCGTATCTCGTGATGTCTTCCGGGACGAGCGGGCTCCCGAAAGGTGTGTGCCAATGCACGGTTTATTAAATCGCGAGTTCACCAGAAAGCTCAGCCGTGATGATTACGCATGGAAATGTTATATGTTCATTGTTGCAGTCAATAGTTGCCGGTCAGGCTGCGGAGCCCTACTCGGTATGTTTTTTTTTTGGTTCAATCCGGCATTCCACCTTGTAAATAACAAGTTGGCGCCCCAAGGCACTTAAGGCACAGATGAAAGATCTCCACCCTATAGCTATTTGCCCCCTGCCCATGTTCCACTCGTACGGTCTCCACGCCTACATCCTGCGCGCCACCCTCTTCCCGGCCACCTACGTCATTCTCGAGAAATGGAACACAGCGCAATATCTCAAAGCCATCGCAAAGTGTGTCTGCTTCATTCACACTTACCTCAGTTGCTTAGACGTCCCCTAGATATCGCGCGACACATCTGACGCTCGTCCCGTCGATGGTCCACGCGCTGGTGAATCACCCCGACGTCAAGACGACCGACTTCCACTCTGTTGTCGCCATCAACTCCGGTGCGGCGTACCTGCCCGTATCGCTCGCCGAGCGGATGGGCCGCCTCCTCAAGAAGACCTCAGAAATTGTACAAGGTGCGCTACCTCACTTCAACCAACTACTCTAAATACCGCTCATCCCGCGCAGGATACGGCCTCTCTGAGGGTGTGAGTGTCACTATTCTTCTGCTCGTGAGCCCCCTGCCTAACAGTGACGTATGTAGACAATCGCCGCCCTGACCCGCCCCATAGAGGGCATGGTAGGCATGGGCGCGCCCCCCGCCCGACGTGACGGGCATCCTCATCCCCGGGCTCGAGGCGCGCATTGTGCGCGACGACGGCGAAACCGACGCGGACACGGGCGAGGTCGGCGAGCTGTGGCTGCGCGGGTGCAACGTCTCGCCCGGGTACTGGAACAACCCCGAGGCGAACGCGAAGACGTTCGTTGAAGGGGGGTGGCTGCGCACGGCGACCAGTTCCGTGTGGACGAGAAGGGGTATTTCTTGTATGTATTGAGCGTTCAGCCCTTTTGAATTACGGGGAGCTGACGTGTTGTGTTTCAGCTTCGCGGACCGGGGGAAGGTGCGTCTTGCAAAGGCTGTATGATTTTTCTGTTCTAACTGGCGCAACCGGATATGCAGGACACGTTAAAGGTTTCCGGCGTCCAGGTGTCGCCGAAGGAAATCGAGGATGTCCTCTTCGCGCACCCAGAGAAACTGATCTCGGACGTGACCGTCGCAGGCGTCAGTGGCGGCCGCACCGATGACGAGAAGGTGCCCCGTGCCTGGATCGTGCTGAGCAGTGCCGGCAAGAAGAAGGGCGCCCCCGCCGTGATTAAGGCGTTGGAGAAGTGGCACCAGGAGAGCCTGAGCAAGTACAAATGGCTCCGCGGGGGGTTCGAGGTCGTCAAGACAGTACGTGTTGCGTCTTTGCTTTCTCAAAACTCTGCGACGTTGTGAATTTGGTTGGGCTCACGCGGGGCGGTACAGATCCCGAAGAGTCCGACTGGGAAAGACGATGCGAAGGGTGCTGCAGGATCAATACGAACAGCGCGCGAAGAAGACGAAGGCGAAACTCTGAATCTACGCCATCCGGTTTGGCAAAGGCAGTATCTCTTATGAGGAAAGCCTACATTCATATAACTTTACGAAGACTGCGATCGGATTGGTTCAATTATCAAGATTCCGTGTTAATGACCCTCCTGGATCCCTCAGGCAACTTGTACGGTCTGCTCCGTGTTTGTATTTTATTCTGGTTTTTCATGCTCCCCGACGATGCGTCAAAAGTCTTTCCGAGTCCACCGGATGATCTTCCACTGCAAGTTGAACATGTTTTTGTGTCAACATTCGTGCAAGCTTGCGTGCCTCACTCCCTCGGTATGTAGACACTTCCCGTGACGCTATATCCGCGCCGATGCCGCCTCGAATCCGCCATAGCCACCATCGCAACCTCTACCTGCGTGAATACGCACACAACCCGGCAGACAATGCTCTGATAGGCGATAGTGTCGTAGTACCCGGTGATATTGGTGCCCAATTCCTATATATCAACAGTTTCTCATCATGACCGCAGTTGAAAGTGGTTGTAACCCTATGCGCACCACGATATCATCTGTCTTGAGCTCGTGCGGATACGAGTCCTGGCCCTCTGTGCTGAGGCGCCGGCCGTTCACGAAGGTGCCATTCGCGCTTTGGGTATCACGTATGAATATCTGGATGGAACAATTTTTTTGGGCGTCAGTTGCGGAAGACACATATACATCCCAACGGCGCACCTTGTTTCCCTCCTGCCACACCTCCGCGTGCCGTCTGCTAACCACACTCGAGTCGAAGTTGACCTGCTTTCTATCCTGCACATGCGGCGGGCACTTGCTTGTCTTGCGCCCTAACTGCACTCGGCGTCCGGGGGTGGTGAGGGTCATTTGTTTGGGGATAAAGAACGAGTCGTTCAGGGGGTACAAATACAGTGCTGGGTATGCTGGAGACATCAAGAGCATCGGGGCAGGCATTGTTGGGGCGCAAATTGTACTCGTGGGGTCGGGTGATCAGGGCACCACTCCGCACGGGCTTCTTAGCCTACGAGAAGGAAGCTTGATTTCCAATGCCTTCGAATCTTTCCATAGAAGCTCTGGGCTCATCTGATACCGAGGTCATGAATTGGACCAAACCAAGAGATATTCAACTCGAAATCGAAGAGCAAGAAGATGAGAAACAAACTGGAGGGAGTAGGAAAGTTTCCATATGTACTCTAACCATTTACCGAGCCAACCTTCCGGTCAACTCGATGATTCTCAAATTCGTACGTGGATGAAACGAGTGGTGGTTAAGTAAAACCCGATTTCGTCGGGAGCGGTCAAAGAGAGGAAAGGGATGATGAATCTGGTGGAAGCTCACCAGCTCACCAGCTACCAAAGCACGCCAATCTGAAAGAGGTGCTCGTCAGTCGGTGTAAACAATGGTTAATCCATCAGACGCCATCGCATGCCGAATGGTCCAACTCGCCGAAATTGCAGCGAGGCGGGGTTTCCCAGACTCGCACCTCCGGGCGACACTCCCAGTGCCACGAGCCGTATACTTATCTGCGAGCAACCTGGCTCCTATTTCAAAGCCACATCAGTCTCGATAGTCTCTGAGGTACTATCATGGCTGGAATCTGTTGGAATCCAGCGGACCCACCGTTATGGGAATGCCGTAGAACGAGGAGGTCGGAAGATATCTGCGGGACAGATGAGGACCGGCATATCACTTGCAGTGGTCTCCGGAGAACGAGAAATCCTCGGACACTTCGGTCCGTCTTCTCCAACTTGGACCGACTACATACGCCAACAAATACGGCCCATGAAGTGCCACCGCGTAAGTACACCTTCTTTGAACGGCGTCTGTCAATCAACCTGTCAGAAGATCGTATGCCGCCCACGATTCAGGTAGATTCAGGCCCGGTGAGTTGCCTTGAGTTGCGTCTCTGGAATTTGGCTTCAACCCCAGATATAGATTTGCGAATACATGCCGCCATTCAAAAGCCGGTGAATCTGAAGCTCTATTAATAATGCCCGCACTTTGGACCACCTAAATAGTACCTCTCCTCCATGAACCCTCGGGGACAGTCTCGTGTGTCTTTCAAGCCTGACATACTCGGGGTCCATCACTTCTCTCTTACCTCGAATTGGACTCCTCCAACAGGCCGTTGAGAATGAAACGGCATTGGTTAGGGTAACTACATTTCCTTCTACTACTAGTATGTGGATACAATTCAGGCGAGGGACGAGTATCATAATCAACGTTTGTGGTGTCTGTCCTATCTGAACTTATCTGGGCACTCCATCTTGTATAGGATATAATACTCCCCGGTTCTTGCTCTAGGCATCCTGGCACTTGCATCATCCAGGTCTACGCATGCCTGCCAATGGTCGCTGCCGGTATATGGCTTCTCTCGGTTATCATTCAGCCAGGTCACCGTCGGTGTGGGATTCCGTTGTGCTCATTCAAAATGGTTGAAACCGCCAACAGCCGCCAGCCCTTCCTCCGAAGCCCTTCAAGTTGGCGATGCGGATAGTACACTTAGCTCAAGAAGTTATTCGTGTCCACCCCGGCTGCCATCAGTGTTCTTGCAGTGTCGGATTTCCAGGGCCAAGGTAGACGAAAATCGCCGGAGGAGCGTGGATACCAGATGCGAATCAGATGAATAGCTTTTTCCGGCAGCGCGCGGTTAGAAACTTGAAACTCACGCCGGTTTGTCTTCAAAATTGACCCTGAATGGCCTCGGCGTTCACCAAGCGTTTACATAAATTAGTAATTTAGACTGAGTGGAGTGGCTAGCTTTGACTCCAGCCAACTCGAATCCCTACTACGTCCTCAGATATGTTAGCCTTCGACATTACTATTGGAAGACTGGAAAACAGTTTACCGAACGACAAACACATGTATGTGCGGTAACTGCCGGCCAGCGAACCGCTTCGCATACTTGGCGATAATTGGGTCCGGTTCGAATCCCCTTATGGTGCTCGTGGAATCAGGATGCCGAAGAAACTAGTGGGCAATAGTGGGCGGCAAATATCGCCGCAGCAGTCTCCAGTAGATGGGTATAATCCATAATAAACTTGTGAGGTTGCTTGTTGCGAACAGTAAAAACTTGACAGAACGAGCTTCATGGCTGTGGCAAGGGCTTCCCACACTGTGGAGCTCTTGTCAGCACCGTCCCGACCCAAGGCCGGGTATGTAAGTACATCGGGATCTTTGGATTGTATGCAGATCGCCGTGCGAGCCGCGGTCTCGGTCGAACCATTTGCGAACCATTAGTAGAGAGAGGGTCAGCGAAATACTATCTAGCCAGTCAGTATGTACCCGCACTACAAAATAAATATGGATGAGATGTAGACTGAGGGACGTGGAATCAGCAGTAGGTGAGCGCTGGACGGTAACCATCGCACGTAATAACGGTGACATCATGATCGACAGCCGTGGAAGCAGATGTAATGTTGAAATGTTTCAACTTCTGGAGACAAATCTAAACACTCACGACTCAACTGGCCTTCCGTGGATGCGTCCGGGACGGGGAACTTGCATCTTGGCATCTTGAAGCTTGAAGAGAGATGCGGCAGAGTTCGAAAACCAATTGACCGTTACTTTCGGATGTGAAGATGAACTCAAGTGGATGGAACTCCCACGCTCGCGACGCACGAGCTGTACATTCAAAGCCGTCGATAGCCGAGAATGGGGAATGGAACTGGGACCCGGATAAGTAGACTTTTTGATTTTTGTGCAAGACTGATCGGCGGCAGATCTCGGCAGATGTCACCTAGATTGTTGCAGCGGAGAACGCGGCAGTCGCGTTCTTTTGATCGGTATGATGCCCAACAGCCTAAGAAATCAGAATCAACGGCGTAACCAAGACTGCAGCAATCGAGGGTGACTCGAAGGCTTTCCCAGGGCATAAAGGGGCATAACCACTTCAAGCGTGGTCATGGGAGCTAAAACTGTGCATATGGATCTGAATTCCATCACGAAACTTATTGCAAATACGGAGGTAGCGGGAATCATATCAACGGGCCAGAAAACCTTATAATAAGTGGTGCTGTCCGACCAGTTTTTTATTCGTCCTTTCATCCATCCCCCTGCCGTCGCAAATTAAATGGGTGCCCCGCCGAATAAGCCGATCCCTCGTCAGGTACGTTCAAGTTCAGAATCTTTGGTCGAACTGCGTTCACTTTCTTGTTCTAGACCAGCATACAGGACGACGAGGCCGTTGATCTCAGAACCATTATTGGATCTTTGCTCAAGATCGTCGCCTGGTCGCCGTCGAATTACCCGCGCATTGTCCCGAGCATCACCGATGCGCTCGAAAAAGCTGTTGCGGAAGAAGTAGGATCCTGGAATGTGGGGCGACGAACACAGCGCCCTGTTCGCCTCGATTTCGAAGAAGGCTGTCGGTCTTATTCAGGTGTGTACCACTCTTGATGAATTGTGGAGTCGTTGACAGAACTGTCTTCGATTGTAGTTTTGGTATTCTCACAACTCGTTTGAAGTGAAGCTCGCCTTTGCCCTTTATGCGTGGTGCATACTCTCCTTGAGCTTCGGTGGTTTCAACAGCTGATTGCATATACAGGTTTTTTCTTCTACATCGACGACTGCGCCGATGCACTCTCCCTTGAGGATTACCAACGGGGCCAATTATTAGGCCGCCCACAAAATGACCCCGCCCTCGCACATTACCACGAGATTCTGGCCAAGATCTACGACCACTGGGACCCCGTATGCGCCAACGTCATGGTGTGCGCGGCGATGGAATTCGTGAGCGGCACGATCCTCGAAAACAGGGCGGAGACCAAGGAGCTAGCTGTGATGTCCACTGCCCCGGCGTGGCCGAAATATCTCCGCGCAAAAAGCGGACTAGGACCTGCAGCCGCCTGCGCCATCTTCCCCATGAAGGTCCACCCAGACATTTCGGCGTTCATCCAGGTTCTCCCGGATATCGACGAGTATACGTGTCTCGCAAATGACGTCCTCTCGTTCGTGCCTTTTTATCACTTTCGGTTTACTGTCGTTGAGGCTTTGTGTAGGTTCTACAAGGAGGAACTCGCCGGCGAGACGATGAACTACGTGCACGTGCGGTCCAAAACCACGTCGAAGCGCCCGAAGCAAGTGTTGGTCGAGATGGTGCAAGAGGTCGGCGACCTCCACGCTCGTATTGCAGCGACTCTCGCCAACCACCCGGAGGCGTTAGCGGCATGGAAGACATTTGAGAACGGGTTCATGTACGCGCCGCGTTGAACTTCCGTTCTGGTTGTTTGAAACTCACGAATTATTGCAGAGCGTTCCATCTTGCCGCCGGTCGGTACAAATTATCTCATCTCGGATTTCGGGCGTCGTGAAAACCGACCTGAGCCGCCGCACATACACCACCCGAGGCAGGCACGAGTGGGAGTTGTTGTATAGCCCGTTCATAGAGCGCTCGTAGACCGGAGCGCACCCCATAGAATAATTTACTTTAGTTTAATAGTTAGCGAATAAAACAGTTATATATTCTTTTCATGCCCGAGTTGTCGCCTGTTGTCGCCGTTTAACAAATTAAGGTTGAAGAAATGCCGTTGCGTACGGGGTTCCCATATTGGTTTACCGGCGTGGTACTGTCATTTTCACGCGAGCTGCTTCTGTCCGCGTGGCTCAGCCGCTCAGGATCACCCTGTTTATGCGTGATCCGAGATCCCCTTGCCTTCGCGATTTCGATTCGCGAACTTGCGGTCCTGCGGACGATGTTAAGTCCATGCAGACGCCGGCTGGTTCAGGTTTCACAAACACGGCCATCCCTAGCCACGCCGACCGAGCCACGGCTTCATATTTTTCTGATCCTCGGTAGCGAATGTATTTCATTACGAGGTTTCGCCGAGCGAATGGTTCGCGTGTACCTCAAGAGCGACCGCGGTTAGCCTCGGTTAGACTGCGGTTAGTAGCTCGGTTAGTATTTCCAGGTCTTTCCGCGTTGACTCGGGTCGACGTCGACGAACTTGAATACATGGATGTGGAGTTGATTTTGCCGACCCTATATTGTTACATCGGTGGTATGACGTCGTGGTTCAATTTTCATTTTGCTGGATCTTCGGATCAGGCTTCGGATCGTCGTATGATTTACCATTTATACGGCAGAGGCATTCAAACTTGCAGAACTAAGATACGGGAACCTACGGGAACACTCTGAGCTTTGTTTCAAGTCTGCGCGGATAAAGCAGAAAATGCGCGGCCGGAAGAGAACCCCGCTAGGAATTGCTTTTGAAATTCTTCGGAGAATTCTAGAATCTTTGTGACAACTTTGCAATAGGACATTCTTCAGAAATTCCAACTTCGCAGAAGAAACGACAAGCGAGAGAAGTCAAGTCGCGAGGGCGGTTTACTGTCCCTCGTGATATTCAGCATGCGCTCGGACAACCTGAGCTTGGCAACTATATAGCTCCCTATCTTTATGTTTTGCAGGTTTTTCGACGTTTAGACCCGGGATATTACCTGTCGCTCGATCATTCACAAACAGTACGTAGTACTGTTGTGCACTAGATGTGCAAGAATGCCGTCAAAAGCGTGACAAGATTTGACAATCAAGCTGACGTGGTATCAAAGCCCGTGGTCAGAGGTAATTACGAGCCGCCGCGAGGAGTCGACCGAAGGTCAGATAACTGTATGATGTCCGGCGGTACAAACACATACAACCTTGCTCAGAAATGTGCTTCAGCCTGCTGGAATTTCGGACACAGCCTGCTGCGTCGCAGTGTGTCCCTACTGCCCACAGGACTTCGCCTCATGAAACTCCATGCCGTCATATCCTAGGATTCCTACTGCCGACTGGCTGTCAAATTGTCCCGCGACAGACCCCTCTAGTGCTCACCGGTTCTGTTCGCGCTTCCTGTGCTCTCGTTCCGGATGCACACTTCGATGCCTGTCAAAAATGAGGTGTGTTCCTTTCGAACTGCTCAGTCTCTTCGTTCTCACCTCGTCTTTCCCGGGGGCCGGCGAAGATATATTTACTCCTGATACGTTGCGGCGGTATCTGACTGCCAGATGGTCTCTCTTCTCTGGCAGTCGGATCTGCCTGCTTCATCTTTGGGTGGCTTCTCGCGGTTGGATTCTACTGCTACCTGTTACCAGGCAGTCAAATTTCCCTGCCAGATGTCAAGTGGGTTTCTGCAGACACTTACTACTGCCCTTTTTGCTGAGCGGTTGAATTTCCCGCAGCATTTTAGATGGCTGGTTGCGGTTATATTCTACTGCTACTGCAAGAGAGGCAGTCAGATTTCCCCGCGGTACCTCCAATACATTCTTGCAGTCTTATCCTCCTGCGCGTCCAAGGAGTAGTATTTGCCTGCAAGGCCGGCTGCAGTTGAACTCTCCCGCTTCATGCAAAGTTGGCAGTCAGATCCTCCCGCGCCGTTGCAAATATGTTCTGGCGGTTATATCCTACTGCCGCATGTGATTCGTTACCGAGCAGACAAATCTGCCCGTGTCCTCCAAGCTCGCAGTTGCTTCCTACTGCGTGCAAGACTGGCAGTCAAATTTCGCCACGCTGCCCCAAAAAGGTTCTCGCAATTATTTCAACTGCCTCCTGTTCTATTCTATCTGGCGGTCAGATCAGCCTGCAGGCTTGCCGCAGCTATCCCCCTAGTTTTCGCTCCCCCTGGACTCTCTCAATACTTCCCACTGCTTTTCATCTGAGCCGCTGCCACTCAAAGCAATTCTTGTCTTCTCTGCTGCTATGTGGGTGTTCACTGAGAGGTTGTGTGCATGTACCTGACGGCCTTTTGAACGACTTGAATCCTTCAATAGTATATTTCTTGCACAGTTCTTTGAATGCGGTAGTTTAAATGTGAGTGCTTGACACACATCTAATACATTTGCGGTGTATATACGAGTGTATCTCTGTGGGTAACTATATAGGAGATGCAGAATATTTAGTGACAAACTTGAACTGACTTTCGGTTCAATTTGAATCAAAATTTGAGACTACTCATGCGAGATGCCATTGAGATGCTCAATATCGCCTGAGAGAGCAAAGTCAATATAACCACCGCCGTAAGTTGGGATGTAACAGAAGCCCGCAATTGGCCTAAGCCGTAAGTTAACTTTTGGTTTAAATTTTGGCAAACCACATCGTAGGTAGTCCATAATGTACCAAGAACTCGTGGATATACCCGCCTGCGTAGCGCGTCAGAAGGCTTCGGCGATTCTGGAATTGGTGTGGGGGTTATGTGAAATTTTTTGGTTGAGGTGTGTATGAGTCGAAAAAGTGGCGAAAAGAAGCAATGGAACCTAATGTATATCTTGAAACATCGCCAAACTATGCTTCAAAACAATGAGTCCGCGATAATATCGCCTCAATTAAATCATACCTCTATCACCTCTTCCTCAAGAAGTCTGAAATCATGGGACCGTATTGATATGTACCCTGCGGCTGCCCTCCAATATTCCTAGATTTTGATGGGCATCTGCCGGTCATAAAGGTTGGAAATACAAGTTTTCAAAAAAATACATTTTGAATGCTCCAGAAACGTCTCGATATCATCGGGAGAGGCCTGTGTCAAGATTTGAAGTCATTTCGAAAACAGGATGCTGAGCTATGACGCCGGAAAGTTGCCCGATCTGAGTAGCTATCGTCCACACTTACAACCACTCAGCGCAGGAATTACTTAGAAAAAAATAACGTCAATAGGTAATACGGAAAGTGACAGTTCTAGAAAAAAGGAGTGGAATCCAGGAGACGCAATGAATAGACATCGAGAAATTAAACCAGGTAGTGTCAACATCAAAGTTCATGCAAACGGTCAACTCCAACAGACACTTGTTCCGCACGCTAGCAGGACCAATTCTTCGGAAAACCGGTACAAAAATGGGGCGGACGCGCTGGGGCGTTTAGATGGAGTCAGAATTAATAAAACTTGGAAATCTGGCCATTCCGCAACTACTGTTCAGCACGGCGTCCACAAGGATTGTTCAGAAGAGATTCACGAAAGGCCAAAGTGTAGAGACTTCATACAGGAAACCGATCGAGGAAACCGGTGGAGATTAAATCACTAGAGACCCACGTATCAGATTTCTTCCGAGGTGGGTGTCCAGGATAGTCTGTGGACCGTGGTGGCCTAAATCAACTAAAATCCTCAGGGAATATACAAGGCAAGGGTTGGAATAGTTTGTGCATTCTGAAGAGAATCACAGCTTGTAGATAGAGACATTGACAACCATAGAACCAAAGAGAAGAGCTAGTAATATTTTCCTGACTTTGGGGCATCCTTGTCGCGTGTAGCTTTCAAGATGGGGGTCCATAGCTCGGAATAGGTCACGTACACCGATGCTCTGCGGCACATTGGTCACCTTTTGAGTTTGGAGGGGAACAGTTGAATCTGTATTCTCGCACTAGAATCTGCGGAAGCAAGAATAGCAGGAAAATTCTACAGCCAATAGAAAAATGGATATCGCAGCGGGATCTGCCTCCCACCACATCAGCGTGCGCGGTAGGATCCAGCTGCAGTCATGCGGGAGAGCCAAAGGAATGGCAGACAGATTACACTGCGATAAAATAGGGCGGAAATCGCAGTGAAATTTGGCTGCAAACATATGAAATACTGATCGCAGTAGAGTCCAACGGCAGAGCGAATGGTGGGAGAATCCTACAGCAAACACAGGCAAGGGACATCACGGAGGAATCTATCCGCCAATAAAGTTGAAAGCCGCCGTGCGGTGGGATTGACCTGCAGCACCCAGAGCTTGCGGTGCGATTTGGCTGGGGATGAACGGATGACACGCGGAAGTTTAGAGATGACGGTCTAATCCAGCTGCAGCATAGCCGTCATTCAGCCGGCTGTTGGCCGGCTGCACCAAAAACACAGAGTTGGACCGTACCCGTTTGTACAGCCGGGCATATACGACCTAGGCCCCGAAGGTCGATGACGAGCGGCGTCTTCTGGACCACTCTGCTCTTTGTAATTTACAAAATGTGTCCATGAACTGTTTGTGCCCCGCCGCTTGCCGGCCTCTTACCATCATTTATTGCCTAGTTTACGGTGTTTACCTTCCACGTGGCGTCTCAGCCAACTGGCACAGTTTGCGGCAACTTAAGTACAAATAACTCTGAGTGATTCTCGAGCTACTTGGGGAATTCCCGCCAATCAATAGAAGTTGTTCGGGCCTTCTATTGCTTGAGCAACGCAGAGTTCTCGAATTAGAAAATGCCGACCGAATCGGCGGGTCTGGTTGAGCGTCCAGGCACCTCATTTGGACCCGAAATAATCAAAGGAATCTCAAGTCAGCTCAAGTCGCAGTCTCTATCCCGGGCTCGGGCTCGGGCCAGGGCCGAAACTGATTTTGCGCGCACACGGTAATAGTTCTGAGGAGATCCGCGGCGTATATCTCTTGTCGTAATTGCTTTTCCATTTATATACTCGTTTCTCGCCCCGTTCCAGGTATTTCAGCCTGTACATATTTTGGCGTATGAGCGGCTTGATGATAAATTGGCCGGGCTCAAAGCCGAAAACTATAGAAACGTTAGTCTCGTTCCCGATATTCTAGGGCGGCGTGTCCGAGATAGAGTAGCGGGGATAAGGAATAGCCGAACGGAGACAGTTTTGATGAAGTTTGATGGCGGGTGTGTAACGGATCGTGTAGTTTTTGTGGTTCACTGAACCCCGTGCACAAGTTCCTTGATAACGCGTGAACAATCAAGTATAGCCAGCTCGCAGCTTTGGCAATACTCGATTGAAGGATGTCCTAGACAGAGGTAAGTGCGAAATGTTTACCAATGTCCGATAGACGAAGCAAGGCAATTAAGCGATTGCGGAGGGCGCGTTAGAGCAGAGTAATTGTGTGGGTGAAAAGTGAGTTATATTATCCAGTACCGGCGGTTTATATACTCAATGGTAGCTAAGGCGAAGTGAAATAAGAAGTGAAACAAGAGTGTTTGAAATATGATGAAACAAGGGTTGTAAAGTAGTAGGTAGGAAGGAAATGAGCATCCACACAGTGGATAGAATATGAAATGAAAAGGAATTGGAAATAAAATAGAACATACGGTCGTTGAGTCAGAGATATCCATCACAACGGGACAAGCTGCAGTTCGTATAGGCAACGGGCAACTGGTTCGATTTCGTGCATCCCGCCCCCGCCGATAGCCCTAAAATTTTGACCAGCGTATTCTTTGGAGTCCCCCTCAATTATGGCACCCTCCATCGCACCAAATACTCCGCCCATTCTTTACTATTGCCGTCCTCATCACCTTCTCATTTTTGCCGGAATCATACATATACGAGTGTTTTTTTAACGCTTTTTTTCCCCCTCCAGCATATGTATCATCATTCAACATAGACATTTGAGCACAGCCTCAAATTTTCTAGGCAGACTGTCGAGTTCTATTGTCTTCGTATCAAACTGGATAAACGAAGAGAAACGATAGCTAGTCGGTACAAACCCACGTGCTCCCATTCCACCCACTCCGCTGCGGGTACCTGCAGTGCGTTCGCGTGCTCCCGTCCACGCCCGTCCCGATCAGCGTATCTGGCGCGGCGCCGCCCTCCACCCAATCTACAAGCGCCAGCAAGATATTGTGCGAGGACGCGTTCACGACAGTCGTGCCGAAACCGAGGATACCCTGCCCGAAACCGTTGGCGCCCAGTCCACCACCACAGTGGCCCATCCCCGGGATGAGGAAAAGGCGGTAAAATTCGTCGAGCAGGGGGAGGGACATTGTGTGAGCTATCAAATCGTACACGCGTTTGGAGTTCGTTGCCGGTAGAATCTTTGTTTTCCTTCAGACTGTTTTTCACTCAATTTGAAGAAAATAACAACTTACTGGATCGCGGCTTCCATGGAAGGTGAGGAATTTTCCTCCACGGTTGCGGAATGCGGAAAGGTCGCCGTCAAAGGTGGCGATCCCACCGGGGTTTATCTGATCCATCAACTCGATATCCTTCAACCCGAAATCGGAGAAATCGTGCTCCGTGACGTTGAGCACCGCATACCGGAACCAATTCTGTGTTGCGTTAATTGTCATTGAGAGCAAGATAACCTGGAAGACGTACTGCAGCGAAGGGGAAAACGCCGGGAAATGTCGCTGGTGCAAGCGGGTCTGCCTCCGCACCAGGAGGGAATCGAGGGTAGACCAGCTGACCTTGCAACCCATACAAGGGACTGTACAGATTGCGTAATGCTTCGACTTGGGTTGGCGTTATGCAGTTGGCCGTTTCGTCGATCGTGCACTGAAGTGCCTCCGGCCGGAATTCGCAGGCATCAGCATCGCTGATAATTCCGTCGACAACGCCATCCAAGCTATCGCATTGGCGAAGAATCTCTGTCGAGACCAAGGCCCACAGGTCTGGCGTGATCCATTTCGGAGAGGCCTCAGAAGGCGAGGTTGGCGCGCCGAAAGTAGCGGGATATCATCCCAACCGCACCTATTGCGTGGTTGAAATCTGTCGCCGGCGCCCCTCCTACAATACCGTCAAAGTCATCGGGGAATTTCAATGCCGCTTGGGTACCCTGCCGCCCGCCCGTCGAGCATCCGAGGAAATAGGACTTGGCGGGGGCGCGGGCGTAGTACCTTTTCACGATCTGTTTTCCGATTTTCGCGCCAACGTGGATGGCGCGGAAGGCGAAGTCGTTGACGACTTCGGGGTTGTTGAGGAACTGGTGCGCGTCGCCCGGGTCGGAACCGCCGCCGCCGTCGTGCCCGTTGTCGGTCCCTATCGAGGCGAAGTGGAGGGCGGTGGTGTAGTCCATCCCGGAGTAGTCGAGACCTGGATTCGATATTCAAGGAGCATTTGAAAATTGACTTTGCGTCGAGGGGTAAGTTTAAGGAAGGAACACGCACATCCACCGAGTCCACCGTTACCTGCGAGCAAAAATCTACCGTACCACGTGTCGGGGAGCCATGCTTCACCATAGACGGAGGAGGTAGACGTCGTGTTGATCCTGAACTGCACGCGGCACAGAGGCGAGGCTGTGACTGGCGTCGTTGACTGACATATACCGGGCGTCGGTATGGTCGTAGGGGCAGCGATGTAGGTCGTGTTCAGGATCGTTGTATTCTCGAGATGAAGACTCTTTTGGAGTGAGATGCAATCGGCCTTCGGATCTGCATGATACTTGACCGATGCGGTTGCAGCCGCAGAGAGGAGAGCAAAAACAAAAGGAGAGAAGAGCAGCAACAGTGCTGTTGATGGTCGGGGCATTGCGATGTGATGTCGTACCATCGTGAGCGACTTGCCCGTTCTTTTAATTCAAGCCTGTCAATGTTGAGTGCGCCGGCGATCGCATAAAATGTACAATCTTTTACGCAATGCGTTCGCGACGCGTCACGGCGGCGAGGGCAGCAGCAGTCCTTGTATTCCGCGTTGTCGGGGTATCAACTGTACTCCGTGATGGCGGGTTATGCCAGCCGTATCTTTGCAGACGATAGAGCGGGCCTACGCAATGCGTTCGCGACGCGTCACGGCGGCGATGGCAGCAGCAGTCCTTGTATTCCGCGTTGTCGGGGTATCAACTGTACTCCGTGATGGCGGGTTATGCCAGCCGTATCTTTGCAGACGATGGAGCGGGCCTACGCAATGCATTTACGACGCGTCACGGTGGCGAGGGCAGCAGCAGTCCTTGTATTCCGCGTTGTCGGGGTATCAACTGTACTCCGGGTTATGCCAGCCGTATCTTTGCGGACGATGGAGAGGGCCGGATTCCAGAGAATTGACAGACAGAGCGGGAAGTCCCGTTCGAACATTCCCAGTGCGACGTGCGCAGGTAGGGATCAAATATCATGTTAACTTAGAAGTGCAATTAGAGGAGCCAGTTAGAGTTGAGAGTCAGACCTCGGAGGAAGGAAACGTTACTGTTACTAGGCATAAACAATCTTCTCCCTTATCAAAGAGAAGATTACGTGTTGGTCTGACTAGATGTCCCGTGTGATTATCTCTTGATTTCGGAACACCGAACGCGCACCCGAACATCTGGAGCCGAGATTATGGAAACGTTCTGACAAGATGCCGAGATATCGGAGATTAAATTTCGGAGTCGGGACGCCCATCGGGTTGGGGAAAACTGGGGCAGGACAGAACGTTTGATGGGCGTCCCGACGAGATTTGATCTCCATTTTCTACGGTGAGCAGTAACATTATTTTTTCACCCCCCATCGGCGTACATTTCGAGCTCGAAGCTGTCAGGCCGAAAATGCGGCTTCGTGATGCCGTGATTTCGGATTATCCACGAGTTCCACTTTGAGTTCAATTGCAGTTTTTCGAGAAGGAATACTCAGTTTCGGACGAAAGAAGAGGAGTGAAGGTTCACCGGAAGCTTGACTCTCCCCAGATGAGCACGTAAAACCACGCGGCTTTGCGCAATGCCAAAAGCGATGCGCGGATTGGGCACACAAGTTTTCTGTATTATCATGTAGAATATCACCTGATTTTATCCTCGGACGTTCACGCCAAAATGGTTGCAACCCGGAGAGTAGACCAGGAATTTCCCGAGATGCAGTCCGCAACCTGAACCTATACGTTGAGCAATCACAAATTCAGTATAAGTAGGCGAAGGGCATTGACCAAAATCAATACCCAAGGAATACTGGATGAACACTGATCCGCACCTGAGTATTGAGACAAACGTCCCCGTAGGCTGCCCGATGCATGTGGTGGTACCGGACCGTCGAGTCGCTGGCCTGTCACCGCTGATCATGAGTGAGGGATCTACTTACATGCGAATAATGTCGTCAGAACACAGGTGTCGTGGGCTTTGTGCAAGCACTTTGTCTAGCCTAACCATTGCACGGCCCTGTGCCCAAGAAATCCAGACTTGTCACATTTGTGCGCGTCACGACGTCGAGACAAAAGCCCCACTGAAGATACTGTTCATGATTGGCCGGGGCGCACGACTACCAAACAAACTTCCCGCGACGAAGGTAAAATTCTGTTGGGCAGCGATGATGAAGTCGTCGAATATATACACTATAAGAGTGAAAATAGCGTCCGATGCCACTGGATGGGGTAGTTAGGCAGTTACTAACGTCGGTGGAATCTAGAATACGGGAGGAAGTGACATGAATGATCCATTGAAGGAATTTCCCTAATGGTCTTGCGATTTGGTAAAAAGTGCGGCTGTCCGACCCGTAAACCCACTTACTCGTAACCAGTCAGGCCCTTGAACTGGGGGCTTGGGTATCAGTGTCCATATTCGAGTGACGTTTCCTAGGTCATGTCACCGTTTCATACTAGGGAAACGGCGGAGGTCCAGGCGAGGAGTTCGGGAGCAATGTTGCAGCCGTGGGCAGTGACAGTCGAGTCGCTGAGGTCATGCAGGGAAATCGTCAAGCCCAGTGTCAGACCACAAAACCGAAATTGTGGGTACAGACATGGTAGGCGGAAGCCGCGCTGACGACGATCGACAAGGCTGTCGCAAGGAGACAGGGTGTGTGTGGTTCGCTTCAAGTTGTTCTCTATTCGATTGAGTTGTTTGTCAATTTACTAGATTCGACAGCGAGCGCGACTGGTTTGTGATAGGCATCAACTCCAAGGTCAGGGCCCACAGGCTGAGAGCGATTTTCCGTTCTCGGACATCTTCAAGAATCAAGAGCAGGCAGGGCGAAGGAGATATATCGATGGTGATGGAATACGCGCGGTAGAACAAACGGTGGGAATTATGATTGGCAGCGTAGTGGCTTGAGGCATCGGTTTGAGAGTTCTGGGGAGCACAGGAGATTGAGAGACTCCCATCTGCTTTCGCCTGGATTTCGGTGATGGAGGACTCAATACAACGAGGTACGAGTTTAAATACGTATTGAAGCTCTGGCTGCGAGAGACTAGACAGTGGAACATGGATGGAAGAGACAAGAGTGATTTAATGGTTTGAGTCAACTGACACTTCCCGCCACTTGCTCTTTCCTCTATCATCGCCCCCCCCCCAGCTGAAAGCAACGTGCCAGCTCAGGCTTGTTTACGCGTAGCTGCCGACCATGTGTGCTCCTGCTGGGCGCACTTTGACTGCTTCTTTCCCATACGCGGTAGTTCTACTGTGCTACTAGTACGCCAATCCGGCGCTTCAAACTTGAAGCTATCGAGGTACGAGCCAAGGTACAATAAAGCGTCTATCTAGGGGGACTAGCTTAAAGCTTTTGGCTTCCCCGTCGCTTCGTGTATCAAGTGAACTAAAGCTTCAACCCAATTATCGTGAATACCTTTGCCACACACTCCAATTTTCAACCCAAGGTTTGACGTGTTCTAATTCAAGACGACTCTCCCTCCTTTCCCACCCAAACGGATCTCTTCCCACTCTTCCCTGCCTTTAACCTGGCTCATCCAAAAAGCGCTCTCATCCTCCATCAAAATCGCCCCCGTGCCCCCACAACGGCATGTACGGCTCCAACACAGTCTTGGGAAGCACAAAAAGGACACGCCCGCTCCCTTTGCAGTCGCTCTCCAATGCGCGTGCCCCGGAAAAATCGAGCTCAGAAAACCGCGCCGCGGCCCAATCCGTCTGCGTCTCGTGCTCCTCCCCGCGGATCAGCTCCCTCCGCGGATTATAATTGAGCCAGGCCAGTTCTCTCTCGATGAGAGCGGGGTGCGCGATGTACGCGGTGATGGCGCGCCGGATGCGCAGCGCGAGGGCGCCGAGGGAGGTGCTCTGGAGTTCACTGGCGAGAGGCGGAGGGAGGAGGGGGATCGTGGATGAGGCATTGTGGATGTACGGGTCGGTGAGGGGGGACGGTGCGTCGCTGCCACTGCTGCTGGAGACGGTGAAGATGTGCATGGGGCGCAGATCGACGGAGAGGTGGATCCAGATGTGCGTTTTGTCGTCGCTTTCGCGGTGGCTGTAGCTCGTCTGGAGGAGAAAGGAATGGGTCAGCGGACCAAGAACAAGAGGGCGCACCGGAACGAACCTTGAGCCACCACGCCATGAGGACGTCGGCAGTTTCTACGCGCTCGCTTGAGCCTTGCAATTTCAAATCCCCCATTATTTCGAGTCTTCGGTCTTCGAGATACGCCTTCGGCACGCGGATGAGCATTTCCTCCTCACGGTCTCTCAGGAGAGATACAAGCCATGCCTCGAAGTTCATAAAGAGCATAAGGGGCTCGCAGGATTCGTACCCTCGTATGCCTTGGGTCCAAGCAGGATCTTTGAACCGCGCGAACGGCGACGCCATATTCAGGTCCATGCCTTGGATCTTCTCAATGTCCGCTCCAGAGAGTAAACGCGTCCACGTATCAAGCAGCGTCCGCATTCCGGTGACATCGAACATGATTTCCGAGGACGTGACACCGATGATCGTGAGGTCGTCGAAGACGGAAACGTGGACCTGGAGGAGAGGTGTTTTAGGGACCAGGAATTCGTGCATCCTCACAGGGCATGTCGGGCTCCGCGAATACATCTCCAGCGACGGGAGTGGACCGAGCAACGACGGGGCAGAGTCGGAGGAGTTGGAGAGCGCACCGCGGATGTCTGGCCGGGTGGACGATGCGTACAGCTCGCGGTAATGATGCGCGGTAAACGCGATGGGCGGGTGGTCCGCGTCAAAAGTGCTCGGGATGTGGAACTCGAGTTCCTAGGGACAGTTATTGAACTAGCGATGATCACGAAATTCGTACTGAGGCTTACCTCATTTCTAAGGACAAGCCTCGCTCCAGCCCTCGGAAACTTGTGAACCACAAGCGTCGACAAAGTCTGTTCTAGTGTCGGGGCGTCCAAGCACGTATCGATGACAAGGCTGAGGGTTAGGACCCTCTCTTTCCGGCCAAATGAAAGATCCACGGTTGAGCATGGCACGATGTGCACGTTGGGAGGTGCAGGAGTTTCAACTGGAGTCGAAAACAGAAGGTCCGAAAGGTAAGATGAGATGTCGAAGAGCAGGGCCATGAGTACCCCTCACATTCTGTGGACGGGTGGGATATATATGCAGGGCGATGCTGATCCGACTCAGGAGCCAGGTTACCTTGGGAGCTGTTTGAGATCAAGGGGAGAGATAGTCTCGATGATGGCAGAAAGAGGTACCGGATAAATACAGTTGTGGAAGGCAAAAAAAACGTTAACCCTATCGGTCCCGTCCGACTCGCCCCATCCGATTTTCATATTTGTTAGTTCGGGGCTGCGGTTGCCGGCTGTCCTGCCCCCGGGGCCCGCGCGCCAGGAAGTGGAGTAGCATCCAAGTCGAAGCTAAGTAAGCAAAATAGTAAGTATCTCAACGATACTTATTTACTTACTAGTACCGCATACCAAGATGTTAAGTGACTAAAGTCTTGACTAGCTGCAGTGCTGCACACGGTGACCCATAAGGCGAGGGGGATCTTGGGGCAGATTCCGGTCACCTATCATGTGCGCAACGAGGTAGGATGGTAAGTAATGCAAGGTCAAGTTGCGGTGCCAAGCTTGATGATTGGAACAATTGACGATTAGATTAGATGCATCACAAAATAGGGGCACACTTTGAACTTGCGGAAGTGATCGAGACGACTCCCAACCAAAATGCTGACATAACTGTCGTTCCTCTCTCTCCATCAAAGATGAGAACAACCCTCAATATCCTTTATGCATGCGTCTCCGCCATAGTGGCCAGCAGCTGGGCCACCGCCCGCCCCAATGTACCCGCAAGCCATCGCCAAACCTTCTTGATCACATTCTACCTCATCGTATTTCCCGAGGTCGTCCTCACTTGGGCTCTCAGAGAGTATAAAGACGCAAGTGTCGGAAAAATGGTAAATTGCTTGCAACGGCCTGAGTCTACTTGGGACCTTGAGACGGCTTCAGAGAGCTTCAAAGGTGTGGTGGAGCGACTTGAAGTAGTCTCAGACCGTTTCGAGGCGTGATAGAGCGACTCATAAGGTGTCTCAGACCGTGGCAAGCTTCACACAAATCCCGGTAACCTTGAGAGCCCTTTAAACCAGTTTGGAAGGGGACTCACTCCGAGCAGTGGGGCAGAAAAAAAAATGATATTATGAACACATAGATACATGTCTCTCGTCAATGCAATCAATTGCAATAATATAATGTATTCTTGCCTTCTTATCAAAAATTGGGCAGAGTATAAAGTGCCGCGGGTGACGTGCTCCAACACAATCAAGGTGGAGGTCGTGAGAATTGTTGTGTGCGTGACGGCAAGTTTCTCCTTCGGATTTGGAGCGTTATATCCGAGTGTACTTACAGGTAGGAGCGTGCTGGCAGCATCTTGGCAATGAGGTGGAGCGAGTGATGTCACCACTATATCAACCCGCAGCACGGTGGGGCCGTGACCCCACCTCTCTTACTTTCGTACCACCACCACCACCTCGTCCCCACCGTCCTCAGTCCACATAGGTATACGATCTTTCAGTCGGCGGCCAACTGCTGATCTCATTCAGGGTTGCTCTTCACCACCCATGCCGACATGGGTACGAAACTGGTACCAATTTTTACCACTGTTGATTCGAGCTTGCATGTTTCTCGGGTTGATTCTGGCACCTTGCTCAGGTATATGTGTCTCCTTTCTTACCACAATTATCTAATGCCACTGTGCTCAGGACTTCGTTTTAATTTTTTTGTTACGATGTTCGATCTTACGTGTGTAACACGTGTTCCCTCCTTGCGTACTACCGCTAACTAAATCCAGAATTCTAGAATTAATTCCTTATACCTTACTGGAGGCCGCCGCCCCAGTAAAACTACTTAGTTCATAGCTGTGGTAGTAGTATTGATTAATACATTGATTTTAACGATTTTTTTTGGTGCCTTGATGCGAATATTCTGAGCAGCACAAGGTATAGGCTGTTGAGAGAGGTATGGGGGGCTTGCGAAACCTTGAGTGTTATTGGGACGTCAGCTGTCACCCATGCGCCTTGAGAGACCTTGGGAGTCACGGTGTTCCTCGGAAGATGTTACGGATTTCTTACCTGTGTGCTGCAAGCCACTTAAACCATATGACCTTGCGGCGTCCTGGGACGCGTCCCGAGACGTTTGAAGCTGATCAGGATTTTTCCGACAAGGCGTTTGTCCAAAAGTGCGCTCTTTTGTTTCTGGGATTGAATTCGGTGCTGAATTTGTCTAGTAAACTCCATCAGCTTAGTCCACGCGTTTCTTCTTCTCATGGGAGGATTCACTACAAGCAGCAGTCGCCCCATCGTCTCTGACAAAGAGGGTAGCGATAGCCATGGTTCGGACGGAGATTCAAGGCGTCAAACTTTCGGACATTAAACAGATGGACAAGAGTACGATGGTCGCGAAATCGGTCGCGGTACTGCAATCTGGTTGGCTCGTGACGCAAGCAATAGCTAGGGCTGCTAACGACCTTCCGTTGAGCCTCCTCGAGCTCTCACCTTCACCATCAATTCGCTCGTACTGTCGATCCTCTGGTACAACAAACCTCTGAACGTCATAAATGGCAAAATGTTGACGATCCAAGACCACTATTTGGATGCAGCGAATCCCGTGCACATAACCCATAACGACTCGAAATTTCCCCGCCTGCGCGCATTCCTCTCCGGGTCCGATTTATTTCAAGCTAATTCCCGTGTCGCACACCCGCAACAATGGAGATTCGACCAGTCCCATGACACTCCGTTCCTCATCTTCACCGCCCTGTGCGCTACAGTCTTCGGGGCCATTCACGTCGGGGTGTGGGGGAAACAGCTTTGCATCGGCGACAGAGAAAATACTTTGGCGGGGGTGTTCGCTCGCCATCGTGGGTCTACCATCCATTATCCTCTCGGCCCTCATCGCTTCGCAACCCTCTCGCGAGTGGAAAGATACCAAACAGGCCAAAATAGTCCTCTTTATAGCGGTGAGGTCGTACGTGATGGCAAGGCGGTGCTCATTATCCTACCCCTTCTGGAGCTCCGGGCGCTGCCTCCCAAAGCGTATTTGGAGGTTCCCTGGACCACAAAAATCCCACATTTTCACTAGGAGAGCAGGATTGAGGAAAGGACATTCATTTCACTTCTTTCTTCATTCGTATCCTTCATTGTATCTAGTGTTGCCGCTGTCCGGTTCTGAACCGATTCTGAACCTGAACCGAACCCGAACCGAACCTCCGTTCAGGTTCAGGCATCAGCAAAGGACCGGACCGAACTCCAGGTGCGGTTCGGGGTTCGAAGATTATTGGATTTTTCCGGACCTGTCCGAACATGTCCGAACCTGTGCGAACCTCAAAATTTCTTTGCTTCAAATAACAACATTCGCCAAAAAAAAATGCATACACGAACCTTCTTGGCGTCAACAGAGGTGTTGCAACCGCATTAGAGGAGATCAAGTGAATCACGATGGCGACAACGCGCGCATTCCTTTACTTCTGTCACGACATCCACCGCACCAGCTTGTCAAGGGCCTCACTTAATTTTCTTTGTGTTGAACCGGCAGATAACTTGTGTCTTCCAACTTGCTTCAAACAGTTATTCAATTCGAAAACAGCGACCAAGGCTTCAACCTTTTCCGTGTAAAAGTGTTTGTGCACGGTTTAAACTGTTTTCGTTTCCTTTTATTGTGCCGGAGGGCTCAAATGGCTTTAAAACCCAAGGTTTAAACGGTTTGGAGAAAACAAATGACTTACACGCTATTTCTCATGGGAAATGGGATGGAATACTTGTATGAAATAGATGCCTACATGCCTTCAGCATCTTCCTATCACATAACACATTGATACTGACCATGCGACGCTGAACTAGCGGAATGTTTTCCCAATATGGTAATTGTCATTGTGGTTAATGGCGCAACTGTTGCGCCGCGCCGCTCCTTGATGAGCTGTTTTTCAACCAAAAACTGGTTGAGTCGGTAGTAAAAGCCTCAGGGCACAACATTGCGAGGCTTTTGTAAGTCAAGACTCCACCCACCTGCTGGTTCTTGAGGTACTTACAGATAACCGTGTATAAAACATTTTAAACAGTTTTAAAATGTTTTGTAACCTTTTCCTTTTGTTGTGCCCGGATCCATCCACGAAAAACAAAAGGTTGGAGCCTTAACAGCAAAAAGTAAGACATAAAATTGCCACGTGCTCCACATCAGCCTGGAGTCAGCACACTGCCAGCGCATCACCTCCGACTATCGGGCCTATACTTGTACTCGCATCTTACTATAGTTTTCTCCCACCGCACATTTCCTCGCCCCCGGCCAGCTCGAGCCCGCGGTACCTCTCTCTTTTTCAGGTCGAGTTTCTGAACTGCTAACTGCTCTACTGGGTATGCATGTCTTGTCTTCGAATTCATCAGCATTACACCGTTATCAGGTCTTCCCCCATGAAGAGAGGATGCTGGCTGCTTGTCAGTGTCAGCGCCGCTTCGGATGCAACAAGGTGTGTTGTCGCCGCTTCGGATGCTCTTGACAAATAGTTTAGATTTTGTACTGTATTTACGTCCAAATCAAGCGAGAAAAATTTGCGGTTCTTTGAGGTCCGAACCTGTTCAGAACCTGAACCGAACCCTTGGTGGACCGGACCAATGTTCGGTTCGGGGTTCGCCCATTTTGCCCGAACCGGACCCCAGGTCAGGTTCGGGGTTCGGAAATTCTAGCAAAAAACCGGACCGAACCGGACATCGGCAACACTAATTGTATCACCTTCCCATTACGAACAAGGACTTTCCCTTTATTCCGTTTTGTGTTATTCTATATTTTGTATAGCTCTAGACTCTCCATGACATAGATATTCCACGGATATTAAATATGGAATGGCTCGATAAGTTCGCGAGTTGCAGCATGCTTCGACGACAAACACACCCTCTTCTTGTTTTTTCTTCACTCTCCGTCGTCTCGTTGTGAGGAGGTTGTCAGATGGACTTGTCGTGGTGCGTGTTGGTCCGACATTGCGAGAGCCCCGCCGGCTTTGTTATTTTATGATTTACTGTATCCAGTTTGTGACTTGGCAGGCGAGGCGCGAAAAAATTCCAACTGTGCGAATTGATTCCCCGAAAGGCGATGTCGTCGGCCAGTTCGAACTCCGATTGTCGGATCTCGGGCGGCTTGGCCTGCCGAGGCATACTGATGGAATCCTGGATATCAAAAAATATTTCTTGCAGCGGGGTGAAGCTGGGAATCGGGATTTGCCTCACCTGTGGGTATAGCCGGGCCAGGTGTACGAGATCGGGCTTGGCTGGGTTTGGAACTCCACATGCACCTGTGGACACAGACATCTGGCCTCGGGCGGAGACGACAAGGTGAACGTAGTCTCCGGGACCCTAGTCAGACCGTCATCGAACACAGACTTTCAAGATGAAAAACTGATTTTTAAGAGGAAGGTTCGGATATGTCCCCGAAAGCGGGCGCCTTTTTGACCGCAACAAAGGTCAAGTCTACTTACTGTTCTGCTCGGAGCCAAAAATTCCAAGTTGCTCGACGCCAAAGCTGTAGCCCCCCGCCGCGGTGGCGATCATCGGCCGGGCCTGGTCGTGGCGCCTCAACAGAATCAGGAAGAATCAAGAAGAATGAGAAGAATGAGAAAGAAAATCGAACCCGGAAGATAAGCAAGACAGTTGGACGCGCGCGCAAGTCTCCGTGGCCTCTACGGTACATGCGGGAACCAATTGGTCTGAGACGGGTCGATCCAACACTGTGCGGCGTCATGTGGGACGGGACAGACGAGAAGAAATTTACGAGGTAAGGAAGAGATGTATCCGGATGATGCGTTATTACGAGAATCGAGTCGCGGAGGGACCCGGCGCTGGCGTTCGATGCTGGGGGATGAGAAGGCCAAATTTAGACAGGAAACCGAAAGGCGCCGGCGCGGGGTTGGAAATTTGGCTTGAAACGAAGAAGGCGTGGGGGCCTGGCGTGTCATGTTCCATACTGTACAAGGTCAGGATCAGCTGGGCGGAGCGGGGTGCGAGACCGATCCAAGTAGACGGACAATACGTACATATACTGTTTCGTTTACTCAAGGGGAAAGTGGGAAGTGGGAAGGGGCAGGAGCTTGAAGGTAGGTGCGCTGGGTGCGTTGTGAGAACCGACGAGGAAGGGCCACATAAGATCAGATAGGTACGTACCGGATTTCCTGGCTATCGATGTTGACTCTTAGCTCGCGGAGAAAATCGCATGAAAGCTGACAGATAATTCGAGAAGCTGGTCTCTTCGAACAGACGAGCATTCTTCGAAGGAGGCAAGGAAGGAAGGGAGGTGAAGGGAGGAGGTGTGCATGGATCGAGCAGGGAAAATACTCAAGAGGAGTGGGACTTGGGTTGCCGTTGAAGCAAGTAGGAGCCAGAACACGGGGTGAAGTTATGCAACCAAGTGGGCAATAAGTACGATACGAGGCCTTGCGAACGCGACAAATTCGGTATCGTAGCGAAAAAAAAGTTGCAGACCTGATTTGAACGAGCATTCGCCAGCCGTCGAGGTCCAAGCTCCGGTTCCATTATCGATTTCGTCGGCTCTTAGCCAGAAGTTGTAGAATTTTGGCTAAAAATTGTGCGCAGCCATCGCAGCCGGAAAAAAAAAAAAAAAAAAAAAAAAAAAAAAAAAAGGGCTATTGGGCCGCTGCGTCCCAGCGATGTCGGGCCAATGAGCGGGACACGGTGCGGGTTGAAGCTGGGAATCGGGATTTGCCTCGCCTGTGGGTATACCCGGCCCATGGGTACATACGAGATCGGGCTTGGCTGGGTTTGGAACTCCACATACTTACACCTGTGGACCAGAGAGCTGGCCTCTGGCCTCTGGCGGAGACGACAAGGTGAACGTAGTCTCCGAGACCCTAGTCGGACCAGACTTTCAAGATGAAAAACTGATTTTTGAGAGGAATTTAAGTCCGGATACATCCCCGAAAGCGGGCGAGCGCGGCAGTTGTCCTCCGGGCACCAGCGCCTTCTCGACCGCAAGCAGGGGTCAAGTCTACTTACTCAGTTACTATACTGCGCGGAGCCAGAATTAGAATTCAAGTTGCTCGATGTGGACCCGATGCTGGCTTTCGGTGCTGGGGATGAGGATGAGAAGGCCAAATTTAGAGAGGAAACCGAAAGGGGTTGGGAATTTCGCTTGAAACGACTCGGAAGAAGGCGCGGGGGCGCTGGCGTGTTGTGCTCCGAGTCCATACTGTATATACAAGGCCAGAATCAGCTGAGCGGAGCGGCTCCAAGTAGACGGACGATACGTACGTGCATATACTGGTTCGTTTACTCGAGGGGAAAGTGGGAAGGGGGAAGGGGGAGGGGCAGGAGCTTGGAGGTGGGTGCGCTGGGTGCGTTGTGAGAACCGACACCGACGAGGAGGGCCACATAAGTACGTACCGGATTTCCTGGCTATCGATGTTGACGCTTAGCTCGCGGAGAGGATGCTCAAGAGGAGTGGGACTTGCCGTTGAAGCAAGTATTAGGAGCCAGAACACAGGGTGAGGTTATGAGCAATAAGTACGATACGAAGTCTTGCGAACGCGACAAATTCTGTATCGTAGCGAAAAAAAAAGTTGCAGACCCGATTTGAACGAGCATTCGAGCAATACCGGCGGCCCAGCAGACCAGCCGTCGAGGTCCAAGCTCCGGTTCCATTATCGATTTCGTCGGCTCTTAGCCAGAAGTTTGTAGAATTTTGGCTAAAAATTGTGCGCAGCCATCGCAGCCGGAAAAAAAAAGGCAAGAGCTATTGGAGCCGCTGCGTCCCTAGCGATGTCGGAGCCAATGAGCGGGACAGGTTGGCTGAGGTGAAAACGCGAATCGATGAGCAAATGTCGGGCCGGAGATAGCCGGGTTGGGCTCTGCGGGATTTACGCTGGTGGTGGGGTGTGGTGTCAGGCTTTGCGCACCCTCCAGCTCACTCAGCAGCTACCACGATGACAGTCTAGTCTAGTGCCTTCCATTCCACCTCTCCGAAGCCTCACCTTTTTCTTGGCTTTACCACGACTACTAGACACTGCATACGGTTACCAGACATGGCTGCGACCGCACACAAAACACACAGCATCCCCCTCCCGCCCCCCGAGGCCGATGCCTACGACAAGGCCCCGGGCATGACCCACCAGGATCTCCTCGACAAGTCCAACGGCCCTCCTGCCCCCACACAGCCCGCCATTGCCACAAAGAACTCCGGCGCGAGCGTCACCACGCTCAAGCCGCCCCCATCCGTCCCCGCCTCCGCGCCGACGTCCCCCACCTCCCCCTCCGCGCCGTACCCCCCCGCGGCCGTCAAGCGCGCTGCATCCGCGGCGTCGGCCACCTCCACCAAGGCCCCGGCGTTCTCCAAGTCAGCGCCCAACACCCCCGCGATCCCGCCCCGCGCGCCCTCGCGCGCCGCCTCGGTCGCCTCCGACGCCTCGGGCGCGGACAGCAGCAAGCACCGCTTCACGCTCAAGGACCTCCTGGCCTCCGGCCCGAAGCTGAGCCGGAAGAGCTCCGCGAGGAGCGCGAGCTCGAGACATAGTGCGGACAGCGACGTCAGCGGGAGCGCGAGCGTCGCGAGCGCGGCGGACCACCCCGCCAAGAAGGCCAAGGCGCCCAAATCGAAGGGCGGGAGCGTGAAGAGTGGGGGCAGTGTGGGCGGCGAGTCGACGGGGAGCCTGTCGCAGAAGTATGGCGTGTGCGCAAAGGTTGCGATTGGCAAGGGGGCGACGAGTGTGGTGCGGCTGGCGCATAAGTGGGACCGGAGCGAGGGGGAGAAGGTGTATGCTGTTAAGGTGGGTTTTGTGTTCCTTCCTTCGCTCCGGGCGGAGGTGTCCAGGGATGCCTTGACATCCTCTCTCTTTGTCCTTGTCCAGTTCATCTTTATACCTTCCTTCTCTTTAAACTCTCCCGAAAGTTTACTTTTTCTCTTCCTTCGCTTCTATGTTCTCTAAACGCCGCCGACTAACTAACTACTCTCCCCCAGGAATTCCGCAAACGCCGCAAAACCGAGACGGAGAAGGAGTATGTGAAGAAGCTCACGGCGGAATTTTGTATTTCGTGCGTGTCTCTTGCCTTTTCTCTTCTCTATCCCGTTGTCGTTGTCTTTCGCTTGCGTCGGGGATTCTTTTGAAATAGAAAGATGAAAGATGCGTTGTGGCGGCGCCTTTTTGGGGGCGGTAGTCATTTTGGGCGTCGGGAGAACACGACGCCGGGGCGTGGACCAGCGTTTTACGGCGATGTGTCCGTCTTCTCTCGCCGCCTGAATGTCGGATGTCTTTCGATCCACGGAAGACACATCCTTCTTCTTCTTCCTGTCCTCCCACCCCCAGACCACATCTCCTTCTATTCCATTCCCTCCCCTTCCCCTTTCCCATGCGTTCGTTCATGCCACACGACTGACCCCTTCGCAGCTCGACGCTGCACCACGTCAACATCGTCGAGACGGTCGACCTCGTGCAGGACGAGGCGGGCAGGTGGTGTGAGGTTATGGAGGTGCGTTTGCGTTTCTTTGCTCTGTCTCTGTCTCTGTCTCTGTGGTTATCGTGTTGGGGTGGTTCTGTTTCTGTTTCGGTTTTGGGTGTTGGTGGTTTTCTGGGCGGGGCGAGGGGATGTGTGGTTTTCTGGAAGAGAAGAGAAGAGCGGATCGATCCTGGGGCGGGGCGAGCGGGGCTTCGATCGAGGGGCGGTTCTCGAAGCGCGGGGCGGAGGGGGGCTTGCGCCTCGGGTCGGGTCACGTCGGAGGCTACACTCGGGGCTGGGATGTGGGCGCGTTGGGGCCTCGTGGGTTGCGTCCGTGGCTACGAACCCCTGACGGGAGGGAGACGTGAGGCGTGCGGCGTGTTGGCGTGGGACGTCGAGCTCGTGCCCTTGCGGGTAGGAAGGAGGGGGTTTCGCAGACAGGCTTGGAGGCGCGCTGTGCTGGCGCTGTGCTGTATTGAAGGGGTGGGGGGTGGGCTTGGTGCGGGTAAGGCGGGCGGCGGTTCTGATTCGGGTGTGCGCAGTCAGTCGCCGTCGATGCCTCCCGTGCGCGGGGCTTCACGGGCTCGGGCTTGGGCTCGGGCTCCGCTTGGGCCTGGCGCGGGCGTGCGGCGGGAGGCTGACGTTTCCGTTTCCGTTTCTTGCGCCCCCGGCCTCCGCCCCACCATCCCACCCACCTGCACTTCGGCGGGCTTGTGCACCTTTCTTTACTCTTCTTCTCCTTCTTCTTTCGTCCATTCGTTTTCGCTTTCACTCCCCAAACACGTTCGCTAACGCTGACGCGCCCGCAGTTCTGCCCCGGCGGCGACCTCTACGCGGCGATCAAGAAGGGCGGCATGTCGCCGAGCGAGGTCGAGTGCTGCTTCAAGCAGATTCTGTGTGGGGTTGGGTGAGTCGGGGTCGGGTGTTTTGGTTTGGCTTTTGGCATTTTGGGTTTTGGGTTTTGGGTTTTGGCTCTTGGGTGCTGTTGTCCGTTGTCTTGGGTTGTCCTGCCGAGCGCGTGGAGATGCGATGCGGGGAGGGACGGGCAGGAGTGGCGGATGGGGGGGGATTTTGAGGGTTGGGTCGAACGAGGGAGTGTCCGATGTCTGGCAGCGCAGCGAGTGCGCGGTGGGTGCAGGTGCGGGTGCGGGGCGGGCACGCTCTGTTTGGCATGGGGCGCGGGCGTGAATGATTGTGGATGTGGAGCACAGGAAGGAGGAGAGGCCGGGCGATGGTGATTTGCCTCGAAAGCCAGGGCCAGCCATGATGTGTGGTGCGGACGCGCGCGCTGCTTCCTGGCGAGAAGGCGTTGCGTCGTGGGTCGTGGGGCAGGGTGCAGCTCGGGCTTGTCCTCGACTGTCCTCCCTCCCTTCCTTCTCTTTGTTTTCTCTTCTCGAGTTTTAGTGAAGAGTACGACGCTGACCTCCCCCTCCCCACAGATATCTCCACTCGCAAGGTGTCGCGCACCGGGACATCAAGCCGGAGAATCTGTTCTTTGATACGATGGGGCATTTGAAGGTGGGTGGATTCGAATATTCTTTGGGGGGAGGATGGAGAGAAGGATGGAGAGAGTGGGAGGGGGACAGGGGATAGGGCCGTGGGGAGCTGGGGTGGGAAGGGGGCGAGGGTTGTACACGGAGATGGAACTGTACTCTCCTTCCCCCGCTCTCTCTCCTCGCGCCCTCCGCTGCCCTTCCTCCGCCTGCTCCCTCCGCATCCCTCCACCCAGCCCCCCGCCTACTCGTGTCCCTCCCCGTCCACTCCCGTCCCTTCCCTCCCCCCGCCGTTCCCTTCCCTTTCTTTCTCTCTACCTCTCCCCCTCCCCCCCCGTCCCTCCCCCGCCCCCCTTCTTCCACATACCCTTGATCGCTAACCCACATCTCTTTCCACCTGCAGATCGGCGACTACGGCGCCTCGACCGTCTACCGCCTCCCGTGGGAAGCGACGATCCACATGTCCACAGGGCTCTGCGGGAGCGAGCCGTACATTGCGCCGGAGCAGTTTTTGGGAAAACGTGGGTCCTTGTCCCCTTTTTTTCTTCTTTTTTTTTTCGTCGCGTCGTGGTGTCCCTTTGTTTCGTCGACGTGGTCCTCCGCCCTTTATTTCATCGCGTCTGGTCTAGCTCGATGCGGAGACATAATGCGGAGACATGAATACGGATGGGAGCGGATACGGAGACGAATGCACGCTGTGACCTGCTTTTTGTGCTCGTCCCGCAACAGCGGGGCGGTGCGCGAGAGCTGTAGTGGGAACGAGAATGTGCGAGAAGGCGGACACTACACTGCGGGTGGCCCGACCCGATCGTCCGCATACGGATCGTCTTTTTCATCCTTCTCCCTCCTCCCCATTCTCCACCTCTCTCTCCCCTCCTCCGAGCTTGTTGGATAACACACTAATGCACACCCCCACCAGCCTACGACGCGCGCCTCGTCGACATCTGGGCGTGCGGGATCGTGTACTACTGCCTGCACTTCCAGGAGCTCCCCTGGCGCGCGGCACAGCCGTCGGACCAGCTGTATGCGGCCTACGCGGCGGCGGCCGCTGCGACGCCGCCGCCGCCGCTTACTGCTGCTCCCCCCGCGACGAATGGGGCGGCGGGGAGTAATGGGAGCACGAGTACAATTACGCCGGCGGGTGCGGGTGCAAGTACAACTGGGGCGACAAGTACAAGTACCAGCACCAGCACCGCCGCGGCCCCCGTTGACCGCGACCGCCACGGCACAAACTCGTCGCTCGTGTTCCCGCCGACGATCAGCAACCTGTCGCCGCGCGCGTGTCGGCCGCTGATACGGAAGATGCTGGAGCCGGACCCGAGGGCGAGGTGTGGGATTGAGGAGGTTAGTCGTTTCTTTTGAGGATGCGCTCTACGACGCTAAGATACTTGCTTATGGTTTTTTGCGACTGTAGGTGCTGGGGTGCGCGTGGATGCGCAGCGTGGAGGTATGTTGGGAGGTCGGCGAGGGGGCGCGGCATGTGCACGTTAATGCGCGGGCGATAGCGGGGCAGTGATGTTTCTCACTTCTCCTACTGTCCATCCGCCCGCCGGCGAGGGAGGACGTTTTTCTTGCTCTTGTGATGTGTTGCGGTTGCGATTCGATCCGATTCGGTGTTTCCACGATGCAGAAGTAATACCACCATACATACATACATTCATCCATCCATATCATACCATACCATTCGTACTTGCTCTGTGTTTATGCGTTCGCGATGTTGCTCGAGGCTCGTGTTTCTGGAGACTGCTGGCTGCCTTGCGCCTTGTTGTTTGTGCTGTGGACAGAAGTAAATAACGGAATTGTAATTTATGTAGGATACTTTACCGGGTTCTCGTATAGATGCGTTTGTGCTTCCTTGGGGTCCGAAGCGAGTTTTTCAATTGGATGAGTGGGTCCGAAAGAGGCAAGACGGAAATTTTCAGCTTCGTTCCAGTGATATCCGTGCGTTACCGGCTTTCTTATTTCCAAGCCATAAACTCGCTCTGCGTCGAGTCTGCGACCTGCGAACTGAACTGTCACTAGACCCCAACGAGACGAGACCATCTTCTATTCGTTCAAGTCCCAACCCCCGCGCTGGAGCGCCGCAACCTCGATGAATCTGAATCGACATTCGATTTGCATTCGATTTCAAGTTCCAAGCTTAGCTTACTCTTCATGCCAACGTTCAAGTTCACGCCAGTTCGCGTGCTGTATTTGAACTTCAGTGCGCGGTGGGAATCCTGGATCTCCTTCCGATGCCGGAGTTTCCCTCCCCTTAATCGACAGTCTCGGGGCTGATCGGGCTCGATTTTTCCGGGGCCCGGGAACTGGGGAGCGAGAATAAAGGGAGTGGGCGCGTCCTTTTTGTGCTTCCCAAGACTGTGTTGGAGGAGTACCCGCCTTTGCGGGGGAACGGGGCGATTTTGATGGAGGACGAGAAGGCCTTTTGGATGAGCCAGGTTAAGGGCAGGAAAGAGTGGGAAGAGATTTGTTTGGGCGGGCAGGGGAGGAGGGTGATATTGGATTAGAAAAGAACAATTGGAGAAAGTATTCGCCTTGGTGCATCGAGATGAAGCTTGATGTACTGAGATTAAGTCGAAATCAAAACCGAGTCAAAAGCTGGAAGTGGAGCGAGTATTGCCGTCTAGCCCGGGTACATGTCCGTTACAGCCGCCGCCTAGCTACCCAAAGATGCGCCGCCAAATAAGATCCCACGCACGCTTCCGCTCGGCCTGGGCCGCGCCCCCGCTCAGGACACTCTTGTTCTCGATCGCACGCCGACTTAGATATGGCATCGTCTAAAGTGAGTGCATTACTTTCGCGGAAGACTCGGTAGGGAGGACAGAAAAAACGCACCTCAGAGAGCGCACCGTAGGGGACATATCTGGGAGAGGTAATTGAAGGTGGGCACGGGTAAGCGGGAAGGGAGAAGGGAGGGTGCGCACTTCACGACCATGGGCGCGTCTGATTCCGTGTATCTCGCGAGGTATTGCGTTAGGTCGTCGCACATCCCTGTCCCAACCGTAAGCTCGAGGGGCCTCAAGACGACAAGAAAAAGGAGGGGAGGAGTACGTACCATAAAGCTGCCCAAACGTCACCCGCTCACCAACGCGCTCTGCCATGTGCAGTCTGCCCTCCGGCGTCGCCACCGCGAGCCCCCGTTGCACCAGCCCCGCGAGGATCTTCTCGCAACTCGCCCAGTTGTGCGTGCCGAAGAGCGCCCCGAGCCCGCTCTTGACGTCCGCTGCCACGGCGTCGAGGAGGAGCCCCGCACACGCGTCGTACGCCGCGTCGGTGTCCGCCTTGTCCAGCCACACGGGGGGCAGCGCCTCGGGCGAGATCGACAGTGTCTGCCCCTTCTGCGGTGGGGCGCCAGACCCGGGGTGCGCGGCGGTCTCGTGCGTGTGGTACGCGCCTCGTACGAGCTTCACGCCGAGCGCGTACCCGTGCGTCCGCGCGTCGCGGAGCGCGTGCACGAGCTGCGCGGGCGTACGCCGGAGGTACGCCTGGAAGGTCGCGTAGACGAGCGGCTGCTGCTTCATGGGGGCGCCGGAGGGAGCGTTGACGTTGAAGCACCGCATGAGCGCGAGCGCGAGTGCGTCGATCGCGGGCTGGTACCACGAGTATTCGGCGTCGATGATGATGCGGACGCCGTGCGCCGCGGCGCGGGTGCAGATACGCGAAAGGTCGGCGTGGAGGTCGCGCAGCATCGCGAGGTCGGTGGGGGAGAGGGACCCCGTGGGGGCTTTGGGGGCGTAGAGGACGTCTAGGTCGGAGGGGGTGGGGCTGCCGGGGAACGCGACGTGAGGTGCGGCTGTTGGCGGACGCGTGGATAGGATGTGCGACGAGAGGCGGATAAGGGCAGTGGCGTCCGGGACGAGGGCGGTCTGGCATGAGGCATGAGCCTCCGATAGACGATACGACGGTCGATAAGACCTACGATATTCAGTGCCACCCATGTCCGCCGTTCGGTCTGCTTTACGCCAAGAGCATCTTCAAAATCAGCGGCGACATCGATACAATGCAGCATCTCGTCCACGATAGCCTTGTGCGGATTCTTTGGGGAAGATCCGGATCCAGAGGCAGCCTCGTCCGCCTCGACAGAATACGCAAACAGGGTTCCGGTATTAGCTGACCGCAGGGCGTGAAGCAGCGGAAGCGCGTCGTTTACCGTATCTCCTCCTACGAACTACATAGCGTAAGGTCAGGTCAGACCGATGATGGATATCCCAAGATTATGATCCCAGACCTGGTCAAAAAAGGTGACCCGTACGATCGCTTCAGTGATCCATCGGAGGCCAGGAATACTTGAGAACGTCTCCAAGAGCCATGGGGCGTTATCCACCAGCGCTGGGATCGAGCACATCGTATACACGACATAGGTGCGCACAAGAGTACCCAAAGAGCTCGTTGTCGCTTCAGTATCGCCTTTAGGCTTTGAAGTCGCCACAGCTGTCGCAGAATCCGCGTGTATTTTTGAAGCCAAGAGTGTCCCCAGTCCTAGAGCAGCTCCCCCCGAGACCAAAGCAAGTTTTCTTCCAGCTATCCTAGGCGTACTGGATGCGTAACGCGCGCTATTCGTTTTAGAAAACCGGCTGCCGGGGGTGCCACGAAGGGCATTGCGTGCAAGTCTGAACATAGAGGATACAAGGAGAGGACACCCGGCGTACTTTGGCCGGCACCTTTAGGGTCGGACACGGGTCAACCCGAGGGTACCAGTCTCCGATGAATCTAAGCCTAGGACCGTTGAACGGTTCGTCTCACGTCAGCTTTATCTCAGAGTGAATATGTGCGATTGGACGCGACGCGCTTGGAACGAGGAAGTCACAGAATTCCAGTCCGATGAATGAACCACGGTGCGAGTTGTGAATGTGGAGAAAAAGCAGGTTCGGGAAAAGCCGAGGCGAATACTTAGCTGTGATGACATCAGCTGTTTTCGCCCGGACTTGCGCAGTGGCGCTTCCTCGAATAAAGTGAGATATCGATTACTATCGCACGCGGGGAGCTAAGTATGAGATCAGGGATGAGGGGAGGACGGTCTCCGCAGGACCGCCCGGGCAGACAGATGACGCAAGGGGATGATAGGCAGGATGAGGAAGAGGGAACTAGAGGCTACTAGAGGGAACTTAGGGAAGTGGGGGGTCTGCGCCGCTTCGCGGCCGATTCGTCGCTCTTTCTGGCGCGCCTGGGCGGGCGGGGCTCAAAAATGAGGTGAGAGAGAGCGAGTATTCAAGGAAACGACGCTGAGGACGAGACGCGAATGGAAGTACGCGACGAGGACGAATGATCGCAGATTAAATGTACGGTAGGTACATCCCGGCGTAAGTAATCTTATCCTCCTTATCTCACACTGAACCCAGCGCTCGCGAGCTCGCGTGGGCTCAACTAACACATTGTATCCTGCGTCGAACAGCGACAATCATGCTCCGCAATTTCCGTTTCTCTTGGGCCCGCCGTCGGCGGGTTTGAAGGCAGTGTGCGACGACAATCAGCGGCTACGCCCGGGTCGCCCATATGAGCAAATCTGGACGTCAAAACCGTTTATCGCATGATTCAACCCGGTTCTTGTTGGGCTTTGCGTAAGTCTCGAGTGACCCAGGAACTACTTAAAGCGAATTTGCATCATCCCATTCTTCATTCCTTTCTCTTGGCTGGTCCTCCTTCTTTCTTTTCTCTCCACCTTTTTTTTTTCTTTTTTTTTCTCATCCTTTCCTATCGCACGACATGAAGATCCCTTTCTCCCTCCTCTTTGCACTCATCTTGTCAGTCGACACGTTTGCGGCTCCGGTACCTAATGCTCAAGCCGGGGATGAATTCGTACGTGAGCTCGGACACACAGTGCACAAAAATGAACGGTATCTGCAGGGCCTGGCGGTGCGAAAGGCAAAGGCGGCCGCCAAGAAGCCAGTAAAGGCACCTGTGGTACTTTTTTTTCACCTATTATTTTAAATTGGTAACATTTCTTACCGAGTTTGTAGAAGAAACCGGTTGCGAAGCCAGTCGTGGTATGCTCTGTTTTCTCTTCAACATTTTTCTTTTGTTATTCTCATGTCTCTTCGTAGAAGCCTGTCGCAAAACCAGTCGCGAAACCTGCTGCGAAGAAGCCCGTTGCGAAACCTGCCGCTGTATGTTCTCTTTCCCTTTTTCTTTTGCTGTGATTTTCCCAGGCAGAGTTGTAGAAACCTGTTGCGAAACCCAAGGCGAAACCCGCAGCAAAGCCAGTGGCGAAGCCGGCAGCAAAGCCCGTTGCGAAGCCCGTCGCGAAGCCCGCTGCCAAGCCCGCCGCTGTATGTTATCTTTTCCTTTTCTTTTGCTGTGGTTTTCTCATGCAGAGTTGTAGAAGCCTGTTGCGAAGCCTGCAACAAAACCTGGGGCAAAGCCTGCAGCAAAGCCCGCTGCGAAGAAGCCCGTTGCGAAGAAGCCCGTTGCGAAGCCCGTCGCAAAGAAGCCTGTTGCCAAACCCGCAGCTGTACGCTCGACTTCGCGTTTAATATTTCGATTTGTTCACTGAAAGCTGGTGGCAGAAGTCCCCAGCAAAGCCTGTTGCGAAGCCTACAGCGGTACGCGTTCCTTCCTGTTTATTATTTAGTTTTTTCTTTTCTCAACCTTGTAGCAGAAGCCCGCCACGAAAGCTGTTGCGAAACCCGCAGCAAAACCATCCGCAGTTGTGAAACCCACCGCAAAAACCCTCAGTGACCGCATGCCCGATCAAAAAACCCGCTGCAAAGACAACTGCGACCAAAACTGCGGCCAAAGCTGTGAAGGCAAAGGCAAAGCGGATGCTCGAGACGGTCACTCGCAACATCCGCATCGCTAACCGCACTTTCTTCGGTCTCATCCAACCTCGTCTGACCTCGGGCAACGAGTTCGTTGGCTGGCACGGAACCAACGAGGTGCGGCTTATATTCCCATAATTTTGGTTTTCTCCAGAGTTGAATCCATGGCTTCTCTACTCTAGGAAACTGCGGCTCTTTGGGAAAGCAAGGGTGAGATCGTTCGCCCGGTAACCGCAGAAGGACAGACCAAGGGTAAATCGGGACTGGACGCTGAGCTTGGCCCTGGGCTTTACATCTCGGATACCCTCGGCGTGTAAGTGCATTTCTCTACACAGTCGGGTGTTTGGCCAATGAATGCTACCAGCGCCGAGGCAGCAGCCGCCATCAACGCAAAAACCAACAACCTCGCGGGAAAAGTCTGCGCCATCTTTGCAAAGTCTTCTGCGTCTTTCCGGGGCACCCAAGATAAGGCACGTACTTCATCTCTCTTTTTGATAACAACTAACGCGCTCAATTTGCAGGTTCAAATTCCCGAGGCCATCCGTGGAAACGCCAACACCAAGACGCAGCAACTGCATACCTCGCCGCCCTTGCACCAAAAAACACCGGGGGTCCCAGATCACTGCTTCTTGGTCCCCTCAGAGCAAACGAAAACCAGATGCTCATTCCTGAGAGCCAGAACCCCCAGTTTGAGGCGCAATGCTTCGACGTCGTCGGGTTGGATTCTGCTGGTGCGGCTGCCCTTGAGGCGGCCGCTCCAGCGAGCTCGGTCTTGAACAGGGCGGTGAGTGTCATTTGTAACTTGTTAGAATTGTTTTGACTAATGCGGAACAGACCAAATACACAACCGGTTCAATCATCTCCGCGTGGCGAATCCGGAAGGAGGATGTGGTGCTTGCGAAGGCTACGGTTGCGGCTTTAGAGAAACCTGCAGGGGCTAAAGCGGACCAGAATTGTGTTGTCCAGTGATGACCTCTTCACATAATTCGTATATTTTGCTGATGTGCGTTCAAACTCGTGTGCCATTATTGAGTTGAACTTCAAAGCTCAAAACATTGAACCATAATGCAAACCAACCATAAGCTGTTTTCTGCAGAGGTTTGCTGTCAATAATCCAAACCCATCCGACGAGAGTGCTCCATCTTGCGAATCACTGCAAGCTTTTCCTGACAGCAACGTAGCGCGTCGAAAAAAAATTACGGGTCTTGTTCAACTTTTCGCCTCGCAGTGATGCCATCACCCAACTATCTTGAGTCTTACATCCATGTCGTCAGAGTACCATTGCAATCCCGATACCCATCGACGAAGCATAGCGAAAGTCCAACCGGCTAGATTCACGATGCTCCCTTTGGATCTCGAACGCCGGCTTCACTCAGCTCTGTCGACTTGGTCAATCCGGCCGGCCCCTCGATACTTGAAACCTCGCTTTTCTGTCCTTGCATCATCTCTTTGGCGCTGCTGTGAACTCTTGAACGCCTTCAAGAACAAAGCTGGCCCTCAATCTGACCCTCTGCATGCAGCACTAAAGAGCACTAACCGAGGCGTTGTTCCACGGTGATGGGTATCATTAGTTGCGACGTCAATCGGCTGCATGGTTGTACTTAATTGATAAAAATCTTGGTCGAGTATATAAACACGCACGCGAATCTGAAATCCCTTCAACTCCCTGTCTGTGTTTCCCTCTCTTTCTCGAGGCTCACCATCTTTTCGCGGCTCTCGATGCTCTCTTCAACACACACGCTCTTTTTTCTCGCGACGGCTTCATTGCTGACCGTCGTAAATGCCGCATCCGCCGTAGCGGGACAGAAGACGATCTTCAAGCTCCACGCGAGCAACAACGCCAGTATGCCGCCTCCAGCCGTGTTCGCCTCAAAACTAACTTGGACTGACATCCCCTAGCCCTCTGCCTAGACGAATTCAGCGACCTAACAGTCACCGCCCACGGCTGCAACATCTCCCCCGAACTCCTCGCCTGGTCCTCCTCCTCCGGGTCCTCCGCCTCCACCACGCCGCCCCTCGGTACCATCTCACATCAATACGTCCCCACGCCCACCCTGCCGGGCAGCGGCACGTTCTGCCTCGCCGCGAACAGCACCGCCGCCAGCGCTGCGTCCGTGGTCAACGGCACCCTGGTCGTGCTGAAGGTGTGCAATACCGCGGCCGTGACGCAGTAGTGGGGTATTCGGGAGAGCGACGGGACGATCCGGCTGGGGAATCAGAATAGGTGTCTGACGCTGAATGTGCCGCCCCAGCTGTCGCCGTCGTACACGCTATTGGTTGCGGCGTGTGTTGCTGGTGAGCCGGATTCACGCTCTCCGTTTCCCTCTATCTTTTTTGGTTTGGTGCTCCCTGGCGTCTGAATATGATTGTAATACTCGCTTGAAATTTTGCAGGAAACACGAATCAGATATGGACGCCGTTCCCCAAGCCCCCGAGTTTGGGCGTGACTGGTTACGAGTGAGTCGGTTTGTGTCCTGGCTGTATGCCTCAAACTATTTTCATCCTGACAAAACGTTTTAGGGCTGGGTCCACCAGCATGGCGATATACCGCGAGGGTGCGTCTTATAATTACCGTATTGCGTGTGACTCAGATTGATATATCTCCTAATCTCCCAGATTCCACCAGCATCAACTGCCTCGCCGCCCCATTTAGTGGCCAGCTCACCGCCCCCGTCACTCTCACCGCGTGCACGTTCCATGACTACACCATCAGCGCCCAGCAGAACTTCACCTTCGCCGCGGGGAGCTCGTCCGTCGGGCGGGGCGCGCCGGGCCCCATAATCAATAGCGCGGTCAATAGCGGGTATTGCTTTGATGTGCTCACCCGGACGACGAATGGGACGAGTGTGGATTTCTTGGGGACGAGCCCTTGTAATGGGTAGGTAAAGCTGTTTGCAAGAAAGATAATATATCTAACCGTGCATGTAGATCTCTCACGCAGCAATGGCAGGTCAACAACGACTCGATCAGCCTTGCCGGGACCAACAGGTGTGTCGGGCAGACCACGGGGATGCTAGGTCTGAATACGCAGGTGCGCTGCCTCGACACCAAAGCCCTTTGTCTATGTAGTAATGACTGACTGGTCCAACTTTGTAGGTCCAGATCGCGGACTGTATCCCGGGAAATGCGAACCAGAACTGGTCTATTCTGCGGGTCGCATCGATTCTCGCTTGAGACTCGAGTATTACAATATATCCTATATGCACCAGATGATAACGCCGTTTATAAAGCCTGGTCTCTCGAACCTTTCAACATACCTCATTTGTTAACAACAGAAAATGCACACCATCTTCTCCACGTCACATTTGAGGCTACCTGTCGCGTGCTTGCCCCAAGAAGCAAACAATTTTCAAAATAGGGGCAAGTCCGAGAAAGGCAAGGAAAGGCTGTGCAAGGTGGCTGTGCTGTGCTTTCTTCCGCGCACCACTGCGCAGACGGATCTTTTCGAGAGGTATGACTCCGCCACTGGTTCTTCTGGGCTGTTAAACTGTGTAATATGAAGCAAAAATGCCGGATCCTGCATCTGCAAGCCAAAAATCTTGCCAAAAAATACTGGGATCGAACAGTGGAGGCGTAAGTACATGATGGAAAATCTTCCATCTTCAACAATCCATCTTGGATTGTTCTCCGTCAAGCGCGGCGGAGCTGTGGGATTCATTGCGGTCGTTGCTTGGACGACGGAGATTTGCAATGGACTGGACTGAAACTCTCTGACGAACAAGGCTCGGGCGGGCTGGGGGCTGTACATGCCGATCTGTTTTCTTGGGCAAGGCACGCGCAACATTTAACATTCTGCTGGACAATAAGAGCGGGCCGGAACTGAAACAACCTATCCAGATTCCGAGACGCCATCGGAAACTCGCATAATCTGACGGCTTGACATTTTGCAAACGAACATGACCAATACGAGACAAGGGTGGCGTCGGAAACTCGCATCTCTTCTTCTCTGTATAAAATAACGGGTGTCTGTCTGAAGCCTTTAACGCCCTATATATGGTCTTTCTGACCCGAATCTATGGATTGTCTCACAACAAGCGCTCAGCGCAAATTTCTTTCACGGCGCTTGGGCCTCAATCGGCGCTAATCTGTCTCTTGCCGCCTTAACTTCCCACGTCTTTGTTCAGTAATGCGGCGATATTTCAATTAGTCTCGAGCCTCACAGTGCCTTGAAGTTCCCGCGGCAAGCAAATTTCCAAATCTGCTTATCCCCCAATTTTCCACCGCAGTCGCTTGTAATGTGACGGCTTGAAATTTTTTTAACGAACATGACTAATACGAAACAAGGGTGGCGGGCTCAGGCTCATACCTGTTTATCCAATGGATCCGGAATGCTCGGGCCTCCTGGGAAGACAAAAGATGTCTCGCAAGCTGACCAACTCAGGACCAATAAACTATTTTCGGGCAGGCTGTGCAAGTTCAAAACGCGACCCTGCGATCACTTTATTCGTCTTGCACTGCTGTAATTCGGGCCAATCATGCTTCTCGCTGCCAGTACTTTGGTGCATTTTGGAAACGCGGCTGTGGGCGGGCTCTCCTTGCTTGTCCCCGACGTTGCCGAGGCTCCCGGTGAGTTTCGATGCCTGGACCTGCAAAATCTGACCGGACCATTGCATGCACCAACGTAACCGAAATCGCCGAGGACGCAAATATGGCTCGAGACAGGTGCCACAGCAGAATGTATAAAAGGACATGAAAATTCGTTGACCGTTCATTCGCCTTTCTTTCCCCCATCAGTGCCACCCGTACTTTTTTGCTTCCCTTATTTTGTGATGACTTCCGCTGCTCTTACGACTCTTGTGTTCGCTCTCCTCCCTGCGGCCCTCGCACAGACCACCCACTCAGTCCAGGTCGGGCTTAACGGCAACACTTACGACCCGCCCTTCATCACCGCCGCCGCTGGCGACACAGTCAAGTTTACATTGTGAGTCCCCTTCCCGTGGTTCACGCACGACACATACTCACCTTTCCGCCAGCAACCCCAAGAACCACACCGTAACCCAGTCTTCGTTCGATGCGCCCTGTGTCCCTCTCGCGGGGGGTGCTACATCTGGCTTGTAAGTGGTTCTTGAGACATCTGATAGGCCCACGACTCACGGCCCATTCTAACCCAGCCACTTCGAATCGAACGTCACAGCCCTCCTGGATACCTGGGAGTTCGCGGTCGCCGGTGGCGACACGCCGTTCTGGTTCCACTGCGAACAGACGGGGCATTGTGGCCAGGGGATGGTGTTCGCGATCAATGCGCCGGCGGACCCGGACCCGCACTCGTTCACCGCGTTCCAGAATCGCGCGAAGCAGCTGAACGGGACGGGCTCGGCCTCTTCGGCTTTGCCGTCCTCGACCGCAACCGACGCATACACCACGCCGCCCGCGCAGTCGTGGGCGACCGCAACTGCGACTGTCACGCACGACGGATCGACGTGGACATCGGTTTACACGAGTTACGAGGGCACACCTTGTAAGCCCCTTCTCCCGCATTTGCTGTAAGCATAGGATTGACGACAGCCAGCGCCGACCTATGCTCCCGGGGCGCCCGTCAATCACATTATCCAGGTCGGTATCGACGGCTTGAACTACACGCAACCGAACATCACCGCCGCCATCGGGGACACCGTCACTTTGTAAGCTCAGGCTCACTTGTATTCTGGCACGATTCTGAGTATTTAAAATTTCAACAGCGAGTTCCACCCGAAAAACCACACCGTAACCCAGTCTAGCTTCCTCGAGCCATGCAAACCGCTCGCGGAGACGTCCATAACGGGCCAAGTTGGATTCAAGTCCGGATTGTACGTCGTTCTCCCTTTCGTCTCTCCTGTTGTGCCAAAAACCGACACTGTTCCAGCCAATTTGTCGACCCCAGTCAGACGACCGACTTCCCCACCTTCACAATCACAATCAACGATGTGCGTCCATATCTCCTCCCTCTTTCCAAGTGTGAGTAGTATATCCTGATCGCCCTTATCACTTTATCAGACCGCGCCGATCTGGGGGTACTGCGGCCAGCAAGGCCCGCCTGTGCATTGCACGGAAGGCATGGTCTTCTCCATCAACGCCGTCGAGTCGGGCCCAAACAACTTCGCGGCGTTTCAGGCGCTCGCGAAACGCGGGGGGGCCGCTGCTGCCGCCGGGAACAAGAACGCGTCGGCGTCGGCCGGGGCCCCGAGCCCTTCGCAGAGTACTGGTGCTGCCGCCGTCAGCAAGCCACTGAGCTACGTGAGTGTAATGGTGTTGGGCGCGGTTGGAGCCGTTGCGGCGCTGTGGTAATGGGATTCACTAAGTGCACGGTACGAAAATAATTGGGGGTTGAACTGGGTCTACATACATACTCTACTTTGGACTACTCACGTATTCTTATGATCACGAACTTTTAACTTGGTATGCCTATTTGGGTCTAAGCACTCAATCAAGTCTCGAAGATGTGCAGCTGCTTGCTCTTTGAATCATGGCTGACCAAAACTCAACACTGTCTCTTTTTGGGTGTTTTGAGTTGGTTTAGAGTAACCCCAGTTGGTTCAAATTGTTCAGTGTGTTCTTTCTCCAGCTGACAAGTTTGGAAAACACAAAAGAGCTAATATTCTTCCTTCATATCCATGCGCATTCAAATCTATTCGAGTACCCTACTAGTACAAGTAATCTTTCTGCCTTCGAACATTACCGATTACACCTCTGAAGCCTTTCCGAGGTCCGCTATCGGCGCTCCGCCACCACTTGCCTAGACGCGAGTTTATTCGCATTGGCGCTCAATCAAGCTCAAGCGCTAAGTTGATTTCTACTTCTTCAACCGCGCTCTTGTTGGCGTTCGGAAATAGCCGATGCATCATGTCAGACCGATTACCCCCTCTCGCTATGCCGACCTCTCATCTCATCCGTGCCTTGCCGTGCCGACGACGCGCGCGCTCTTTCCGTGTCTTGGCCAAATCTTCGCTGCATAAATAAGAACAATGTAGAGATCCCACTCAAACAAAAATTTCCCAAACGTCTGTGCAACCAGTTTCGAGTGTTGGGGTTGTCTTTGGCGCCATGCTAATTGGATCGCCTGGTACGTTTGAACGTAGCTTGCTGTCTCCGTATGAACGTTCTCTGTACGCGTCACCACTGAAGTAACCATGGAGCTCTTCGACGTCTTTCAACGCCACGGCACACCGAGGTTGATACCGCCGTACGTGTGGGACGAGCGAGGAGATGTTGGGTGCTGTTGAATGGCAGGAGCAGGGTCTGAAAATCGAAACCAAACTCTTCCCCACCAAAGGCAAGAACGCCAGCTGGCTCACCGCTGAGGAGCTCACCCACGCCCCCACTGATCTGCGCAAAGGGTTGAACAGCCTGGCGGCGCTCAAAACCGACAAGCTCTACATGTTCTACCTCCACCCGCCGGGCCGCAGCGTCCCATACGAGGAGATGCTGCGCGAGGTCAACAAGATCTATCTCGAGGCGGCCTTCGAGCGCTTCGGGCTCTCGAACTACCCAGCGTGGAAGTTGGGCAGATCTGCGAGATCTGCAAGCGTAACAGGTGGGTTATACCGACGGTATACCAAGGGGCTTACAACGCGCTGCACCGCGCCGTCGAGGCCGAGCTCATTCCGTGCCTGCGCGCATATGGTATTATTTTCTACGTCTACAACCCCTTGGCGGGCGGTTTCCTTACGTCGCGCTACACCGGAGACCAGACGTCCTTCGACTCCAGCGATCGATTCAATCCGGATCGCAAGCACGGGGCCCATGGGCGCATGCACTACTGGAACGATCCGATCTTCAAGGCGCTCGACCTGCTGCGTACCTTGTTGCGCCGTAGGGAATCACCGAGAGCGAAGCGGCGCCGCGGTGGCTTGCCCACCACTCCGTGCTCAAGGAGTTTGGGGACGCCGTTATTATCGGATCGGCTAGTAAAAAACACCTGCAGGATGATTTAGAGGCGATGGACAAAGGGCCCTTGCCAGCGGATATCCTGGCGGCTCTTGATGCTGGCTGGGAGGAGACACGCACCCTATCACTCACGTACTTGCCGAACTTGAGGTTGTCCCTACAGTCTCCCTGACCATGGGGTCAGTTCCAACAACAAGGACGTCACCCTCCTCTGTCCGGACTTGTTATTCCATGTAAAGCCTAAATGTTGAACATTCTTTTTTTTTGCTCTCCGATTCCCTTCATGTTCAGGAGCTTCCCATGTTGAACCCTGTTCAGGTGTCAAGTCATGCCCTTTTATTTTATTTCTTCCATATGGGCGACTTCTCAATACATCTCTAGAACTTGAGCCGTGCGGAAATCATGGTGAACAGGCGAAACTTGAGAGACACTTTCGTCTCACCGGCTCCCCGTATTCCGGTAATTCTGATCCTCACCCTCAAGCATAAAAAATGTCGTCGCCGAATGCAATCGACAATTGTTACTTATTGCGCTGGTTGAACTTCAAGTTCAACTGCTCAAGCACGTGAATATCATGTAGCCCACTTAGGAAGCCGGCAGCCCGGCTTGATCATATGATCGGATCCGTCTTTTCTTCTGACGTGCAACCCTGAATCGACAGCGGACCCCGACCCGACCCTAACGGGGACCGGTTTACAGCGGTTCCTCCGCGGCAGAGTGTGGAGTCGGATTCGGCCAAGCGGAGACTCAGAATTAGAGGACGGGCCTCGACCGGGCGTGGCGCACGACGCGACGAAATCAAGCGAAAAAAACTCCCATCCTTAGTCCTTGGATCAGACAGATCGTTAGGCTACCTCAGAATCGGTAATGGAATTCTGCATTCGACACGGACTTCACAACTGCGCCCGTGTGCTCGACGGGATTCCGAATCGTGTGTTACAGGAATCCTCTGGAATCGTGCTCGCATAATGGCTGGCGGCGTGATTAACCTCGATTAACTGTGATCACTTCGACTCGCTGCTCTGCCGTTATGTGAGTTGGCAGGCCGCCGCGAGCCGTCGCGGCTATATTTAAATTTTTAGCGCCATGGAAAATCAAACGAGAATTGTTGCGTTGTACGTTGGGGGCGTTCTGCCCGTTCTGCCCCAATTCTTACATCCTGTAGCGTCTCATATTAACATTATTATGACCGCCACCATTCCACAGCTCCGAGGCGAGTCTGGCGCCTCTGTATCGTTCGTAAATTAACACCACCACTCAGTGTTACTCTGCGTGCTGCTTCCATTCGCCTGTCTTGTCACTCACTTCCGACTGTACGTCCGATTCAGCAGAGGAAAACTATGGTGGGACGACTTCTGGGCCTTCATGGCTACCCTCTGTGCCATCGTCTTTGTCGCGGCTGCTATGCTTCACGTCCAGGATCCCGGTAATTAACCCTCGCCAGTTTAAAAGTCGCGCTGACCTCAATGTCTCTTAGAATCCCTCCCCCAAAATGTCAAGGTTTCGGTTTATTATATGTGAGCAATAGTTTTACAGTGGTGGCATTCTCCCGACAATTTCTAGGTGTGCTCAGTTTTTCTACGCCGTTGTTTGGTAAGGAGAATAGTGCGGCTACTTGAGTGCGTTTTTGATTCTACTCCAGGACTACCCGAATATCCGTTATGTTCAATGTAATTCGACTGTCTTTCGTCGGGCCGGTACGGCAACTGCTTTTTTCGGTGGTCATCGTCTTCTTTGTTGCGTGGGTCGTGCTCTTTGCCCAAGTATGGTGGGTGTGTGAGCGGCAGCCGGGATGGAAAGAGAAGTCTGCCCCTCAATGTGCCCTCGGAACAGATGTTGCCATCGCACAGTTAATCAGTAAGCCCTACAGCGCCTGTTGTTCCCGGTGGCTGAAATTAATCTCCACAAGCTGATGCCTTGTCGGATCTTATCCTGATAGCAACGCCCATGCGGTTGCTCTGGCGAGTAAGGCTCCAACGAGGTCTGAAGTTCCGATTGCGAGCAGTATTCGCCACAACATCAATAGGCACAGCTGTCAGCCTTTATCATGCCTACTGCGTGCTCCGTTTTGGAGGCGTCCCCGAGTTTCTGGCAGCTACCCTGCAGGTGCGGCTTGTTCAGGTGTCATATTGCTATTGCTAACTTGCTGAAATTCGTAGCTCTCGGTTAGTCTGCTTGTGGCAAACCTGCCCGTGCTTGTCGCAGTCATATTCCGACTGAAATCGGACTCCGAGTCGGATAATGTGGAGCCTTTTTCTACAGTTTTTTTTGCCGCTACACGGTCCAAGAAGGACGCATCATCAACCGTTGGCGAAACAAGGACTGACGGCGGAACGAAAATTGATGTTCACATAACTCAAACAGATAGCCGATGGACCGACAGCGCTGATGACGGAGATGAAGCGGTTGGCTCTGACAAGCTGGAATTAAAGCCACTATCGACCTAGGAAGGGTTTGCTCATCGATGTACCTGGCGTTCTCGGAAATGTTTCTGTTCGGCGTTCTGTACCAATGATGCTGGCGTCTTGCAGTCCTGCCTCGATTATTCGTGAATCTGGTTACATCGTCCGACTAAATGCCCCGACAGCATCGAGTCGGACAAGAAACAATAAGATTCAACTAACAAAAGTCAACTGATTCACTGACAGAAATGAGAGCTGAAATTTGAAGAAGAAAAATGCCGAGGGAAGCCTCAAAGGTAGACCTTCTGGATTGCTATGTCTGAATCCCAAGGATTGCTACACTCTAGGTCGTATGAGTGTAGCGTTCTCGGTGAATCCGATCAGATGCAAACCGCGATTTGGTGCGGATCAAACGCGGATCGCCGACGATCGTCGATCTCCCACAATGTCCTCCCTCCAAACCGACACCAGAGTTCTCTATTCGTCGGATGGCACCATCATCTATGCTGAGGCTACAGGCTCCCCACACTGCCCTCATCTTGTCCTCCTCGCTGGATTGTCTTTGAGCGGTTGCATATACGACGATCTTTGTCTCGATCGGCAGCTTTTGGAGAAACTGTACATCGTAGGCATTTTATTTCTGGATGATATCGTGATTAAACTGCACCTCAGGTGCGTTACGACGTCCGCGGTCATGGACGCAGCGGGAAGCCGACAACTGAAGAGGCGTACCAGTCCAAGAGGTTCGCCGATGATTTCAAGACTGTAATCGACGCCTTCAAGCTTGAGAGGCCGGTTCTGGCGGCGTGGTAAGACGGTTTAATTATCTAAGATTTACAATGGTTAACATCTCACAGGAGCATGGGTAGTACGTCTTCCATGCCTCAGTTTCACACTTTCCTTTCCTGATGTGCATGTTTCATAGCTGCTGTTGCAACAGATGTTGCGGCCCATCTTCCGCCCGCGACGCTGTCCGGGGTTGTTTACCTTGCAGGCGTACCTTGCACGGGTGACTTGCTGGGGGAATTGGTTGCGCCTGAGCTCGCCGCGGCCCTCCCGGGCCTTTTGGCTAAGGACGATGTCGTTTCATTTCAGACATCGGCCGCTATATTCACCGAGAAGCTATTCGCCCAACCCAATACAGTCCCCTACAAGGTCAAGGCCTTGTACCTGGGCCACAGCCTGACACCGGAGATTATGGCCCTGAGCTTGAACCGGCCGATGGACATCCAGCCGCTGCGTGAAGCGGGAAAGGATGGGTTGCCGTTGTTGATAATTCAGGGAACTGCTGATGGGCATCGGGTTGGAGGGCCGAAAAACTGTCGAGGAAGTCATGCAGCCGCACTTTGAAAATTTCGAGTGTGTTTGGTTGGAGGGACGTGGGCATGCCTTGCATTATGAATGCCCAGGCGACATCGTATGTCGGAAAAATCCAAACCTCTTTAGACGCCTTGCGACGTGTTGCAAGGCATCTCAAGCTGATTTGGTAATGTGTGGTTTGCAACGCAGAGGTTAGGTTTTTGCGACGCCTTGAGAGCCAGGGTATGGGTCTCAAGATGTCTCAAGGCACCTACGTGTCAAATCGCCTTACAAACACTCTCAAGATGCCTGAAACCACCGCTAAAAAAAAACAGGGCAGCTCGCCGCTGCCCGACCAGTCCCATGCCCTCAATTCACCCCAATGAAACGAAAAGTTGCTGTATTCGCATACGTAGCACTACACTGGCACAGGTAGGAGTACGAGGGAGGAGAGGAAAGGTATACAAAATAAAAATACCTATAATATCCAGTCAGTATGCAGATAGGGTAAAGTTGTTCTGCGACGCACATGTAATGAACCGCCATACCGAGTTCAAGTGCCGACTATATTAGCATCCAGGCACAAGAGAATGGAGATAAGCAGGTGGGCGTATCTCGAGAATGATATGGCGGTCTGGGGAAACGGTACAAGTCAGGGAGATGTCGAGCGTTGAGGAAAGGGACGTACATGCGGTGGGAGAGAGGCCGGGTTGAACTACGCAAAGGGATCATCAGAGGGATGATCATTTTGGCGGCGGGAGGCAGAACTCACCTATGCGCGACAAAGGTATGGAGGGGATGGTGGTGGGAGGAAAGAAAGAAGGGTGGAGTCACGGAGTAACGTCGCAGCGGTAGATATTTTGGCCATGCCCGAAAATGACATCATCGCGCTCCACCCACCCCAAAATGCTTCCGCAACTCGGCAAACAACCTCAATACTTCTGCAAGACCCCTCCCTGCCCTCCGAAGCGGACACCACCTGCTATGACACCCGTCTCCGACGGAGTTGAATGACCTCTGGGACGAGGCTCTCAAGGAACAGCTCAGAAACCCATGCCGTGTGATGCATCGTTGATAAATATTGTAACCTCAAAGTACGAATTCATTTTTATTATGTGCTTTGTACATTCGTACTACAAGCTCGGATATACATGCACAGGAAATTTATCTATATAGACTGACAAGAAAACCTATCTCCTACGACGTCTGCGGAGCTGTTGTCCGCTTAAGGCATCTGAAGTTGGCTGTAGGCTGGGTGCCTTGGGCCGCCTTGAGACTGTTTGGAACTGGTCCGCTGTCTTGAGACACCTTGAGACATCTTGAAAGTCTTGGCTGAGCGGTTTGCAACTAGTTGGAAGCCGTCTCAAGGCCTCAAGCTGCATCAATCCATTGCAAGTCATTCGGGTTTTTTCCGACATACGTCTCCTCATTGAATTTACTGACAGATTCGGAGGCAAAGTAAGGAACATATCTTTTGTCTCGCCAACACTGACCTATGCTGGGCGATAGGACTATCGCACTGCGTGAATCTGGCGGGATTATTTTTCCCACAGAGTCGTTTACTGGAGGAAGACCCAAATAAATCCAATGCATGCACTGTCCTGGTTGAATATTGAATATTCATGGTGCTTCGAAACTTGTGGACTTGGCTGATGGCAAATTTTCGAGCGGCAACGCATACATCCACATATCCAAGAATATAGACCATCACCGTCTACGTCGACTGAGGCGTGGCTGAGTCATAGGCCCTGCTTATCGAAATGAACTGTTTCGGCTCTTCGAGCCTTGCAAGTTGAAGTGGTTCGAGTCAGTACGATGCGAAGGACAGGGCAAGGGCACCAAAAAAACCTTTAGACCGTCTATCAAGTTTGAAGGAATAAAGTGAACATACTTATACCTAACTTGAAGCGAACAGTTTAAGACCAGTGGTTGACTTTCCATAAGCCTAGAAAATTCCGGCGGGATATCCGAGCCTATTTGAGCGGTGCCAGAGCTGCCGGCATGTCGATATATCCCACAATTCTATTCCTTCCTGCTTCCCACAAGCCAGCGCAAGAATAATTGTCTTTGTATCTTAAATATAAATATCTGTTTATGTGGTAAACACCTCCCAGCAACGCGTCTCTTCCGTCAACAACGTGTCCCGCATTCGACAATGGACATTGACGCGTTTTTCGTCTACCAACACCTCGAGGATATCCAGGATGACGAATTACTTGCGGCTATCCAGGATGAAACGGGGAGGAATCGAGCGAACGAGTGGATCGTGATAGTCATCGTTGCCGTCGTTGCCGTTGTCGTCGAGAGCCAATGGGTGTGGGTCGTGTGAGCAGACAAGACGTGGGTTAACGACAAGGCAGAGGATGGCGGCGACTTCTGTGACAAGCTTGACGTCAGTGACATGCAGCCCAAAGAGGCAACGCGAACGGACAAGAACGCACGAATCCGTTTATTCAAGAGGTAAATAATCTGAAGAGGGGGTAGCGACCCCCCTTCAGAATAACAAGCTCTGAACGAGGGTTGAAAATATTCTAAGTGAGATCTGGGCCCGATGGGGTCCTGACAGCTGCCACGGCATCTCGGCCAAACGACTGAAAATATGCCCCGGGAATTTTCTAGGCTTATGGAAAGTCAACCAGTTGCAATTTTGAATCATTTAAATTTTGATCGGCAGTTCGGAACGTTCCGGACCGGGAGTGTGATCGAATCAGGCTTGCTTGCTGGCCAACGACAGCAACCACCTGGGCGAACCCCTTCGTTTGTACGTAAGGGCCCTGTTAGGTAGGTTCTTCTGTACTAGTAAGAACTACCTAACAGGTACCCTCCTTCGCTGTCGTTGCTCTCCATCAGCACTGTTACCGCCGTCGTCGCCGCCCGTTTTGCACCTGTCACCTCCTTCGCAAAACATTCTCTTCCAGGGAGATTAGAAAATGGTAGAATAGCGAGATTTATTCAAGATATCAACATCATTCATTACTACACATTACTACAATACCCTTGCAAAGACATCCCGTACAACGGCGGTGGCAGGGTGGGAGCGTGGCGGTGTTGGGTACGGCGGGTGCAGCGGGGCAGGGGCGCGGGTGCAGGGGCGCGGGGCGCGGGTGCGGCGGCGCAGGCGCGCGGCGCGGGTGCAGCGGGGCAGGCGCGCGGGTGCAGGGGCGCGGGCGCGGGGGCGGCGGCGCAGGGGCGCGGCGCGGGCGGTGGGTGCGGCGGGGCAGGCGCGCGGGCGCGGGCGCAGGGGCGCGGGTACAGCGGGCATGAGCGCGGGTGCAGCGGGGCAGGAGCGCGGGTGCAGGCGCGCGCGCACGGGTGCGGCGGGGCAGGGGCGTGGGCGCGGGCGCAGGGGCGCGGGTACAGCGGGGCATGAGCGCGGGTGCAGCGAGGCAGGAGCGTAGTTGCAGCGGTTGCAGCGGGGGCGGCGGGGCGCAGCAGCGGGGGTGCAGCAGCGTATGTGCAGCGGCGCAGGGGCGTGGGTGCAGGCGCGCGGGCGCGGGTGCAGCGGCGCAGGGGCGGCGGGTACGGCGGGTGCAGCGGGGCAGGCGCGCGGGTGCAGGGGCGCGGGCGCGGGGCGGGGTGCAGCAGGGCAGGGCTGCGGGGCAGGGGCGCGGGTGCAGAGGGGGCGGGTGCAGAGGGGGCGGGGCGCCGCGGGCGCGGCAGGGGCGGCAGCGCAGGTCACGGATGCAGCGGGGCAGCGGCGTGGGTGCAACGGGGCCGCGGGTGCAGCGAACAGCGCCGCGGCGGGGGTTGACGGATGCAGCGGGTGCAGCGGGTGCAACGGGGGCAACGGCGTGGGGCCGCGGGTGCAGCGAGCGGCGGGGTGGCGGGGCGGGGGTGACGGATGCAGCGCGTGGGGGCGGCGAGCACAGCGGCGCAGCGGCGTGGAGGTGTCGGGTGCGGCGGCGGCGGGAAAGCAGGGCAGCGGCGGCGTGGAAAGCAGGGCAGCGACATGGGGGGCGGCGGGTGCAGCAGGGTTAGCAACATGGCGGATGTAGCAGGCCAGCGGCGGGGCGGGGGTGTAGCAATGGCGGGCAGCGACAGGTGCAGCGGCATCGACGGGTGCAGTGGGGCAGCGGCGTAGGGGCAGCTCAACCCAGACGATCAGTCATAGCGGTCTTGTCCACCGGTGAAAGACCCAGACCAGGTACGAAGGCAGAGGATGCGTAGGCGGGCCGAAAACAGCGAACCAAGCGAGTTTGGGGCGGGGATTCTTTCCAGGTTGAGTTTGAACCGTCCAGGGGCAGGTGGAGTTGCAGGTTGAGGCCGTAGAGATGGTGGAGGAAGGAGAGGAAGGAGAGTGATGGAGGCGAGGGTGCTGATTCATGTCACTCATGTAAGCTTGCCGTCCTGCCGCCGCCTGTTACCTCAACCGATCAACCAATCGGAGAACGAATAACGATGAACATTCTGCGATGTTTTTATTCTGCTCGCCCCTTGTACTCAATTCATGAGTTTTAATGTCATTTTGACCTCTAACAGTATGCCCCCAACTAACTAAATTTAATTTAGATTTGTTTCACATGTTTGAAAGTGCGTGCACGAATTCGACCAAAAGACGCTAAAGTTCTAGTTAGGTTCGTTGGTTCAACTGTGCTAACTTTCATGCACCGCCCAGAAAAAAATTGCTTGTAGCACCAAGAACGTGCCAAAACATTCCAATAACATTGTGAACTATGCCCCTCACTCCCTGGTGTGCCACTCCCTTCTGTTTTTTTTCTCAATAAGATATATATATACTCACACCTCGATACACTAGCACCTGTGTGCAACCGCCGCACATGCTGAATTACTGAAACTCACCTCCTCCGCGTCTTCTGTCGAGCATCAAAGGTGCAGTTGCCACGGCAGCTCATAGTCCAGCCGGATTCTCGAACAAACATAACATTGTCATACATTGGCATAATGTGATTTACAGTGCTAAGTATCGTCCCAACTTGGCAGCTCCTACTCCTTGTGGGTAAATAACAGTGAGCTGCTGCCAATGAGTGTCCATGATAGTGCCAGGACTTTGTCTACCGCCGATGCAGCATGGTGAGAGTTAGAACAGCACAAGACAGAAGAACCGTGCGTACCAGAGACCACGTAAAAACTCGGCGCGCATGCGGTGCATGAAGAGCGCATTGTCGAAGTCGAAGGTGTTGGCGGCGGCGCACATGCAGCGCGTGATGAGCACAATGTTGATTTGAGGGTATTGGGGGCGGCGCGCATGTAGTGCGTGACAAGCGTAATATTGAAGTCGGGGGGCGTTGTCGGCGGCGCACATTCAGCGCGCGATGTAGAGTCGAGGTTGTGGGCAGCGCGCATGCAGCCGTGACGAGCGCAATGTCGAAGTCAACGGTATTGGCGGCGTACGTAGTCCTGTCGGGGGATGAGCTGTACAGATAACTAATGGTTGATGTGTACGAGCTGGATGTAGTGTAATCGACATTGTACTGCACCTGTTCATCAACATGGAACCCGGCGACATGGGACGGGGGCAACGGCGGTAGCGGGGGCGACGGCAATCATTGCCGACGCGGACGGATGGTGCGTAGCAGGCGGCGTCCGCGAGCGCGTGGGCTGGCTCTGGCTTGAGGTAGTGTTTTGTCAGCGACGCCGAGTGCCGCAGAGGCGTGAGGGCGACGAGGCAGTGGTATGGGGCCGGAAGCGGGTGCATTGTGACAGCGTGGGGGCGGCAGCGGCGGGGGTGGCGGATGCAGCGAGGCAGCGGCATGACGCGGCGGGTGTGCAGTGGGCAGTTGGGGGCAGCGCCGGCGGTGGTGTGGGGGCGGCGGCGGCGGGGCGGCGGCGGTCGCATGGGGCTGCGGCGTCGGCGGTTCTGTCTCCGTTCCAGTTCGCAATGTTAGCATCAATAGCCGTGCTCGGAAAGGAATCACTGACCCAAGGCCGTAACAGAAATCTGTGCAAAGGTGGTGACGAAGGCGGAGGTGGTGGGAATAGTGGAGGCATTTGCAGACCATCACCACCTGTTTCTATCAATTGCGCGAAGTCTTATAGCGGAGGAAGCGAGATTTTGTGGTACCCAGTAGTTACCCTGAGGACATAGGCATGTAGACGCGATGCTCGAGTGTCGCCGCCAGTTGAGCAGGCGAAGGTGGTGGTGCAGCCGAAGGAGGATGTCGGCGTCGTAACAAGCAGCAGGAGTGGCTCAATAGTGTTTCTTGACCCAGAAGTCGCGTCTCGGAAACTTGCAAGTGTCGGACCCATCGCCGAGAGAGATACGTGCTGAAGGTGGTGGTGGTGGGGACAAAGGAGGAGACGGCAACCCAATTTGGACTGGCCGAGAAGCTGCCGTAATGACAGCTGTCGCCAAGACGAAGGAGGAGGGGCTTGTTAGGTAGTTCCTACTAATACAGGATAACCCACCTAATAGGTCCCTTACGTACATTCGAAGGTGTTCGCTGAGCTGACAGCAACGATGAATCCGCTGGAAATCCGGGTCTTCATCTCTGGATTGTGAGGTCCTGTCGCCGGTCTTGTTGTACCCACATCTGACGTCTTAGCAATGACCGCCGCTGTGAAGTTCTGCTACGCAAGGAAGTTCCAGCCAACATTCAAGAGAATCCTGCCCTCCTCGACGGATGGGCCCAGAAAATAACAATGGCGATTGGTTATGATATGAAACACACACAGAGGTGGGATTGCGAGACATGCGGTGCGGTGCCTTCTTCCACAGTATAAAGAGCCTGAGTGGATCAAATAAATAGGAAAACCCGCCAGAGAAACCTGGTTTCACCCCCGTCCTTCGTTGCGTCCTCCAGAACCTCTCGTCGTGCTCCATGTACGTGCTGATTTTTATCTTTTCCGACTTGTGGACTCATCTCCCAATAGATCCACCACCTTTGCGAGGCCGGTGGTGGTCCATGCCACATGGCAGTGGAGGATCGTGCCCGCGAACTTGCAATTGCGGCTGGCGGCGTGCTCCCCCCACCTTCATTGCCTCTTCCCAAGCCGTCCGGGCCTGCAATCCCCCTTGCAAGTGGATGCGCCAAGTGCCAACGGGACGAAACGGGAGCGCCAGGATCCACGATCAGTCGCTGCAGCAGGTGTAAACTGACGAGGTAAATCATACAATTGAATGCCAAAAAAGGAAGCCCAGAGACTCACATCCTGTGATCAGATACTGCAGGTCTGTCTCGGGGCTTTGGTCAACCGTTACTCGCCGCTAAGAAATCATGTAAAGTGTTGAATGCCAAACAGAAGATTGGCCACGACATGGAAAGGTGCGTTGGCATAGAGAGCGCGAGATCGCCCGTTCAGCAGTACCTTTCCTCAGATATGTAAAACGGTCAAAGAAGTCAAGTGGATCAACTGGGAAGACAACAACACCCATGCGGAGCCGGCCATCGTTCCTCGGCGGATGCCTGAGGTATATCCTTAATCTATCGAGATATTGCATACACTGAGGTTTCTTGAACTCAGATTACCCTTTCTTTTCTCTGCAAGCTGTTACCCTACTGCAGCGGTGCTGCTTGCAGGAATCTTACTGTTTCAAAAGAACTAAGAATTTGGGGTCTGAACTTCGCTGTATCCATCTTCAACGTTATTTGAATTTGATTGCCCAATCCACAACTCGTAGCACTTCTGCTTTGGAGCCGTTCTATATAATCGCTCCGTACGCCGCATATCCTGAACCGTGGGGAGTCGCCATATAAATGATACTGACTATGAGCTAATGACCTGCAGGTATATCCTGGCCGCGACCTACATGATAAGTACTTAAGTATTGCCCATGCCAACGGATCGATCGCTTCATAATGGCCTGGTCGTACCTGGCCAGTGCACAAACCAAACCACACCCGAACTTGACCTCACCGGGTACCAAAATAATATCTTCAAAAAAAACTCCAGGCCACATCGACAATGGGTTCCAAATTGGGTGTTCGAGTTTACGCCAAAACTTGACTCCAATCCGCCGCCCATCTCTACGCCTTGCGCGAAGTTGTTGAGAAGCCGGCTTCGTGGAGTCCCGAGTGTCAATGAAGCCGCGGATACGGTACGGCTTGCTTGATTCTGCGAGGGCCTTTATGACGCTTCCGCCTTGAGCCCCGGTAGCGCTGACAATAACAGCGACGAGAGCAGCTGACGGATCCTAAGTGATGGTCATGGAGAATAATCCACGAGGGTCGACAGGACGCACACGCTATTTAAAGCAAATATTTCCGAGGGATTTGGGGATGCCGAGGTCCAATTCCATAGGAAGAACGGTGCCTCAGGCCACTCAGACGCGCGGTTCTTCGATGCTATTGAACCTCCCTAGTTGACGGCCTGCGTAAGACGTTCGAGTGACTTGGGAGCGGCGATAAACCTCGCTAATTTATGAGCAGCCATTTTCCGGTGCACGCGAGAAAGGGAATGATGGATTCAAGACTTCTGCAATAATTGCTCGTTAGGCCAAGCATATTAATGACTGAATACATGCACGCCGATTTTATTGTGACATAAGTAGGTGAGGTTCACAAAGTCGCGGTAAGTAGTTCAACCATGGAGAGAGGGTCGGAAAAGTAATTGAAATGTATAATTCTGCAAGACAATTGTTAGCTGTCGAAAGACAACAATTCCAGAACGCACGCAGAGTTGATGGAATACTATTCCTCAAAGAGACGTGCGTCGATCGAAATGCGTTGCGGTAGGAGTCCTCGGACTCCGATGTTCTACCTTCGATGCAGAGCTCTCGAAGCCTGCATTTGGATTTTGATACGAAGGACGACAGTGTATCGACGACCGGTGCGGGCTGAAGCAACGACTCTGGGATTCGCAGATGGCGGAGAGCGGGCACTATGAAATCGTCAAGACACTTTGTTAGGAGAGGGCGGAAGCCGAGCGTTTTGAAGACGGACAAGACCAATACTTCCAAGCGCGGAAGCTCGACGCCGGCAGGCGGCGGGTCGGTGGTACTGTCGAACTCGATGACCAGCTCGCAGTGAACTAGCTTAGGAGTCTGTGGCAAAATTTCCACGTATTCGTGCCGGAATGCCCGGTGTAGAGCCAGGGAGGTCAATTGCGCAAAGGGTAAGATGACAGTAGGCGTTGACAGGGTGCTGTAGCTGATTGTGAGAGAGCGTAGCGAGGGCGCTTCGGGGAATGTCACGACATCATCCGGCCCAAGTTCGTCAGGACTCTCAAGCGTCAGAGATAAATGACGGAGGACCGGTATTGGGCCCTCGAGGGGGGAAATGGGGGAGGGGGACCCGGCGATGGTGAGACCAAAATACTCCCAGCGAGCACGGTCGGGAGTAACCGTGTCAAGGAACTGGGAAGCTTCCAGCCCGCGAATCGAGAGCGGGCAAAAACACGACCTGGTCATCCAAGTACGGCAAATGTTCAGTTGTTGTACAGTCACGGCGGAAATTGATGCACCAGTTTAACATGCCATCACCGCCAAAAGTGGTGCATCAATTTCCGCCGTGACTGTATCATGATCATCGGCCGACTCAGCCGACTCAGCCCATTTTGGTTCAATTTGTTGACCGGGAGGCTCCAAGAGGCGAGGAAGGAGATGTTCATGGAGTGGACATACTGGGGTTTTTCATTCAAATCGACAGGGGGTGTGATGCGTGACCCGATTTACATATTCGACATTTCGACAGCGGGCCGAATTTTTGCGTGACACCCCCCAAAATTTCGACAATTTCAGGGAGTTTCGACCCCCCGCGCTCCCGGGTGGGTGGAGGAAGATACCCACGTCCGACAAGGCCTTCGTGACGCGTGACATCGACCAATATTCGACATCGACAGCGGGGTCCGTGACGCGTGACTGTCGATTTGAATGAAAAACCCCAGTACGTGTGAAGATCGAGCCAATTTGTGAGAAGGGAAGATGTTTTTCTACCTACAAATCTCATCGAAATTTCGGTCCCTCCGACCAAGGAGCTCAGTCGGAGCGACCGCAAGTTGGTCGATGTTCAAGGTGTTCGGAGGTTGGTAAGTATTTAGGATTTCAGATGCTATTAGTACTCGACCTTGATTCGACCTGAGATTCAACATCCCCCGAGCCTGCTGATCCCCCGCTCGCCGCTCCGACCCAAAAGATTCTCGACCGAACGTGAAAACAAGGCAGTTATAGTCTTTCTTGTAGACTCCCGTGCCGAGTCAGAGGCGAATTCAAATGCGTCGCGTTGACTGCGACACAAGAGAAATATAATAATTTAGCGCCTCGCCGCGTGCGGCACATTGGGCATACTTCCAAGCTTTCAAGAATCTCTTTCTACAACAAACAGGGCACGAACTTCACTCTGTTAGAGACTGGTTTCTTTCTCAAATCACGATGTTTCCAATCGGGCTTCAACCAAGCCGAGACGAGACGTCTGCGCGCCGCCAGACCTGAACAAGTTATTCCGTTTACCTTGCACTGTTGCAACCAAGAAACTCCGAGGTTACTTGAACAAGATAATAATTCCTCAAGGAGGTGACGATCCTTATCTGCCGTTCTCACACCGCCTGCGTACATATTGTGCTCAATTCCTTCGGAGACAGCGGGATGTTCACGACTGACATTGCGCTCACCCAACTTGCCTAGTTACTCGACGTATGAGTCTGATCAACCCATACATTCACACTGGATTGGCTCCGTCTACTGGTACACTCTCCGCATTCTGATCTACACTGAACGGCTAGAACTTGGGAACTGGAATCGGTATCAGGAGGACATTCACGCTGATTGATATCACCCCTATGATCCAAAAAGCTTTGCCTGTGGCAGTCTGAAACCGAAAGATAAGAGCGAAGACTATTCCTCCCAAGTTTCCAAAGGCCCCGACGATGCCGGTCATTACACCCTGTTGGGCGGTCGAACCAGGGCACTCAGCTCAAATAGCACTCAGCTCACATTGTTGTAAGAGTTGCAGTGGGGAACCAGGCTGAAGTTCGCTCCGTTTCCAATCTCTGAGAAAATGGCGGCCAAGGCAAATACACCCATTACGGTTGGCACTAGCACATTTCGTTAAATTATGAATCTGAAGGTGACGAAGAATCACTCACATGCCGGGAGATGGGGCGCTACCTGGTTATTTTGGAGATACAAACCTCCTGCGAGGAAGCCGACACCCATGATGAGTCCGCAACATAGAGTCAACAGTTTCTTCCCGTTTGTGCCATATTTGCGGTAGATGGAATCTCCCAGGTAGCCGCCCATCGGACGGGTGACGACGTTGAGGAAACCGCTGCTATAACGTTAGCGTGCCTCTCTGCATGAAACCTCACACACACAAGATTGAGGTATAATATCCAGCCCTGTTTTGATCGAATCCTGCAATTCTTTTGTTGAAAAGACCCGAACAGGACATTCTCCATTTGCGCGTCGAGAGCCAGTTCCTGAGCTAAATATGAGCGCGTTCAACTGAAGTTTTGCGATTCGAATCTCACAAGTCCAAAGGTGGTAAAATACGCCAGCGCCGGCAGCCATGTTAACGGATTTGCTAAAATCTCCATGCCGGTCTTGAATGTCAAGGCCTCGTTCACCGCGAAATCAACCGTGGATGTAACATTTTCTCCAGACTCTTCAACAGGGTGGACTTGCACGTCCGCCTCCTTCGAGGCTTGTTCGTCTTTGGAGTCCGGGACTAGCTTCTCGTCAGGGTCAATGCGGACATGATGACCATGGGCGATAGCGGCGGCAGTAGCGGGCAACGTATGCCGTTGAGACCAAGCACCGGCAGGGTGATCTTGCCCAAATAAGAGAGTGAGTGCCGCTACGGAGAGGAGGATTGGGACGCTATGGAAGGGTGTCGGTCATCCAAGCTATTTAATCAACCAAGACGACATACGGAACGAGTGCAAAAGCGGCTCTCCACGACGAGTGCTGAGATAACCCGTCGGATCGCAGGCTGGAATAGGTCGAGACCATAATCGCGAATGTGGCCCCTCCGCTATGCACAAATCAACTTGAGAATTGCGGAAGATCTCTGAAGAGCATACTTACCCCGTATTTCCCCAGCCAGCAACGAAGGCGTTTGCTGTTCCGACGATATTTTTGTCAAAAAAGCAAGAGGTCCATGCTTGACATGGGATAAACGTTCCGCCCAAAATCCCGATGAAGAACCTCAGAACATAGAGCGTCTGCGAATTATGGGCGGTACCGGCCAGACCGGATGGAATCGCGCCCAGTACAAGTAGTCCTGGAGCAGTTAGCAGAGTTCAACCCATTTTTGCCGATAAATGAACCACGACATACCTGCCATGACCTTCCTCGGGCCATACCGATCGACAAGCGGGCCGGAAACCAATCTGACTGCCAGTGTCGCAACGAGGGCGACGATGTTGGAGTTGGCGATTTCGGCTTGACTGAGCCTCAGGTCGCTTTTGATGGCGTCCGGAATGAGCGGTGGAAATGCGAACCAGGACAGAAAGGCAACGAAGAATCCAACTCAGGTGATAATGTTAGATTTCTTATTCTTTGACGCAGGGTGGATTGAGATGCGTACGCCAAGAGAGATGGAACGAACGTGAGTAGGGGTTTGTAAGGTTGAGTATCGGGAGGGTGTAGGATTTTCCGTTGAGAGGATTGATCTGGGATTCATTATCAAGGCGCATCCCTGGAAGTCATCTTTGACTCACAATCGGGGGCCCCCACAGATGAGACCACTGGAAGGGAGGTGGACCACCCTTCTTTGTGGTATCCCTTCCAGGAGGGAGACTCGGAGATGCAGACAGCCGCTTTTCATCGGGGATCGTTTGGTTCGAGTTGGCGATAGATGTCGGCGCGACCATGGTAGCTAGCTAATTGTGAGAGCGACGTGACTTATTGCTGCCCGTGGGACTTCAAGATAAGGGCACTCCTTATCCAGACTATATTAGGTTGAGGAAGCAGGGTCGCTATCTAGGAAGCGGGGTAAAAAGAAGGGTAGACACGGGTCTACCGCGGGTCTAGCTCGAGCGATACCGTACCCCGCACCCTTCACACCCCTACCTACGGGGGTACGGATCTGAACCGCACCCGCCACCCCGCGGGTTTAACCCGCGGTTCACCTTGGAGAAATAATGAATATAAATTCAAATGTGGTATAATTTGGGCAGAACACACACACGAGCACCAAAGATTGGCTACTCTTACGACGGGGAAAACCGCTTGCGGTAGATATTGCGGACATCGGCGCGTTTTTTTTTGGCGTATCGGATCTACTTGGTATCTTTCGAAATCTCGCCCACCGCAAGACCAACGTCACCCGGAAAGTTATCTCGCATTGTATGCCTTTTTCAGCCCAGACGCGAAGATATTCGCAGGAATATTCAGACCCTTCCACACCCGCCGCACCGCGGGTCTACGGTATGCCACAGGTCGACGTCGGAACCGACCCCCAGGTCAGACCTGCCTTTCCTTAGTGAGAAAGCAGGCTAACGGCCAATCTAACTTACTAATGTCATGCCGTTAAACTCTCCACACAGTCGAGTGGGAACATTTGATTTGGAGTCCGGTGTATAGGTTTGATAGTGTCGTAATCGTCCCGCGGCTATTGGCAGGTGAGGGTGCGCAGATATCCGCCAGTCGAATGCTGAGTAGCGTGACTCAAGCACAATTTGCGCTCGCCAACAACAAAAGCTTGAGCCGTTACAGATCATTGCGTTTGCTGTACATACATTTTACAGACCCATGTAGATACATGGATCAATGGTTACCGCCAATTTTTGGCAGAAAAGCGGAGCTGTCAGCCATAAGCAGAAAGTATTATGCTCTATTGGTGTTGGTTCAGTTCCAATGGCCCGTCCCAGACAGCACTTCACCGTTGACCGGTTGACCTGAAGTACATAGATACATGGATCAAAGGTTACCGCCAAAGTTTTGGCGGAAAAGCGGAGCTGTCAGTCATGAACAAAAAGTATTGGTGTTGGTTCAGTTCCAGTGGCTCGTCCCAGACAGCGCTTCACCGTTGACGGGTTGACCGGAAGTACATAAACGACTCGCAATATGGAGCCCGGCAAAGGCCCCATAAATTGCCCCCGACAGACTAAGTAGATCGCAAGAGTGTGAACAGCGGGGGATAGAAATTATACTCCAGCACAGATAGTCCTAGAAATTTCATGGGGCCCCAGTCCAGTTGGGATGAGATCAGGCCATTCACTTGAACTTGTGGGAGATAAGTACTTCCAAGTAGGAATGTCCTGCCAGCGATGAAGTAAGTAATGAAGCTCAGGCATTTCGTTTCTGGAGTGCTCGCGCAGACTGTAACAAGTTGATGCAGAGCTGTATTGGCCGTTTCCGGTGCAGATGGTCGCAGGAAGAAAGGTGGAAGGAAAGGAATGGAACAGGCAGAGGGCGGGAGCACGAGTCGCATCATGTCGGAACCGGACTGATGGCGGAACAGCCACGTAATAATGATTACCTCTTCTCACCCGCTTCTCCCGCCGGCTTCCACAGCGGCCCGGCTCAATGATGTCCCATGCTCCTTGAAGCTTGAAGTTCACTACTTATTGGGCGAGGAGACACCCGTGGGCAGACTGCTCCAAGACCGTCTCTTCCAGGACCATCTAACCAATCAATAGAGATGTTGTGACCGCACTCGTGCTAGACCCTACACCACCATGACAAGACATATCCTCATTACTGGCGCCTCTGGCTTTGTAGGCCAAGAGCTCGCCACCGCCCTCCTCAGCTCCTCCCTGGACTACCACCTCACCCTCACTGACATCATCTCACCTAAAGTCTTCCCCAGCGCCGAACCCTCGCGCATCACCTCCACGCAAACCGACCTCACCGACTCTAGTGCTGCGGCCGCCCTTCTCTCCACGCAGCAATGGCACGCCGTTTATGCGCTGCACGGCATCATGTCGTCCGGCAGCGAAGCCAACCTCGAGCTCGGTTACCGGGTCAACCTCGACGCGCACAGGCACTTCTACCATTATCTGCGCATGCACCAGCCCGGCCACGAAAGTTATTTTCACCTCGAGCACCGCCGTCTACGGGCCACCCTCAACCGCCGGCCCAACCCGGACCTTTTCCGAGGCCACCGTGCCCCTTCCCCAGACTAGCTACGGCACGCAAAAACTCATGATCGAGTGCCTACTCAACGACCTCTCACGCCGGGGCCTGCTTGACGCGCGCATCGTGCGTCTGCCGTCCGTTGTGGTGCGCGCGGGAGCGCCCACAGCTGCGGCGTCCAGCTTCATGAGCGGCATCGTGCGCGAGCCTCTCAACAACGAGAAGAGCGTCCTGCCTGTCGACAAGAACCTAGACGTATGGATTGTGCTCACCGGCCACCATCGTGAAGAATCTCATTGACATCAAGGACATTCCCGCGGAGAAGTTTGGCGGCTTAACGCGCACCGTGAATCTGCCCGGTGTGTGACGGTCAAGCTGGCGGACATCCTCGAGGCGTTGGAGACCGTAGGCGGTAAGGAGGCGCGGGCCTTGGTGGAGGAGAAGGTGGATCCCGTCATCGAGAAGATCGTGTTGAGCTGGCCGGAGAAGTTCGATATCTCGAGGGCACTCGGATTGGGGCTGTCACAAGATGGGCCGTTGATTGAGACGGTGCGAGCGTATGCAGCGTCGCTGAAGAAGTAAGAAGCGAAGTCTACAGAGACATTAAGGCTGTAATATCATTTCCATCCCCACTGTTCACACTCTTGCAATCTACTTAGCCTATCGAAAGCAATTTATGGGGCCTTTGCCGTGCGACTTGTTTATGTACTTCAAGTTCCGGTCAACCGAAGCGCTGTCTGGGACGAGCCATTGAAACTGAACCAACACCAATACTTTCCGCTCATGGCCGACAGCTCCGGATCCGCTTTTCCGCCAAAACTTGGCGGTAATTATAACCATTGATCCATGTATCTACATAAGTCTGTAAAATGTATGTACAGCAAACGCGATGATCTGTACATTTTTTTGTTGGCGAGTGCAAATTATGTTCGAGTCACGCTACTCAGCATTCGAGGAAATTTCATGGGCCCCAGCCAGTTGGGATGAGATCAGGCCATTCACAACTTGTAGGAGACCTCAGTACCTGCAAGCAGGAGAGCCCTCCCAGCGATGAAGCGATTGAAGCTCAGGCATTTCGTTCTGGAGTGCTCGCGGACTGTAACAAGTTGATTGTTAACATGTATACATCGTGCTACGCGACGGCGTCGATGATCGTCGCCTTACGTATTTTTCCTCTCACTGGTTCTTGCTACGAACTGCGTGGGAGGTAAACTAAATCTATCTTACAATCATATTACTTTACTCACAGTATCTATTTAGCATCGTACTGACTGTCGTCGTACAGGTAGATACTTAATTCACTGGTTCTTGCTACGAACTGCGTGGGAGCATCGTACTGACTGTCGTCGTACAGATTCCACGGTTCACAGGTTATAGGGCCCCGAGCAGCGCTTAAACCGTGCGCTACCAGTCAACCAGGAGCTCGTCGCCATGTCAGGCACGAAGTTCCAGTCTTTCGACACTCTGGCTTACGAGACCGGCAGAGCCGCGGATACGTGGCCAACGTGGGAAGCCCAGTGCAAGTCAGCGCTTGTACTTGCCAATCTCTGGGGATATATATCTGGACGTGGGGTTATCACCCCGCCCGAGAAGGTCCTCGATTCTTCTACGCCACCAATCGAAATCACCAACCCGATGTACGAGGACTGGCTCGACGAGAATCTGATCGTTATCTCTTGCATCCGCCTACGGATTGGGACGACCGACCTCCGTCTCATAAAAGATGAGGTCATCGCCAAAAAGGCCTGGGACGCGCTTAAAGCCGCCCATCAGCCAACTGGAGCACTCTCGCAGCTCACCATCCTGCAGCAAGCCCTCGCCATCCGCTACTCCCGCGAGACCCCTCTTTCTCAGACAACCGACAAACTTGACACACTTGTCGACTCTTTTTTTGCTATCCGACCGCCTACAGAGGACGAATGGCGCTGCATCATCTATCTGAATGCAATGTCCGGGGCTGAATTCAATAATGCCCGTTCTGCTCTCGATACACTTCTCAGCGCGGGGAACCTATCGTCTGCTTCTGTCAGCACCCGAATTAAGCATGAACAGATCAGAATCGATGCAGAAAATGCCGAGACTGCGGCACATGAAGCGTCATTTGCTGCCTTCACCAAGCAGTATGAGGCGCAAGGGGCGCCAAAGTCCTATCCGAACGGGCAAGGTCCTTGCGCAAATCCGCAGTGCAAGGGGCGTGCTAAGCAGTTCCATGACTGGGACCACTGCTACGGCCCCGGCGGGCGTATCAAGCCGCCAAAGGGAAAGGGGAAGAAAGGAGGAGCTCCGCGCAAAGACAAAGCCAAAGCCGCGGTCGACAGCTCAGACGAGTCGGAAGATCAAGCATCGTTTGCAGACGCAAGCGGGTACAGATCTTTCTTCGCCGACTCCGCCTCACCCCACGGTGATGTCACCTCAGTCAATTGGTCCACGAACTCGGCCGACATGGCTCTTACCGTACATGACAAGCTGCAGCTGTACTTGGACACGGGCGCTTCCAAGCCGATCTGGCCTACCCTCGATGACTTCTCCACAATCGAGCCATGCATGCGCAACGTTGGCGGCGTCGGTGGATCATCAATCAAGGCAATTGGTGTTGGTGTGGTGAAGATACGGATCGGAAAAGGGCGCCACCTCACCCTGAAGGACGCACTTTACTGCCCCCAGGCCGCTGTTGCCCTTATTTCAGTCGGGAAGCTTTGCGATGACGGACATGACGCAATATTCACTAGCCAAGGCTGTATGATCAAGCGCCTGGCTGGAAAGGTCATTGCGACCGGGAAGCGCTCGGAGAATGGGCTGTATACACTCACCGCAAGTAAAATCATAACCTCCACTGCCTCATCATCCGAACAGTCCTCACGCTCCAAAATCCGCCACGCAGCCCATCGCATCATGGCAAATATAGCTATGAAGGCACGTCCGACCCTTGGGACATGGCACCGTCGTCTCGGTCACATCAACGTCGAAACTGTCCTCGACATGGCGCGTGGATCTGCTGTCACTGGTATGGATGCGGACTTGTCCCACATCCCCGCCAAGTGTGCTGACTGCGTACTGGGAAAGCAGAAAAAGAAGCCTATCCCGAAGAAACGTAAAGGGCCACGTTCGACGCGGAAACTGCAGAAGGTGTTTGCGGATCTGGCCGGACCTCAGGCCGTGGCGGCGCGAGGTGGATATCTGTACACTCTGCAGCTAATCGACGATTGTACCCATGAGCAATGGACAATTCTCCTAAAAAGGAAATCGGACGCGGCACAGCAAGTTGTCGAGTGGAAAGCAATCGTCGAGGCAGAATCCGGCGAGAAAGTCGGGATCTTCCGCGTAGACGTGGGGACGGAGTTCGATTCAGCTGGTTTCATTCGCCATCTACGAGAACAAGGTACACGAAAAGAAACTTCGGCCCCATATTCGTCAGGACAGATGGGCCTGATTGAGCGCACACACCACACGCTCATGAGCCGTGCCCTGGCTTCGCTGTCATCAGCGAACCTGCCGCGGGATATGTGGGGCGAGATGATGCTTACCGAGACGTACATCAAAAACCGCACGCTCACCAGCGCGTTCTGCAATCCAGAGCAGACCCCACATGAAAGATGGACAGACAAGAAGCCCGACCTCTCCCACATGCGTGAAATTGGCTGTCGCGCATTCGTCTTGAAGCTCCCGAAGCAAAGCAACCCGAAGGTCTTCAACCGTTCTGTGGAATGTGTCATGATCGGGTACTCGCCCACATTGACAGACACCTACCGTTGTTACGAGCGCAAAACGGGACGAGTCCACGTCACCCGCAATGTCGAATTCATCGAATCACAAGACGAGGTGCCACGTTCTCTGATCTCCACACGACACAGACGGAACCCAGCGGCGACAGTACCTGGTGCCGAAACCGCCAGCATCCCGGATGTTGCACACGATGAGGAGGAGTTAGAGTCCGAAGCTGAGGAGAAGATAGAGGACGTACCCGAACCCGATCCTGTCGATGACGCTGACACTCGACGTCCCACACGCACACGTAAGACGCGAGGGGATGACGGAGTGTTCCCCGATACTCGAAAGGATGCGGCAGTTTTGGATGCTCGCGCAGCCGAGGAACGGACAAAGCAGCGCCGCGCGGAAGCGCACGCTCGCAAGACTGCCATCGAAGTAGTCCCCGAGACTCACGATGGCGAGCCAGCACCACAGGAGGAGCACGCACCTCAAATCCTTGCGGACGAGTACGAGTACTGGGCGCTCACGGCAACAGCTGGACATGACGATGAACCAAAGACTTGGAAGCAAGCGCAGAACTCACCTTTTGCGGAAGAGTGGCGCAAAGCCTACCAGGCTGAACTGGACTCCATACAGCTTCACAACGTGTATACACTCGTCCCCCGCGACTCAGTACCAGCAGGCCGTAAGGTCATTCGATCCAGACCCGTCTTCAAAATCAAGCGGGACAGCAACGGCGAAATCCTGAAATTCAAGGCTCGTTTAGTGTCGATGGGTTATGCTCAAGTAGCTGGGCAAGACTACCGCGAGACCTACGCACCTACTTCCCGTTTCGAATCGTTCCGAATGGTCCTGCACATCGGCGCTGCCCTCGACTACGAGATCGACCACGTTGACGTGAAGACAGCATTCCACAATGGACTGCTCGAGGAAGAAATCTGGCAAGAGCAGCCCAAGGGATTTGAAGTGCCGGGGAAGGAGTCCTGGGTCTGGAAGCTCAACAGAGGAATGTACGGGCTGAAGCAGGGCAGCCGTTCTTGGAATCGCCGTCTGAATAGCGCGATGGTTTCCCTCGGCTTTGAACGCATTTCCGTCGAGCACAGCGTCTACCACCGGAGTAAAGGGGGTGCGTCGACGTTGGTTGCAGTCCACGTTGATGACCTATGCGTTGCGGCGAGCTCAAAGAGCGAGATGGCGACCTTCAAGGAGGAGCTAAAGCGGCACTTCGAGATCACTGATCTTGGACCTGTCAAATGGATCCTCGGCATTCGCGTAACTCGCAATCGCAAAGCTCGCACGATTTCACTCGACCAGCAGACCTACATCGAGAAAATGGCAGCCCGGTTTGGTCTTGAAAAAGCTCACCCAGTCCGCACCCCTATGGTCCATGGAGAACCTCTAACTCACACCATGTCCCCTTCTACCTCCACCGATAAATTGCGTATGGCAGGCGTGCCGTATCGCGAGCTCGTAGGATCGCTGATGTACGCAAACGTTGCGACACGTCCTGACATAGCGCACGCTGTTGGGATCGTGAGCCAATTTTGCCAGAATCCCGGCGAACTTCACTGGCTGGCAGCAAAGCGCGTCTTGCGTTACCTCATCGGAACCAAAGCATACTCCCTCGTACTCGGAGGGCAAGCTTCCATCAGACTGTCCGGCTATACCGACTCTAACTATGCACCTCCCGGCGATCTGGACAAGCGGAAATCTACCTCCGGCTACTGCATGTCCATCGGTGGTGGTGTAATTTCCTGGAGCTCGAAACGTCAAAGCACTGTTGCTACATCTAGCACGGAAGCTGAATACATGGCCTGCTGTCACGCTGCCAAAGAGGCGGTTTGGCTGCGCATGCTTCTCCGTGCCGTCGGGCATGTCCAGAAGAATGCCACGGTCCTGCACTGCGATAATCAAGGGGCGCTGATACTTACTGCAGACCCGTCCTTTCACTCTCGTGCCAAGCACATCGACGTACAATATCACTTTTCTCGTGACCGCGTTGAGCGCGGCGAGCTCTCCTTCACGTACGTCCATACCTCCGAGAACATGGCCGATATTTTCACAAAACCTCTTCCGGAACCTCTTTTCAAGAAATTCCGCGAGATGCTTGGGATTATGGCTTGACTGGTACGCGTTTAGCACGCTGAGGAGGAGTGTTAACATGTATACATCGTGCTACGCGACGGCGTCGATGATCGTCGCCTTACGTATTTTTCCTCTCACTGGTTCTTGCTACGAACTGCGTGGGAGGTAAACTAAATCTATCTTACAATCATATTACTTTACTCACAGTATCTATTTAGCATCGTACTGACTGTCGTCGTACAGGTAGATACTTAATTCACTGGTTCTTGCTACGAACTGCGTGGGAGCATCGTACTGACTGTCGTCGTACAGATTCCACGGTTCACATTGATGCAGAGGTGTATTGGCCGTGTCCGGTGCAGATGGTCGCAGGAAGAAAGGTGGAAGGAAAGGAATGGAACGGGCAAAGGGACCGGGAGCATCGCATCATGTCGGAACTGTCGGACTGATGGCGGAACACCCACGTAATAATGATTATCTCGTCTCGCCGCTTCTCCCGCCGGCTTCCCCACCGCTTCCCCGCCAAGCTTTACTAATGAAGGCTTGGGCGTCAACGCGATGCGATATTGCATGTATTTCCGGATCACAAAGCAAAGAAAAAAGATGGAATTGGTTCGGTGCAGAGCAGAGAAGATGTTTCAAAGATTCCATTATTATTGTTAACTACTTCTACTCAATATCATCGCGGGATGTATGTACGTTATTACAGTAGAGTAGGATAAGCTGGGAGGCCTTTTTGGCGCATAGCGCGAACGCGAAAACCCAGTCGAAAGGCGCCGGCGGGGCGGATCGAGAGGGCTGCTTGCGGGGTGCTGCACTGCGAGGGTGCACCTGTACACTACATCTGGTGCACGCCGAGTGGGAGGGGGGTTGTTTTGTTCTGCTTTCATTCATCCTGCTCAAGCTTCGCTGCTCGAGCCGCCCCGCCCGGACTACGCCGCCACCTCCACCGCGTGGTGGTGCCCGTGGTGCGTCTGGTGGTGGTGCTGGAACGCGTGCAAGAGGTCGCACAGCTTGCGGCGGGCGTGCCCGGGGGCGCGCTGGTGCGGCCGGGGCGGGGAGCGCGGCCGACGGGCGGCGGTGGATTTCTTGGACGGGGGTGTGGTGGAGGCGGGTGCGGGTGCGGCGGGCGCCGGCGCAGGCATGGTGGGCGACACGACGTCGGTGTCCATGGGGTGCGGCTCGACGAGGGTGCAGGTGGGAGAGGCGGCGCCCTCCATGGCCATGTCGATGTCAAGAGGTGACACGTCGTGCGAGATGGGCGTGCGCGGGGAGAAGCTGCCCGCGCTCGAGTGCGGCGAGGAGGGCTCGAGCTCCGGGACGGCGTGGTGGTACGCCTCCTCGGCCTCGGCCTCCACCACCCGCTGCTTCTTCACTCTCAGCACCGGGAGCGGTGCCGCCCACGGCTTGCCCGCAACGGCGGCGGCGAGCCCCTCGTGGTGCGCCATGACGTCCGCCTCGGACACGCCCAGCTCCCAGTCGAGGACCTCCAGGAACTCGCGCTCCATGCGCCCGATGTCGCCCTTGCCGAAGACGCCTGTCACCATGGCCCAGTGGACGTTCCGTAGGGTCGAGTCCTGGGTGTACTTGGATGCCACGATGAGCGCGCCGAGGAAGACACGCTCGAGGGCCCACTGCTCGAGGGCGATGGAGAGATGGCTGCGGGCACGGGCGATGTAGACAAGCGTGACCAGGAGGGTGGGCGCGGCGATTTCGGCGCGGGAGAGGATGTTAGAGACGAAGTTTGTGAACTTGTGCGAGCGCGGGGAGCGGAAGGTTGAGGGCCGGCCGAAGGCGTGATTTACGGTCTCTGTGACACAGGCCACGACGTATTCTGGTAAGAAATTGTGTTAGCGGAAGCGGATGCGTTGGAAAGTTAAACACCAACCGATTACGGGCTCAGAGAGGTCGATATCGACGAGCTGCATGAGCTCGGGCGAGTGCGTAGATGGATCGACAAGCGAGGCGGGGTGTACCGGGCTGCTAGAACTGCTCTTTGAGCTAGGACTCCACGAGCTGTAGGAGCCCGAAGAGGAGCTTGAGGAGTCGGAGGTGGCGGGAGAGTTCATAGTTGAAAGGTCAACAGCAGATGTGATGAGTTCCGACGGCGAGATTTCATGGCTGATATATATACAGCGGATGAATGGTGTCCGAGAGCAGTCCGAGATTGCGAATGCAAAGGCAGAGGCTGAGTCAAAAGCCGGTTACCCGATGACCAACATTCTGTTTATAATCGGCCCCTCTTACACACGCGCGTTCCCGGCCGGGATATTAACCGCGAGCCCGCCTAGTCATGTTTCTCAGCCATTTTATTCCGTCCACCCGACCCCCATGAACCCGTCTATCCGACTTGACGACCCTCTCTCATCCGACTATCCGTAGAGGCCACATTTGGCCCACATCGTATCGCATCTCGTTCCCCCGTCCATAACAGTTTGGTGCCGGTTATCCCAGCATTTCGGAATACCGACGGGATGCACGAAGCTGACAGAACCGAAGACGATGAAAAATCACCTTGTGAGACCTTTGCATTCACCGAGTCGGAGAGAAATGTCAGATCAAGTTGGTCATCTAACCGAAGCCGATTAGGCAAAAAGGCCGCCTGACGTGGGGATCGTTACTCAGACTTCCGCTTTATAGACAGCGTGACGCGGCGCCAACGCGGCGCGCAGCGAATGTCCCCGGAACCTTTCCGAAGAAAATAAAGATGCGGCCATGGACACCGAGCGGGACCGATAATCTTGACTCTTGACTCTTGAGAACAGCAACGCGGCTCCGGGCATTCGAGGTACGAGATGAGTTTATATTGTCTGCGAGAGACTACCCGGGCGTTAGCGCTCACCGTGCCGTATACGGTCACGGCCGTGAGCAGTACGTATATATACGGCCGTGCAAGGATACGGCCGTAGTATTGCGGGCTGAGCTTTACGGTACAGTGACCGCCCGTTTACGGCCGTGTCGAGGACTGAAATTTGGTTGGGTGGACTCAAACAGCGTGAATTTGCTGTAGATAAAATTGTGGGTTACAGAAATTGAGTATATATACAACTGGAGGTCGTTCCCAGTGAGATCAATGACTAGTTCGCGACGAAGCCGAAGTGGTGCTTTAATTAACGGATCCCAAAAAGAGTACCGGCCGGGACCGGCAATCTTGACCTTGAGAACAGTAACGTGGGCCTTTACGAGCCTTTTTTCCGTTCCGGTTTGGGTCTCATGCGATATCTTCCGCAGTGGGAAGAATCAGTTCAAACGCGACGAAGTTCCCTTGACATCGCGGTACGCAGATAGGGGCTCATGGGGCAGAGGCAGCGTTTCGCTGGACTAGCTGAGATTTGGAACACAGTGGGGACGCGGAAGCCATGACAAATTACAGGGTGTCATTATTCCTTCAAGCAGCCAATTACTCTACCAGTACAGGCGCTGTTCAACCAAAGCACGTGACATCTTCAACCGTTGAATCTCGAGCATGTTCAACCTGGAACCATCGAAGTGGTTATATTCTAGTAAAGGCAACAGGATAAATAGTACATCTATAATTACTTGACATTTTTGGAGCTCGTAAAAAGTATCGTCTACGCAAGAGGAGGAGAATTAAGCTGGCTGCGATTGCGATTCAGCCCAGTCGAATTCTAGAAGGCGGGAGAAGTGGGCTTTCTCGAAGATGTCAAAGTGACCCGCGTCAAAGTACACCGTCCGGACGTCCCGTTTGCTGAGCGAGACCCCCAAGTCCTCCCATTCCGCAGGCAGGAGCGCCGACAGCCCCCGGTTGGCGATTAGGACAGTGATGGGCGCACGGACCTTCGCGAGCTGGTCGACGATACTCCGCCGCATAGCCGCTTGGCGGGTCGCGGCGTCGGTGGAGGCCCACACAGCCTTTCCGCCCGCGAACTCGACCATCTGCTTCATGTTGATCGGGGTGAACTTCTGCGTCCATTCCCAGGTCCGGAGCGCGTTGACGGTGGTGGGGAGGCCCTTCCAGGCCGCGATGAGGTTGTCGCCGTGTGCGCGCCGCGCGGGCGACGCGTCGCGACTGCAGCAGTCCGCGATCATGTCCACGGTCGCCTTCAGGCCGTACGTGAAGAGGTCCTCGGTTGTGCTGAAAGCCTCAGTTAGCCCGTGGATGGGGGATGTGAAGAGCATGGGGAAGTGGTCGACGAAGGTCAGCTGGAGGACCTCGTCTCCGTTGGCTTCGAGGAGCTGGACGAGGCGGAGGGTGATCATGCTCGATCCGGAGAATCCGCCGATACGATACGGACCGGTCGGGCGCGCTTCCTTGATCTTCTCAAGGTAGAACTGCGCCAAGGTGTCGACCGTGTCGAGAGGAGAGTCCGGTGTCGGTTGAATAGCCCATAGCGGGGTCGTGAACTGCTCTTGGATGGCTCTGAAGGCACTGATATCGCCCGCTCCACCGTGAATCATGATGAGCGGTATCCCGCTTCCAATTATGAGTTTTAGGAGCGATTTGCCTGGCTGATTAAAGGCGTCCCATGCAAACGGCTGCTCGGTGCTGCTAGAGACAGATTCTTCCACCATCACCGGTTTCGTATCGCCCATCTTCGAGACGAGGTCATCGAGACTGAGATCACCCAGCAGCTGGATCTGGGTAATCGCCATGTACGGCTTCAACGCGGTCGACATTCTGGCAGCAGACAGAGAATCGAGTCTGTGGGTAAACACGATAAGGATATGCGTCGGGGGAAAAGCAGGAGCATCTTACCCGTACGACGTGAGGGGAACGTTCCTCTCAAACTCGTCTTCAGCGGCCGTCGATGAACTTGAGCACAATCTCCTGAAGGACCTGGGACGGGTCTTCAACCTCCAGTTTGTCTTGCGTGGCGTCCAACTTGACGAGATGATTGAAAAGCGGGGAATCGTGCCCTGACCGAAAAATTTCGTCCCAGTTCAGGTTGGGGACGTACAGTGAAATACGTTCATTGTTCGCCATGCGCAAAAGGCCATCCTCGAGGCAGAGGCAGATCTCTGATGATCGGGTTAGATTTCTGAAAATTTTGTGAATTGCCGACGTTCGCACCATAGCTGCTCATGACGGAGGTCTTCCACGCTTGCATGTGAGAATTGGCGGAAGTGAACATGTCGAATCCCACGAAGGAATCTGCAATTGCAGGTACTACGATGGACCAGGCGTTGGAATATCGCGACGTCAGATACTCGAGCGCCGTGTTTGCACTGATCGCAGAATGATTAGATTGAAATAACAAAGTTGGGAATCAATGCGAAGGTACCTTGCATAGTTTGTCTGACCCGCCGCACCAGAACTGGAGACAGACGAGATTCCGAGCACGAAGTCGAGTTTCTCAAGAGCTACAACTTTCTCAAGAGCAAAGTATGCGTCCGTCTTCGATTTGTACGGAATCATGAAATTTTCCGGATCCTGCTTCAAGAACAAACGGTCGGCCAAGACAACTGCTGAGAAGATACATCCAGCGAGGGGACAATCCAGCGAGCTGATCAACCTCGTGAGATCCTCCACGGAGGTCGCATCGCACGCCTCTAGCCGAAGGTCAAGATCGGGAAGGCTCTGGAGGTACTGGGCAACGCCGCGCAGCGTTCGGTACTGAGTGCCCGCAAGTCGGCCGGCACCCTTTCTGGAGATCAGAGCAATATGCCTTGCTCCGTGCTATAGCTACGATTCAGTAAAGTTCGGAAAGATATTGAGCATATTACGCACTCGGTACAGCCAGACGGCGATCTGGAGCCCCAACGAGCCAATCCCACCGACAACAAGATAGAACTTGTCGTCGGCCAAGGCGAGGGACCGAGAAACCTCGAAGTGCGATGGAAGCAGTTGCTCTGGTGTGAGCGGGTCGCTGTCCAAGCTAACTTTACGGAGGGCACGGGTCAAGTGTGCGTTTAGCGCAGTACTGACCAACCATGGGTTCCGGGCCACGGCCGGGAGGGCCCGGTCATTCCAGTTAAAGACGGAAACGCCCTCAGGCTGAGGGATAGTGTCGGCGGAAGCGGCTGGTAAACCGCACATGATTATATCCCCCGAAGAAAGGCGAGGAAGGATCAACGGAAGTGAAGGTATAATTAAAATGGGGGTGACGCCTAGGTACTCGAGAACGCGCGCGACGAAGGAGGCAAACTTGCTGTTGTGAAGAACAACAACCTGAATTTGCTGCAAGCTGTTTAGTGGCCTGGAATCGAGGTTGAGGCCAAGGGCGGCGAAAACCAACAGCAGCGCGATACTCGTGCAGCTCCGCTCGTCTGCATTCTCGGGAACTTCGGAGATCTGGCCCTCGTGAATAAGGACGAAGTTGGAGCGAGCGGACGGCACAACGGCCACCACACGAGCTCCAACCTGCCACTGCGAAGAGTGAGACCGGGTAACCGTGCCAACGAGACCCTGAAGCCCACCCTCCTCCTCCGAAAGGAAGGAGACCTGGACCAGGACCTGATGAGGCCCGGGCAATGGCGGCGCTGATTGAATCACAGTGTTCGGTTGCCGAACAGTCCAGTACTTGTTGTGATCCAGGATCTCTGGAGTGAGCAGAGCGCGGGCGCAGTATCGAGGGACAAGGGCCACACCCGAGGCATCGAGTGCGATTTCGGGCTCGAGGGAGGAGAGTCCCGACAGCCGCCGAATGGCAGCAACTCTAGACTCGGGATTCCAGACAGAATCGAAAAGAACCAAGCGGACCTCAACAGCTACGAGTTCTCGCATGAGGGAGCGAGCGAAACCAGTGGCAGCGGCCCCGTCAAATGTTCCCATAGTAGCTTCGATCCAAATTTTGGAAGGGACGCCGCCTGATGACATGGAACCCAGGATAACGTTTTGTAGATCCAATGCGAGTGAGGGCTCGAAGTTAAAGATGATGGGTTGGTCGGCGTCGGAAGAAGACTCGGAGGAGGACAATGGGATGAGAGGTAGGGAGGGTTTCTGTGCCCACAGCATCAAGAACAGCGAGCTCTGCGGCCCTTCGACTGGGCGGAAGTTGGCTTGCGCAAGTTGACCATTCCATTCCGACTGAGACCACCGACGATATTGTTTCCCAGAGCGAAGCCCGGGCCACCGTCCTTGCGGTGAGAAAACGTGATCGACCCATTTTCCACCGGGAGTATGGAGAGAGCCGTTCGCTTCCAGTGCAACGAGGAATCCACCGGGGACAAGGAGACTGTTCAGGGATTCCAGCGACTTTCCGACCTCTGCTGCAAAGCCGAGCATATGGGTCTCGATAACGGCATCATAAGTATTGGGCGACAAGCCGGCTTGCTTGGAGACAGCATCCACGTCGAAGGACGCTGTCCTCAGTTCAATCGAAGTGTGCTCGTGGCCGCACGCAGTGTAATCGAGTCTCAGAGTTGGATATTCAGAGGCAATTCCGGTGAGAAGCTGGTAGAGTGAACCGGTGGCTGTAAAATTTATGTTAGGGTCTGAAATTTGGCGTCCAAAAAGGTTCAAACTCACTGTCGCCTATGTCGAGGAGACGGAAAACCTGTTTTCTGGATTTCACGGCGTGTTCGAAGATCTGGCGGATTGCTGCCACACAAACATCCAAGGAGGAAGAGAAAAGCTTCAGAATCGAAGACGGTTTGAGCTATGCATGCTCCGTCATTTTACTGCCTAAATTTTAAACTGCACATACCTCGGGCTCCTCGGAAGAGAGGGATTCTGTAATTCCCTGGAAGATTTCGTGATGTTCCCCCACCAAGGAACCGTTCGTATAGCCGTTGATATGACCGTTAACATGACCATTAGTTTGAGGGTCAGAAGCCTTGTCGGGTGTGAGTATCCTTCAAAAAGAAGGGGGTAAATGCAGACCTTGTCGTTAGAGGAAGGTACCATAGCGTCCAGGAAAGCATAGTCTTGTTGTTGTTTAAGACGAGGCAGGGTGAACTCGGCGGCAGGCATGCCGAGAGGTTGGTAAATGGTCTCGTAGCTTGTATTCGGACGTGTGGGAACCTCACCAGTCCAGTGCTTTGATCTATCGACCGCATGAAGCAGTGGAAATGTCAAATGATTTATCGACTTACATGACACAATTCATCAAGGTCACCAGCCGCTCTCCCTGTTCGTTAACAATGAAGGCGTCGCAAGTAAGAGATTCTGAACAGCTCTTAAGCATGCAGGATCAAAGGCGAGTATCACTCGACGTACCGGGGGTCCATCCATGCGGCACGACATGGGAATACAGGGTTTCAGGAATTCCCTTCTCAATTGCGCGGTCATAGAGAATTACGCGGCCGATGTGAGAGGGAAGGTAGTAGACACTTGGATCAGCATTGCCGGTGAACACGGGATGCAGTAGGCCGTGAATGCATGAATCTAGGACTGATGGATGGAAAACGTAGTTGTGATGCCTGCGTCTGGGTTAGATTCTGTCGAAGTAGTGCTTGTAGAACCTACTCGGTAAGCTCTGGTGCATTTCCGCGAACGCGAAAGAGTATCTCGTGGTCGCCCTCAAAGCAAGCTTCGATCCGACGATAGAGCGGGCCGAACTCCGCTGTCGAGTTTAGAACGGCATAGAGATCTGGGAATCGTAAGGCGCGAGTCGTCAATATGGAGCAGAATACTCGCTAGTGATATCTGCGGGAACACAGCGAGCACGAATAGAAGCGAGGTCTATGGGTCCAAGGTCCTTGTCCATAACTTCTGCTGTCATGAATCCAGTTGCGTGAAGTCTCGGCTGAAATATATTCTCAGTAACAGACTGGAAAGAAATAAAATGGTCCTACGTTTCTGCCGCTCCCTTGCGAGGATATAATGCTCCAGGCATGACCATCTGATTTAACCTCCACTTCTAACACTTTCTCCGGCAGAAGAGGAAGCAAACTGCGAAGTTCGATATCCCAGATGGTACGCGCTCCTTCCTCGAACATCTGGAAAGCATCATTGAGATCAGAAACACACCAAAATCTAACGTCAAATCCTCATACCATTTCGAAGAAACCAGTCGCCGGCAAAATTGGTTTGCCTTTAATGACGTGCTCAGCAAGATCAGGATGCGTGAGGGCGTTCATCGCCAGTGATTCGTAGTTGAGAGGTCCTTTACGACTGCGCTTCTGTTTCACCGCCATTCGAGAGTTCTCGGAATAGAATGGGATAGGTTTGGAGGCGAAAGGATATGCGGGGAGAGGTTTGGAAATCTCCAGAGCATTTGTGGCGTTCACAGCATTGAAGTCGATTGCGTTGACGCCGAGAGAAGACAGGTGTCCAACACATGTAAGCAGATCGGTGATTTCATTGAATTCTGCGTTGGAATTCAACGAATTCACCTTCTTCTTTACCGGTTTTGCCCGACGCATCGGGCAGAGGACCTTGTCAGGCTTAGCTCCCATTCCCGAGATGTAAGAGGAAAGCGCAGGATGAGGGCCGATTTCAATGAAAATGGCCTCGGGCATCTCCCCAACAACGGCAGTCACAGTCTGTTCAAATTGGACAGGTACACCTAACAGACGTAAATCGAGTATCCGTTGCAATGAGAGGAGATTTCACGTACGACCATTGTTCCACATATATTCAGGGGTGAACTCCTTCTCCCATCGCGACCCAGTCTGCGTAGAATACGTCGTGACCTGGGGAACGTGGGTGCCCGGATAACGGGAGAAGGCGATTTCCATCTCCTCTACGTAGCGCGCTTTGCAGGGCTCGAGAAGGCTGCAGTGTCCGGGCACTCGAGCCTTGATTTGGCGAGCGAACATTTCGCGTTTCTGCGCGATCGCCACAGCCTTGTCGAGCATGGTCTGAGTCCCAGAAATGGTAACAGCCTCGGGGGCATTGTAGCACCCAAGCTCGAGAACATCGCCGGGCCCCGCCTCTTGCAGGACGCTCCGGATGATCTCGCGAGCAACGGACGGGATGCAGGACACGGCGGCCATTCCGCCGCTCCCTTCGACGACCGTCATCGCCCGTGAACGGCGGATAGCAATCTCCATGGCCAGCTCCTGAGGTAACGCTCCGGAGGCATACGACATGGCAGCTTCTCCCGCAGAATGCCCAAAGACGACGTTGGGACGGATTCCGAATGCTGCAAAAAGGTCGACGAGCGCCATCTGAATCATGGCAATGCTGGGAACAGTCAACGTAACGGGCCACGTATCGGGCAGCGCGTCCTTGGGACGTACGTCCCCGAAGAAGCCAAGCTCGTGCACGATGGAGGTCCCTGCTACCTCGACATGAACTTTGTCCATCCGAAGGATGCTGTCCCTGAAAGCAGGGTACATCTTGAAGAGCTGCCGACCCACTAATTCCGATGATATTGGTTAGAACTGGTTATCGAGCGAGCGGATAGGCACTCACTCTCGATGTGCTGCGGCCCTTGGCCAGAGAAAACGAATATGAGCGGCGGTGCGCCTCGCGACACAAACCTTGGTGCAGGAAAGACGAATGGCCGATCCGCGGTGCTTATGGCGGCCGTGCGCCAAGTCAGCTGTCTCGCTCGCCTTCCATAGATATTCGACAAGACCGGAAGCTCTTCTGGAATCTCCTGAGCAAGTTTGGCGAGATCTGCCGCTATGGCCGTAGCACTGCGTGGAGATAAACCCGCAGCAACAAGCAACACGGGCATCCCCTTTTGATGTACGATAGGTTTATGTGCCTGGAGAAGAGATCAGCTACGAAAGGGCAAAATATGCTGAATACGACACCTTTTCTGGAGGACTTTCCGCAATTACGTGCCCATTGGCACCCAAGAGCCCAAAAGCATTACTGAAAGCGAAAATTAGTCGGCCGTGTACGAGTCCAAATAGAGGGCACTGCATACATCGAAACCAATCTCTTTCCCGAGGCATTACGAGTCTTGAATTCTTCAGCTTGAGTGGCAACACGCATGTTGTACTCGTCCCAATGAATTGCGGGATTCGGGCTCTTATAGTTGGCTTGGGGAGGAATCTTGTTCGTCGCAAACATTGAGCAGACTTTGGAGAACGAGGCCAAGAACGAAGTGATCTCGGTGTGGCTGTAGGGAGGCACAATGAATACAATTCATACTCTTCTTCAGCGCATAGTCTCACCCAATGTTGCCCTTTATACTGCCGATCAACAGCTCCGAGTCTCTCTTGAAGTGATGTCCGACCCAATTAGCTTCAACTGGGTCGCCAACGGCGGTGCCTGTAGCATGGCACTCCACAAAATCGACCTCGGTTGGGGAACGGCCAATCCCTTGGTAAGCCGTGAGCATCGCAGCGGCTTGAGAATCCGCGATGGGGGTTTTCATTGGTCCTGCAGAACCTGCGGAATGAACGTATCAGACATGGATCAATCAATATTTCAACAACATACCCGTGGAGTTTACGGCGGTATTCAAAACCGTGGCATAGATCTTGTCGCCATCGCGAATGGCGTCCTCGAGTAGCTTTATCACGATTACAACGACTGCTTCTCCACGCCCGAAGCTTTCAAAATTGAGGTTGATGAGGGACTATGAAAAGTGGGACTCTGAAAGACGCGTACCCGTCCGCAGAAGCATCAAATGGTATTGATTTTCCGCCAGGTGACAATATGGATAGCTGACTGTAATAGACCCAATCAAGGAACCTGTGCCAAGTTAAGTGTTGTTCATAATTTACCGGAGCTAACCAACCTGTGATTGATCTGACTTCCACCGATCACAGCAGCTTCACAATCGCCTGCGCGCAATGCCTGCATGCCAAGGTGGAGAGCCATCAGCGAGGAACTGCAGGCAGTGTCGACGGGGATGGACGGTCCCAGGAGGTCCAAGTGATATGAAACTCGATTGGCGACGGCCGCTGCGCCTCCCCCAAACCCGTCACGGGCGTCGAATTCGTCCTGTTGAGCGTTGGGTAGACATTCGAGAACAAACTTGGGGAGATAGTTACCGCATCGGCCGCGCTCAAGAGGTCAAATGCAATCCCCGACGTGTAGGCGCCGACGTTCTGGGAACGAGAGTTGATCCCCGAGTCGAGGAGTGCGAGGAAGGCATGTTCAACAAGTTTCCTCGTCGCAACGCCCATGGTGATGACGTCCTTCCAAGAGATTCCAAATTCGAAATGGTCAAACAAGTGGACGTTCTTCAGGAAGGCCGCCTCCTCCGGCAAAATTTGTCCAAGATGAGACCCCTGCCATCTAGAGAGAAGTTTAGTTCAACGACACAATCAGAGATAGTGTCTTCGACTACCCACCCGTCGATATTGAATCTGTCTGCCGGAACGCGCTCTGACGCGTCTTTGCCTGAGAGCAAGAAATCGAAGAAGGATTGATGATCGAAGTTGGTCTCGGAAAGCGTTCCAGACGGGAATTCGGCGGATATTCCGACCTGAACAAGTCCATGAGAAAGAGAAAAAGGCTGAAGATAGACTGCATAGCGTACCACGGCAACTGGCTTAGGGTTTTGGGAGGACTGAGACATTATTTGTTGGCTAACGATGCGCGGAGTTGATCTTATAACGTCCGGTGAGCTGACTGAAACATTCGGAAAGTACGGTGGCCCACCTGTTTCACAAGCCCACAACTGGGTCTGATCCGAAAACTGTCAGAAATCGGACGATATGAGTGAGTGCTTTTTAATGAACTTGCCCAGAAAAGGACTCAAGTTGACATGGGGTGGGGGGGAGTGGGGCATCGCCGCCACTGCGGTCCTCAGGTACCGTAGTGATTGGACCCGGAATCAGCAGCGGTAATATTCGACGGGTGACTGCCGCCTCTCACCATCACTTCCAGATCTGGAGCACATTCAAGCATCTGGAGCAGGAAACAGAATGTTCGATATTCTCCGTAAGGCCATAAAGTTAAAACCTGACTAGAAATGAGCCGAGTTCGGTCCTTGATCCTAGTCAACACGAGAGAATACGTAGAGCAACAATCCACAGATAATTCCGACACGAACGCTGAGAAACTCCTCGGATTTGAATTGACTCGTAGTTATCGCTCTAATCTGGGTTCAATGCCACCGCCGCCTGGCACGGCCGACGCTTGTCACTCCCTAAGTTGGAGCGTGGGGCATCTTTATATCCGGACGGTAACGGCGTTGCTTTGTTCGGAGCGCTAGATTACCAACGACGGAATAGAAATGGATCCCGATGTGAGAATGGCAGGCAAGGAACAAGTTGGGAATCCGAAAGAGCACAAGCGGCTGCTCGGCCGCTTCGCGGCCTCGCATCCACTTCCTCACAGTTCATGGCGAGAAATTACGTTGTACCTTTGAGCGCTAAGATACCGGTCAGTTAGTAGTTCACCGAGCGCCCTAATTGACGGGCGCCTCCAAAGTTTCGGGCCCAGATGTCCCAGAGCGGAGTTTAAAGGCTTCGGACAGGCTCAAGAGTCAATTTTATAAAGAGAGAGAAGTGACGTTATTTTGTTACGGCATGGAAACCGGTGCCGCGAGCGTGCCGGATGCTCTGCAGAAGTGCCGAGTGCTCACACAGATTGTATAAAATCAACTCAAAAGAGATAGAGATTAACGGAGATTGCCTCGAACATCATCGGTGTTTTCTCGCATGCTTGTGGTAAAGGTCAAGTTTCGCCCAACTTCCATGTTGAGAAATCTGTGAGAGATAAATACCGGAAGTTACATCTAGCGATGTTCGGGCTTGACTTGGCTTTGAAACCAGGGCTTGGGCTTGGCTTGAGCGGGCTTTGGCTTGAAGTCTGTCAAGCCCGAGCCCAAGCCCGCAGGCAGGGCTTGCTTGGCTTGGCTTGGCTTGGGCTTAAGCCTGGGCTTGACAGCCATTTTTTTTGGGTGGCTAGTATCATACCAGAAATAATCTATACCAACGTTCTAACTGTTATAACTCACTTGGATGCTCGAGACAATTTTCCAGGCTCACAAGTACCCTGATATAGATATTTTGTGTTCCATCAATATTTTGGCATCTTCCGGTCTTAGTGTTCAACTTTAGCTCAACCTCGAACTTACCCATCCGGGGAGAGATTTAGCAGGAAAACGGTCTGAAACACTAGTGGTATGTTTTTAGTAGTCAACCTTGGGTTATTCATGAGCCGTCCACACAGGAAATTTTGTTTGTCAAAGCCAGGGCTTGGAGCCCTGGCTTTGGCTTCACCAACCTCAAGCCAAAGCCAAAGCCCCCATCAAGCCCTGAATTTGGCTTGGCTTGGCTTGCAAAGCCAGGGCTTTGGCTTTCGGGCTTCCGGGCTTCAAGCCAAGCCAAGCACATCACTAGTTACATCCAGCCTAGGCCGTTGGAATTCGGATGTCTATCCCTCATCGTAAATCGGTTGCCCGTCATGCACAGCACTATTCGGCAGGAAACTAGAGCTGTTACTTCCTACATTGCTTTACAGACACAATACTACCGACGGAGTTTCAAGGTGCAGCTAAAAATAATGTCGAGGCTGGATCGGGCCAGAGTGTTGGTGTATTTGAGGCGGAGTTTACGGTGGAGCGCTAGCGGATCGTCGTCGCGGGATTTGGACAGCGGCGTCATCAAGGAACCGTTTCTACCCGGGGCTTGGAGTTCGCGAGGTGATAGTTCCCATCCTCCCGAGCTCCGTCGTTTTAGTCGCTTACACAGAATTCGCAGCCACCGAACCTCACTTACACGCATTACCCGAATACGACAAGTCTGTATGCTGCGCATCTCCGTGACGCCTCTGTTCTGAATCTTGCTCCCGGGATATACACTGCGTTCAACCGGTTCCTAGACCGGCAACCGGCGAGGCCCGCTTAGGTCCGTCGAGCCGGCGGACGCCTAGCCAAGGCGATGCCTAGGGCCATAGCAACGTCTAAACTAGGCGTGTTTAGACGTTGCTATGGCCCTAGGCATCGCCTTGGCTAGGCGCCCGCCGGCTCGACGGACCTAAGCGGGCCTCGCCGGTTGCCGGTCTAGGAACCGGTTGAACGCAGTGACAGATACTTATCCAATGGATCTCGCACTGTATCAGACAAATTGGTACTGATCTGTTTTTCTCCGAACCGGCTAGGGCGTAATTACAAAAATGAGAACCACTGAGCGATTTCTTTATTCCGAACTCAGTTTAGTAGTGTAACCGGTATCGAGTCGTTCATGTAAAGCTTCAGTGCTCTAACCGACTGCATATCTACAATTACTCAGTTTAGTAGTGTAACCGGTATCGAGTGGTTCATGTAACGCTTCACTCATGCGACTGCATATCTTCAATTCCTCTACTTCAGCCATTTTCCCCAGTTACTGTGAAGAGCGATCAGATCACTTTACACATTACATAAATGAAAGACTATGTCTGCCCAATGTACTCCGAACCTCCTACGAATAAACTCCAAATGTCCAACTCAGCCTCAATGAGATTGCCAAGTTGGCTTGGGTGGGGACTCAGGTAGGATAATCGAGCACGGCATTACAAAATATGGGTCCATATCCCAATTGGGGTGCTAGGATGAGCTGTTTCCTTTTTCGGATAGTCATCTGTCGCCCTTGACGAAGTCGTTTACAGCTCAGCAGGGTTGAAGGTTCTGACAAGCCGCTGAATTGCAGTAGCGTAGATGGCCATCAATGATGTTGGAAACGAGACATATGTATTGTTCGTCTAGAGGTTCTAGAGGTTCTGTCGGATGCCTTGAACTTCGGCTCATTAGGTACTCTTGTCCCAACTTCTATCAAGAACCCAGGCCATGATATCCTCCGGACCCAGTGGAGACAAGAATCCTGTCTCGCGCCAGTTAGCGACCCATTTACCGACCAATTCCGGACTGATGGGTGGCGCATTTCGAATACTCGGAGATATCGCGGCAGTTTTGTCGGTCAAGAAGACCATGGGTCGACGGTACGCAGTTCCGTAACGCATTTGGAAAAAGGGCTATCGGAATTTAGGGTGAGCTATTGGGAAAGGGTGAAAGATGGTGGGAGAAGCGTACAAGAAGCTTGATAGTGGGATTTTTCTCGCCATCCGGCTCAGATTCCGCCAAGCGCTGGAGCCATTGGGAACGGTCCACAGCCTCGAATTTGAGCCCTGCAATCCTGAGAGCCGCAAGAATGTCCTGCCAGCTGGCACTAAAGTTTGGATTGACGATGTTGTAAACGGCGGCAGATTTCAGAGGGGAGAGAACCACTTCAGCAATTGCTTGTCCGGCATAATCGACTGGCAGCCAGGAAGGGTGCTATAAGCACCTGTCAGACAGGGTCTTTCAAAGATGACGAAGAAACATGCCTCGTCAAGGTTAGGGACTGCACCAAAGGTATTGGCGCTCTTGAACATCAGTGGGTACGCTATGCAGCCTATGAGCAAGGAACAAAACACCGGGTGGGAGCTTACCCTCTGTCTCGTTCCATACCCCCGTCAAGGAGTCGCCGACGATCTGACCTATACGGAGGACCGCAACAGGAACACTCCAGTTTTCCGCCGCACGTTCACAGATCTTCTCAACGACCCATTTACTGCGGCCATAACCGGTGGCTGCAGCGGTGCTTGTGGAAGGAGGGAAATCCTCATGACACGTGAGATCTGGAGCCCCGTTTCGCGCACTAATGGACGAGCTGAAGAAAAATGCGGGGGGTTCTGCGTGGGGTGAAGCGAGGCAAAGATTGATTAGGTTCACCGCGCCGCCGATGTGTTCATCGTAACTGTCAAGACTCAGCATGAAGTTCACTGGCCACGCGTTCTGAAAAACAGTGAGTAGTTAATTGGAAAGAAAATAGAGCACTTGCATGGATAACGTCAGTCACTTCGTCTCGAATAACATTGTACTCGGTTTCCGTCAGACCAAGTAAGGGAGCGTTCACGTTGGCGGCGTAAGATAGAAGTTTGTTGTCGGGAGGCGGGAGTTTGCGGGCCTTCATCGACTCCGCAATCCGTTGAACAGACTCTTCGTGCGACTTGGCGCGTGATAGACATATCACCTTGCGCACATTCGACGATGACACCAGCTGGTACAAAATATGCGCGCCAAGCGATCCAGTTGCCCCGGTAAGCACCTGAGGGAACATCAAAAGAATCGACGCTCCAAGTAAAAAGCCTACAATGACTCGCGCATCTTCAGGCCGTTTCGGTCCACTCGTATTTTGTTGTCGCCCTCCCACTTTCGCCATCCATTTATCAACCACAGCTGTCATTTGGGCTTCGTGCTGATTAACTTCGACCACCATACTCGCGCCAGCCTGCAAGTCCAGGATATGATCTGCCAATCTGAACACAATGAGTACTATGTATCAGCCGAGATCGGAGGACCACGCACTCTTCGATCGAGGGATAGTCAAGAACCGCTGAAGAATCTCGTCAGTGATCAGTTTATGGTGCTGACGCCAACTCACCATTCTGGTCCAATGTCTTTCCCGCCAGAAACAGCTCGTTCTGGCACACGTTGCGGATACGCATGGCCTTCATCGAGTCGACACCGACAGCAAATAAATCTTCCTCGCGATCAATTTTGGTCGACTTGGGCAACCCCACCGTCTTGACGATTACATTGAGTATGAATTCTTCAAGCTCCGGTCTTGCGAGCTTCAGTCCCTTGTGAGAGGTCTGTGACATTTTTTCTAGATTGGAGACGGTTATATTGGGTAAAAAAGGTGCATCCCTACTTATAATCGCCGTATTCGGACAACAAGGTGGCTGTTGATGTTGAACTCCCAAAATATTATCCTCGTGGTATGAGATACGATGAGTCCGGCCCAACATCAGTGATGCCGAACTGCCGCCCAATCGCGATCTACGGTGGATTGACGCAGAGCTGAGGCTCGCCACAGCGTGCCTTAAGCTTGCAAACAAGCTGTGTTGAGATTCGATTCATAAAAAAGCACGTTTTACCTATTCGATATTTCGGTAGAAACCCTGGCGCCGGTGCGTGACACCTCCCAAAATTTCGACAATGAGAACCATTGAGAAAGGACAGCACCTTCTGTTTCTTTTTAATTGTGATTCTTATCTTTTTCTCAGGAACTCCCCGTCCTTGGGGGCTAACGGAGCCACCATTTATAGCCCCCATAGAGAGGATGAAATAGTGGCTAGCACATGCCGGACGGTCCTGACACTAATCTAAAACATGAGCCACCAGTTGATCTGGTGGCTCCACCGCAAACTCTCTATTGTTCAAACAAAATTAACGAGATAAGACCCGTCGCAAAACCTTGCCCATGGATCAAAAGTCATCCACACCGAAAACCGCTACTCCGCTCCTATTTCTTCCCCAATCGCTGGCCGACGTTACGGGTGGCTAAAAGCAGTCTAACTAAATGATCATGAGTACGGCAGTCGACGAATTATCTCCCGAGTCGCCACATCGGGAAAACTGGGTGTAACTATGGCCACTATGCAGTGCTGTCAATTTCCTGATGCATATGGATACGAATCGTACGATACAAGACCTGCGCGTCCCGTCAGCCTTGTAATGTAGCCGAGGTGCGACCGAAGCTGAGGCCCATTGAGTTGTAACCCCCATTTCAATCAGCGCAGTTGATTGGAGCGGCAACTCAGGGGATTGGCGCAAGAGTGGCGAGGAGTGGCGACGGCGGCCCCAAGGCGGCCCCCGTGGGATTGTTACCGGTGATACATCTAGGCTCTAGGTGGAGCATCTGGGTAGAGCCTTGAAACTTGAACGGGTTGAGAACGACCTTGGCAGTCGGAACGGACTGAGAAGATGTAAAACAGGAAGAGCTTGCAGTCCTCGTAATATCGACAAACAACCGCCCCAGTCCAAAATAGGGCTGTTCGCCGTCACCGTATATACGGCCGTACAGACAGCCGTATATACGGCACCCGTCACCGTACCGTACGGGAGGTTTCAGGAACAGCTGACGGTACGGCAGGTGCCCGGCCGGCATACCGTACAGACCCGTACCGTCAGAGCCGTCTACGGCCGTATACGGCCGTATCTCCACCGGCACTGTGATCATTCCGCTGGCGACATCTTGCTTACTCGTGCCTTGCTCGTGCCTCTCGTTCTGTTCATCTCCGTGAACCCGACTTAATGGCAGAGTTTCTTGGACAGCGAGCTTGGTCCACCCCTCTATTTACAGCTACAATTTTACTTGGGTCCGTTTTACGCGCCGCCCCACTCCACAATGCCCTTGTGCCGCCTCCTGGGATTCAAATTTTCCTTTTATTCAACCCGCCGCACCGACGGGATCGCACATTTTATTAGAACTTTTGCGTCTCAATGTCTTGGCTTTGATCCACTCCGCAAGGTCCCTAAGTACCTAATCATTGTCCCGGCCAAGGAATGCTGTCTTAGCTTAAATATTGCAACATGCTTGCAGGCGGACACGATTCAAACCCTCATGTTGGTGAAAAATCGTTTGCGCATCGCTCGTAGAGACATTACTGCACGCCTGGGAGATTGATTATTTATTCCAGTACATTTAAAATATCGATTACCTGAGTACCTCGGAATCGGCCCTGTACCGTAAGATTCGACGGCCGTACAGCCGTAATACGGCCGTAATACGGTACCGTACCGTACCGTACGACCCTCTGTACCGCTCCAATACGGTACGGGTTACGGCCGGGAATGCAGCCGTATACATAGTAGCCGTCGGCATACGGCCGTATACCGTATACGGTACGGCGAACAGCCCTAGTCCAAAATAGGAAATTCCTGCACAGAATTAATAATTATGCAGCGGATTGCGCTTCGACACCGCTTCGACACCTTCCGCGCCGCCCAGCACAAGATCCCGCAAATCCGACTTGTGAATTTTGAATAATTAGAGAGACTACCTAGCAGCCGATCAGTCCACATTGGCTAGCTAAAAAGTTCCCAGTATGCGAGTGTGTGTGTGGGGTGGGGTATGTAGGGATGTATAACAAACGAAGGACGAGGTTACGTAGAACCGTGACGATCATAATCCAATCTGAGGCGCCGTGAAGGCCAGAATCAAAGAGAATTTAGGAGACCCAGCAGCAGGAGGGATGCGGGCACGAGGAGGAGCTCGCGGATCCCAGCAGCAGCGCGGAGGGACGTGGCGGCGCCGGTACCGGTGGGGTTTGACCCTGCGCCAGAGCTGGTTGAGGAGCCGCTGGCGCTGCCGCTCTTCGCTGTGTTGTTTGTAGTGGTAACGGCGCCGCTGTATCGTAGCGAGTTAGCAAAGCACACACAGAGGGAAGGAAGGCGTACGTGGTGTATGTGCGGAGGTAGTTGATGTCCCAGTAGGCGTTGTTGTAGTTCGCGGGATCCGGAACCGCCGCGCTGCAGTTCGGCGCTACAGAGCTGCAGCTAGGCTCAAAGAGGGACTGCACTCCAGCGAAGGCGCCTGCGTATGATCATTAGTTGGTGGAGAAGGCAGTGTCGCAATGCGTTAGCAACGCACCACAAATGTCGATGTACTAAAAGTGCATGGAATCAAATGACGAAGCTGTGCATCGCGGCAGACACGCACCAAGGTGATGATCTGGGAGCCGAAGGCCTTGGTAGGGTCGCATGAAGCGGCGGGGTACCATGCGCTTGCCTTGCCCCACGTTGTGGGGTCGGGGGCGTCGGTACCGCCGATGTTGCTCGGAACCGAGGCACGGGGGAAGTACCACATGGCGATGCCGCTGGTGTCCCACGACATGGCGTACACGCCGCTACCCTGCGTCGCGAACCCACTGCCGAACGAGTTGGGCTTGGTCTCGGTTGTCACGCAGCCAATGGTGTTTTGGCCTGGTGCGGACATTAGTCAATGCGTCGAGTACGGGATAGGAGCGTACCGGTGGCAGGGGTGACGGTGCAGTTGGAGATGGAGCCCGAGGCAGTGGAGATGGTGCCGGTCTGGTTCGAGGCAATGGAGGTGGGCTGGACGCAGTTGTCGTCGCCGACGTGCAAGGAGAAGCGGTTATTGGTCTCGAGATTTACCTAGGAGGGGTTAGCTACGCCAGAAAGACGTCGATGACGACCCACGTTTTCCTAGAAGAATGGGGTCAACGAAAGCTTGGGACTGAGTGAAAAAGAGTTGGTACAATGATGTCTATTTCTCCTTGAGCAGGCCATACTTGGCCTTGAGTGAATAGGGAGGGCCAGACAGAGCACTTAAAGCGACTGGTCCATCTCGTCGTCATTTTGGGTGGGCCTGCCAAATCAATGGCCGCACTTGTAAATTTTTTCGACCTCTACCTTGAAAAAAAAGGTCCAAACTTGCCTACACCACCAACCCGGCCTGAGGTTGAGATGATGTTTCTGTCTAGGGTAGATCTGATGTTCGGGAATTACACAGTTTCAATGTCGAACTTGGTGCAGTTTGATGTTTGTGAGTGAGGCTCAAAATTACATCAACGAAGTGTCGATTTGAGGTCAATGCTTCTGCAGTTTGATGTCAGCGGATTAACATCAATTCACACACAGCCTTCCCGATCAGGAAGCGGGTCGCCGTCTCCATCCTGTGTCCTATAGGTCATGGGCCACTTTAATTCAATATGACTCGGGATAAGGCCGCAAGCGGCGGGTGCCGAACCTTTCCTTTTCTGACAAGGGTAAACAATCAAGCACAGCACACTTCCATATATGGCACTAACCAAGCTACTAACTTGTATCCCAAGGCCAAACACAATCAACACACAAGAGTAAACACATCATCACAGCCGCTAACCAGGCAACTATTTTACCGTATAGTCCAAACCTAAAGGTTCGGCAATGACTATTCTACACGTCTCGTTTCCGCTTTCTTCCCCGCGTTTGAGGTCCCAGATATTCCGAATCACCGTCATCCTCCACGTCTGTCTCGACATCTGAGTCTGAATCACTGTCGTCTGGTTCCGACGTGCCTGTCGCTGGCTCAATGGGGTCCTGGGTGTCGTTGTCGAGTGGGTTTCCACCCGTCTCTGTCGCCTGGCCTTCTTCAGCTGCCGCCGCACACTCTGCCTCCTCCGCCGCCCGCTCTGAAGCCTCTGCTTCCGCCGCCGCCATTTCAGCCTCCCGTTTCTTAGCTTGGGCAGTTTCTCGTTTTCTGGCTGCCGTTCTTTTTCTCTGGTTTTTTCTTGCTCTTTGGGCTTTCGATGATGCAGTTTTGTGAAATGTGACGCGGTCCTCAACGAGTGGCTTCAAATCTGTCAAAGATGTCGGGAGAACTCGACAGATTCGCACAAAGTTGTGAAAGCCGCCCATGTTCAGGATGAAGTGGCCGTCGTCATCGTGCTTTATCAAGCAAATATCCCGGTCTGTTTCCTCCCGTTCCTGAACTGCTTTCTGGATTGCGGTGGGCTGACAGTCTCCACGCCGGCAGTCATGCTGAACAGAACATAGAAACTGAATTGAGGCAGCATCCAGCGCCAGAAATGATTGGACGCCATCCTCGGTGATGTCTTTCCCTGTCGGACGCCGGAGGACTGGCCAGAGAAATTGAGGGTGACGTTGGGCGCCGAGCACGAATTGTTCGAGAGTGATGATTGCCAAGGTATTGCCAACCAACAACTCCTTTATTCTCCCGATGATTGTTTTCCCTGAGTGTAGGGCGAAGACCCACATCCCAGTGCTTGCCCTGTCACCGCTTTTTGCGACGACATAATGTCCAAGTTCCCATCGACCATCGGGATCCGGCGCCGGGTGGATATTCTGTTGCCAGTGACGCGAGGACGTCATGTCTCTCCATGGTATGGAGCCCTTTTTCTTCCCTGTCAGTGTTTTGACAAATGCAGGTGTGATGTCCGCTGGCGGGACCCATCCGAGATGACGCTGAAAAACTGGGTCATCCTGCAGGACCTTTTGCACAGCGCGTCCAGCCTGAATCCACTTCGACGAGGTGAGACTTCGCCAGTATCCACCTGATAAACAATGTTTTACGCGGCTCATTGACGCAAATTTCAAGGATATGTCCCGACTTGGTGCCCAATGGTTGCTGTAGATGGAACAGAGGCGAAATACGCCGTTGTATGCCTCGTAAATCTCGATGGCAAACCGGATTGCAGGTCCAAACCACCGTATGTCGTCTGGGATGTGTGCCAAGAGATGAAGTTTGATTTTGACCAGAATTCGCAGCGGATCGACACTGTCGAACGCATTGAGGAGGTTCGCGATCGCTATTTCCAATTCTGCAAGATACTTGTCCATGTTATCGATCTCCGGGACCCAAAGTCGCGCTCCGAGGTCACCAGCTGTCTGGATAAGCCGAAATTGGTCGGGCGTGCATATCTTGTGAGCATGGAAGATGAGGATCTGCATTAACGATTTGAAATGCTTTCCAATCAGGTTGTTCCGATATTGAATCATATACCCGGCTCGAAGGGGAGGGATAGTGAGGCCAGTAAGGTCTGTCAACTGCAGCCGAATGGCGAGCAAATGTGTCGGAAAATCCAAAATCCACGGATCAGAACAGACATGCCAAGATCAGGCCTGATCAGTGCATCAGGTTTTCAGAGGGCTGATCAGGTTCAGAAATCACCAATAACTGCTTGTCAGGCATGATCAGCCTGACGGCACCTGATCAGACTGACAGATGCTGGTCAGCCTGACGGTGGGTGATCAGTCCCGGTCAGGATGGAGCTGCAAAAAAACGGAAAAAGCGAAAAAGAAAAACGACGAAATTTTTTATTGTTATTCACCTTTCACTGTGTTCCCTTACAGATACTGGGGAGCGCACAACACTTTCCTTCAGTAGTATGTCACTAGCAGTATTTGAACTCAGGACCTTCTGGGTATATTATACGAACACTTTAACCACTGCACCAAGCTAACCATACGCAGACCAACCATATTGCTTCATACATACCTCGCTTTCTCCCGCTGATCAGTGCTGAAACCAACTCATCACACCTTGTCAACACCGATCTGGGACTCAATTCTCCTTCAACAGCGAGTGAGTGCGACGCGGGGTGAGCGGAGTGGAGAAGCATTGACAGAGAAGCATTGTGAGTGACATCATGATCATCCATAGCTCGCCACAGCTGTCAAGCACTCCGGAACCGGCTGGATTTTCTGCGCCAGTTCGACGAGAGATACAATTAGTTTGAGACGACAATATGTGGAAGCTTCGATGAAATTAAATATATTCGTGGCTAATGAGTGTCTCCTTCTGCCGCTGCCTGCTTCTCGGCCCTCAACGCTTCCAACGCATGCTGGTTCCCACCGTCGCCTGGGCCACTCTGAATAGTACCCGCGTATCCGGATTCCGAGTTTGGGAAGACAACTCGGTCCCATTCTTTGAAGATGTTGAGGATGCTCTCACTTTTCTCGCACAAACCAACAAGAAGGATCTCGAGATACTGATCAAAGCGGGCGCCATAATCGATGCTAGTTCTGTCCCCACGGTCGCGAAGGGAAGTGTCGGCAGATAGGGCCCAGATCGCCTGCATGATGAATATCAGTTTGCATTTATCGAGATAAATCCGACAAAAAATACCAGCACAGCAGAGCCAGCAATTGCTCCAGGTTCGGTATGGTCGTTTTCCAGCCCAGCCAGATACGAAACACATCGGGTAACGGCGGGGGAGTTCTTATCGGTTATATGACTGCCGTAATTCTTCATCTGGCCTCCACACTTCGCACTTACTGTAATGATATGAAGGTTGTCAATCCTTCCGACCCAACGAATCGAAACACTCCGCAGACGCTAGAGTTTGCGAAGTACAAGATGGAGGTCTACCAGAAAGTTCTCAAAGTCATCTTTGCATCTTTGAAATTGTGCTCTTGGAGCGGTGAGCCCATTCGCTGCCCCGACAATTTTGTACGCGTTTTCCATCCGGGAATTCTCATAAGCTCCCTCGATGGGAAAGAGGCGGCTTATTTCAATGCATGTCGGGTGGCACTTGCAAATTTTCCCTGTCCCAAATGTCTCGTACATAAATCTGACCTCCACAAAATCACCGGCCAATTCAAACTTCGAACAACGCAAACGATGAAGGCTGTGGTGATCAGGGCTCGCAGAAAGGGGACAAAGACGGCAAAGGAGGATATCCTAAAGAGTCATGGGCTCCATGATGTTCAAGTACGATTTTTTTCAGCGGCAATAACTCACTGATACTCTAATATAGCATTTCCTCTGGGACTACCGTTTTTCTGATCCCTACGCTGCATACTCTTACGATCTGCTGCATTCCGACGACCTCGGGAAATGGGGGCATCATATTTGGCCTCTCTTACTCGATGTGCTCGAGGGTCTCAAGCAAAAGGGTTCGTTTGCGGAGAAGTACGTGCAGCAATTCCTGTCTACATTCTCTGACATTTTACTTAAATTAGTATGAGGTGCTTTCCGCGATGGCCGAATCTTAAACATTTTAATCAAGTGACCACAGTGCACTTTGCTGACGGTCAAAGTTTCTACGACATTTTGAAGGTGAGTCATACGTCATCCTTCAACGGGCTGGTTTGAATTGTTTCAGTCGGTTCTTCCTTGTATAGTCCAGTTATTGCCGCCGAACGATAGTTTGGTGCACTGTATTTGTGCATACGAACATTGCCGAATTATGGCTGGTATGCATTGCATGCCTGAGCAGCGCCTCCGACGTTTGGATGTCTTCATCCAGGACTATGAATATTGGGCTTCTGTGCGTGCTTTATCGGATAGGTTCGTTCTAGCTCACAAGAGAATTCAAGCGGGTGGCGGATGACTATGGAAAAGATTTCGAATTTTTCAAACAGCATGCGCTCAGTCATCTTGTGTCCGATATCCGCAAGAAAGGCACCACCAATCACGGCTCAACGCGCCCAGGTGAGGGTTCTCAACAAGAGGCGCGCACAGCCTACGCTCGAACAAATGGCAAGAATGCGGCTCACCAGGTAGCCGCTTTTTCTGACGGAGACTCAGTATACTAAACCCCACCGTAGATGTCACGAATTGACGAAACACAGGAGGCAATCGCACGGACACGTATGGCAATCGACAACCACGACAAATCCCAGACCGAGCCTGAAGAGGTGGACGAAACCCCAGTAGAATCACTGGATGGTGCGCACTGGACATTCAGAGCTCCGGTCCCTGGTCGCCTCGTAACTTCCAGAACCCTTGAAGAAGACAACAGTGGTTCTCCTGCCTTCCGAAATTTCGATCTTCGCCTACGAGAGTTCATTTCTGAGACATTCCCCGAGGAATATATCAAGTACGAAGATACTATCATGGTTGGCTTTTTCTCAACAGTTTTGGGACTCCTTTTCATAAATTACCGGCAGATCCAGAGCTTTAAATGCATCTACATCTCTTATCAATCCATGGAAGACTGGCGTGGTGCCCGAGACATCCTTAGATGCAACCCGTCTTTTCACCAAAATGTGCGCTATGACTGCGTGCTCGTCAATTTCACAGATCCTGGGCTGCACTTTGCACGGTTACGCCACCTGCTTCGATGCAATCTACTGAGCGGTCAGCAGATCGATATTGCGATTGTCCGTATGTTCGAGCTGAGTCGATGGAAACCAAGAACTCGTTGGGCTGGCTGTCAAGTGCGGGATGAGGTCCAGGAATATTCTTTGCTGTCGATGGAACATGTTATTCGCGGTGCTTTTCTGGCGCCTGCAGTATGGTGCTCCAAATGAGCTCACTCATTTCTTGGTGGATACCATTGATGCGGACATGTTCTTACGGGCAGATATGTAGTTTATTAATCAAACAGTCTACCTCAATATCGGGTGAATCTGGACAGTCCTGACACTGCCTGACAGGCCATACCGGTAAACCTGATCAGGCATTTCCGCACCTGGCTGAACTTTATAATACCTGATATTAGCTGATAGGCCACAGGTGGGAACCTGACCAGGCCTGATCCAAGCGTCAGGGCTGATCAGTCGAATTGGGATTTTCCGACATGGCGATCAGCATCAGACCACTGACTCGTGTTAAGGAAATGCCAGATGTACTTCATCACGCCCAATAGGACAGTATGAAGCAGCTCAACAGGGGTGTCCTGAGAGGGGTTGAGGCCAGGGAGATCCAACAATGGATTCCGTTTATCCCCGGGCTGGTCGTCGAACCATTTCTGGAGTTCTGCAGCGATCTCTGTGGGGGTTCGGGTTCTCCGCTCCGCCTTCAGGTCTTTCGCGCGGGCGAGAAGTTGCTCAATCCAATGCTGGGTGATTTTATCCTTTGTTCCGGTGTCGCGCTGAAGGTCTCCAACAGCTTTGGCATCGCCGCGCATGGCGTGTTGCAGCTGCTTGTCCAAAGTCTCCCGAATCTCGGCTGCATTTCGAGCGATCCCCACGAGATGGCAGGTGTGGTAAAGGGTGTCTCCCTCCTTCTCTTTCCGTGTTCTGCCCCAGCCACACTTTCGACAGGGAAAATTGGTGTTCCCGCCCATGTGTGAAGCCTCGTCAGACTGCTGAGGATTGTCCCCGGTCAAGCCAGGTGTACGAAGGATGAAGCGTGAATTCCGCTTCGTGACCGCATTGAAACACTTCACAGGGTTCTTCTCTGTGCTCTTCACATGGTCCCGAAATGTCGAAAATTGTTCCGCAGACGAGGCATTTGGTGAGGTGGAGATGTAATGAACATGGTATTCCTGCTGAAGCAGCCGTCCAGGGAGGCAGCCATTTCCGGCGCACATATTCATGTGCTTGTTATACTGCTTGGACCGATTCCCGGAGACGTCATCTGCCCAGGGCGAGACCATCACCACGTAAAGGTCCTCGTCGTCACCGACGAGCTTGCGCATGGGATTCGGCATGGCCGGAATGTCCGTGCCATCGACCCAAACAAACGGCTCTCCATCGTGAAGATCGATCGAGCTCCAAGTCTTCTGCTTCGATTGTCTCCTCTTTCTCTCGGTGGAGGAGCCAGCACCCGCTTTCAGTGCGTGTAACAAGCGAGACATCGGAGGTGAGTACCCCGTTTCGGACGATCCAGGTATGGGGGATGACATATCTCCCATCTGCCAGTCGTGCCAGTTCCTCGATCCAAAATCACTTGCCACCCCGTGAGTACATCGGCGTGAGTTCGGAGGGTGTATATTCCATCCATCGCTCCGCCTGATAGGTCTCTGAGATGGGGCCATCAGTTTCTTCCGGATAGAAATGCATATGGGGCGCAACCAGGAGGTTTGCCATGTCGCGCGCGATGGTTTCTCGGATATCGTTCATGTAAAAAACATTTCCCAGGTAAGATTTGGACCTCTCGGGAGCGACAGAACTGGCTAATTGCAGCTTCTTCTGGATTTTACGAAATCCCTTCAGCGATGGCACGTCAGCCACCCCGAGCTTTTTGGCGAAGTGAAGGATAAGGGACAAGTGATTGGTGGTGAATCGGCAGCGAGGTAGATTATCCATTATATCGAGCAGCATGACCTGGCTTATACTTTCAGCTTAATCCCGGTCAACATGAACTTCACCCATGGTTTTGTTTGGATAAGGAAAGTATTCACCGTCGGCCAAAAGGTCGGCGTCGAAACACAAGTCGTCATCATCTTCTGGCTCATCGCTCGTTTTTGGAAGGTCGTCTGCGAGGAACTGGTCAGCAAGTCCGTCATTGAGGTGAGTGTCCTGATATGCTGTCCTCCAGCATACGCTGGAATTCTTGCTCAAGTACAGCACGAGTCTCTTCGGGGCTCAACTGCACATCGGCTGGAGCAGGTCCAAGTTCGTGCAGTAACTGGGACATCGGAATGGATGGCTGGTTGTCATCCAGATCCATGTCGACAGGGAACATCTGAGGCATGTATGATGGTTCCAGGGGATCGAAGACGGGGAAGTCTGCCACTCCATTGGCATTGTAAGCTTCGGACTGTCTCGCAAGGTCCTCTTGTCTAACTTGTTGTTTCTCAGTCTCATTCTCGAATGCCTGACGGTGCGAAGCACATTGAAGGTGTGCTTTTAAACTCCTGCGCTTGATCCACCCGCCGACATTGGTCTTCCCCTGGTTAGTGCAGATCAGGCAGCGCACGTCGTCCGCCCTGTATTCAAGATGCGGTTCCAATTCTGCAGTTTATGAACTTGAGTACGGAAATTCATGGGCAATAAATCAGATTTACCTGGAGGGGGCTTCCACGCTGCTGGGGGCATCCTTTCTGCTGTCTCTGAGGAATGGGTATGATGTGAGGGCAGACGAAGGTAAGACGGACAATGCGGGCCACCCGCCGCTTTGATTTCCTTTTCGGGTTTGTGGCCGCCAAAAGTGCAGACCATAAAGGCGAAGATGTGACACCGCATCTGCCACCCTTCTCTTTCTCCAACAACCATGTCTGCCTCCCAAAGTCTTCTTGCTCGTGGCCGTGCCCGACGGGCTCACACCCAGAATCTTCCTGCCTCAGAGACACCTCGCTCCAGCTCACCTCCCCCCTTCAATTCAAGTCCTGGCGGACCGTTGATGCCAATGAGCCCCTTCCTGCCACCAAATCTTCCTGCCACCTGACCTGGTCAGCTCCTCAAGTTTTCAGAACACATCCTCAAACGAGTCAAACTCAGCACCGAGGGCATAGCCGAAGCACGGGCATATTGCAAGGTGGCTTGTCTGGTGCCACTCTTTCTCAAGCTCGTCATTGACTCCTTTCCACCCCATATTCAGATAACCAACAGAGATGAACACAATGTTTTCGAGTTTATTCACCTTCTCGAGCTCAAAGATCTCCTCAAGAATTCCATCGAGACTCAGGTTACTCAGTGGAAACCAACGGCGGCACTGCTGGTGCGTGGTCGTATACACCGTTGCGCATCTTCTTTGCACTCAATCCACCACTCCAGAAAATCTTTCGGAAGTATATCTGGGCGCTTTTTCTTCTTCCTGCCACCCAGTATTACGCTGGCACCATCGAGATGACCATAATCTTGAGTCAAGTCTTTCCTGTCTTCGACGGTTCTTTACTGTCAAGTACTGGTTCCCAATCGGGATCCGACGGAGGTACGAGATACGCCTGAGGGATGAAGTGCGTATAAGCAAGACGAAGTGGTCGGGATGCAGAGGGAAAGTATCGGAGTCCGAACGGAATACCGAACCCGTATACTGGAAGGGAAAGGCTTGGCTTCAGCTCGTGCGCTGCGCCCTTCTCTACGCCTGGTGCCTAATTTCGGAGGGAGACTCGGAGGAGGACAGAGTCCGAGAGGAAGAGTATAGGGCAGACTAAGTCGATATTCAAACTGAAGTCTAACTACCGACATGGCTTGTATTTATACGAGAGTAAAGTATTAGTGGGGATATAATGTAAGTACCGGAGCCTCGGAGTCCGAGTGGGTCCGTGATGGATTGAGTCGTTATGAGTCAAGTGAAGTCAGGCTGACTCGAATATCATCAGGACTCCGGTGGCTCCGTGATGGAGAAGCTTAATGCGTAACCTAGGAGTCAGAGGGAATCATATGTAGTACAAACCAATAGAATGAAGGTGAATACAGAAAGGCAGTGTCGGATATAATTGGGATTGGAGATAGTCGGAGTCCGATGGCGTCCGAAAAGGATGTGAAGTCACGGCACGTGACATTTACTCTTATCTCCATACAGGATGCAATGCGTTCGAGCGGTACCAGCGGACTTCCGCTGCCGATGTCGTCGACAATGAGACACTCGTATGGGAGATTGCCTGTGAGCTCAGCATTGCGCGATCCCAGTTCAAGAAAGCGGTACATCTCACCTCTATTATCGCACAGACTGATCATACTGACACTTATTTCATCTCAAGGTCACTGACTCGATGCAAGAGAACAACAAGCTCGATATTGCCACCCTCACTGCCTCCCTTGTGTCGCACTCCGCACATGTCAATGCCACACTCAGTTTGTACTTCTGAGTTGCCTTCGTGGTGAGTTTACTTCATGATCATTCAATATACTCAACTAACTCGCTGCCGGATCAATTCTTCCAGCGTCTCCATTGCACGCTGGGCCACTCAAATGCCGAATTCTGGCCCAAGGTTGATCAAGAACTTTCGGCGCTTCGCAAGGCTGGCTCAACGGAATTTATCAGGTACCTGTCTTTGAAGTTGTTGCGCGACGGTTTCTAACACGATTTCAGTGCTTTAGAGGTCAATTACGAGGACGATGTCGAACGTTACGGTGACCCTGCCACGTCCAAGCACAAGACCGGTTCCGGTGTTGACGAGTCGAGCCCGAAGTGGCTACAAACTCTCAACTCTCTCGTGCCGAAGATTCAGCAGTTTACAAAGCGCCAAGGAACCAAGCGTAAGCGATCGCGGGTTGACTCGGAGGTTGATGAGCCTGCAGATGAGCCGGGAAATGAGGATGATCAGGCGGTGCAACAGCCTGACCAGGACGGCGAACGGCTGTCTGGCCCCACGGAGGATAATGTATTAGAAGACTGATTTTTTTTTTTCAATTCATATAAATTTGCTTTTGCTATCATCAATGATTGTGATTGAGCCAACACTGGTTTCGATGGCCAGCAAACCTGAACTTGCATATTTAAGGACTCAACCAAGCCTCAGGCTTCATTCGAAATTACTATATTTGCTGCTTGAAATAGCCCCAGGCTGGGCTTCATCTAAGGTTAGGCTGTTGACTTCAATTTCAAGTCATGGGTCAATTTGACGACAATTTGATTTGCTTTTTGTATACATATTTGCGGTCAGAACCATGTCAATTCAATGTCTGCCATTAACGTCAATTGAGCTTGAGATCTCGACTCAATTTGATGTCAGTCTTACCGGGTGGTGTAGTGGAATCATATTATTTTCGAATTCTCTATCGAATGAGACAGACTTGTTTTTGAGCTCAAGTAAGCCTTTTTGACGTCTGGCGGGTGTCTCTGCTACCTGGCATCACGATTCGACCTCTAATATCGTCGAAAGAACACTTGTTATGCATTAGAGAGTGCTGTTATTATTTTGTGGTACTATACTGCACTGCCTGAAGTACTAAAAAAGGCGGCGGTACAAGCGAGGTCATCAGCAAGAAATGCCTCTCGATTCAGTCTCTCAATCTCCTCCTTCGACAACCCGGGCTTTTTACGGGGTTTACGCGTCGTTGTCGCTGGAACTGCGCGCGATCCGCTAGCAGAAGATTGATACCGCAGGCAATTGGGGGTTCAACAGTCTCGACGTGACGGCAGCTTCGGTGACGTCAGGCTCTGCTTCCGTTGCAGCACGCACCTAAGACAGCCACTTTATTACTTACGGCAACCCCTCTTAGGTCATTTCCGCTGTGGTACCGGAAATGACCTAAGAGGTCTCCGTCGGCGTTGGAGGTGTCGCAGACCCGACTCGCTTATGTCCCTGCCATGTCGGCATCTCGGCATGGTCTGCCTGCGCCGCCTGCGCTGCCTACCTTCACCGTATGAATTACCCTTGAACCTCTGTGCAGCCGATACAGCTGTCTCCCTCTAATGTAAAGCAACATTGGAACCATCTCCATTAGTCCCTATCCTCAAAGCTGGGCTGTCTTACTACATAAATGATTCATCAACCTAAAATCCAAATTATCCTTGCAGCCAGAATTCTTTAATTACAAAGAGGAACTGTGCAGGCATATAAACACAACCTCCTACAATTGCAGGTATATGGGTTGTAGCTCAGAGCAAACCAATTATCCGTCTACGATGAGATGTGGCTTGTGTTGTAGGTGTCAGAGGTCATCTGATTGCCCCAAAGAGTTTCACTCAGTTCAGGTACATTACTCAAGTATATAAATATTGAATACTATATTCCAAGAGGTCAAAGGAGTGGTAAAGTAGATGACAGGGCCAATATCGTCCGCACTTTCCTTGCTCTTATACTGCTTGGTTAGCACTAGTTGTGCCCATGTTTTATCCCTCTTTGATTTTATATGTCCTCCAGTTTAAACTGCTTGCTTTCTGTGTCTGCATCACCGGCAATGTAAAATTGATCTACCTCCAACACCTCCGCCGCCTTCTCTCCTGCAATGTAAAATTGACTTACCACCAACACCTCTGCTACCTCCAACACCTCCACTACCTCCAACGCCTCTGCTGTCTCTCATGTTCAAATGTTGTTTTCCAGCTCAGGTACCGAATAATTAGGGCGTTTCATGACGGGTTTTTCGAACCTTTTTCCAGATGTTTTTCCAAGCCTTTTTTCCATCAACATCAAAAAAACATCTTGGAAAAAACATCCCATTTTTCGACCTGGTGCGTAAAAGGCCCCTACCCCTTTTATGTCACACCCGCCGTTTTTCGAGATTGTTTTTTCGGGTCGTTTTTCGTGTAGGGAACTATGACTAATGCACATGATCTCGGTACCGCGCTCTGACTCCGCTCGTCGTACCACCCCGCCCCTCACTCTCATGGGACCCAAGGCAAAGCCCGCCGGCAAGACACAGTCCCAGCCCAGTCGCGTGCCATCCAGCCGTGTGAAGAAAAGCACTGACAGGGCCGCGGAAGCTGCAGGTGACAGCGGTGAGAAGGACAGTGATAAGAAACGCGCGAGCGAAATCCCATGGGCCAAGAATCCGGACTGGCTTGCGAAGGCCGTCGAGTACCTCACCAACAACCCTGCCTTCCGTATCAAGCTCTTCAGTGATTCTACGGAGGACGCGACAAGTGAAGGCCGAAAGAAGCATGTCGGCAAAGAGAGTAAGATTAACATGTACAGCACACTCGCGCAGCATGTCTTCAGCAACTCAAACACCGGTGCGGAGGGTGACGAGGACATAGTGGAGGTTGTTTCCGAGGAGTACCGTGCCGCATATGCTGCGGACTCATCGCGTTACGCAAAATCGACGCAGCAGCAGTTTTCGCGGTGTGTGTTTGTCTTGTTCGTTGCCCCAGTGCTTACTTTACTCACAGCCTGAAAACCGAGTACTCCAAGCATGTCAAGGAGCTTTACCAGACTGGCGGTGGGCTCAAACCCGAGGATCAGCAGAGCAATCTAATTGGCACGTCATATTTACATTTGAATGGTCTTCATCTAACACCGTTGACAGAGAAGATCAAAGGCTTATTCCCGCACTGGGATGAGCTTGATGGCTTTTGGCGCGAGCTGCCCAACTACAACCCCATCGGTGTCAGTAACGCGAGCAGTGGTGCCAACCATGCTGCCGCTGCCACGTCCCTCTTTCTCAAGAAGCGCAACAACGATGATGCCGGCGAGTCGAGTGGAATCAAAGATGGACCCGGGTTCGAGGTCTTGCCTGGTTCTCATGGGAGGTCAGCTTCGTCAGCGCGGTCAGTCGGTGACGAGATCGACGAGCTCCACTCTGAGCCTGAGGTGCGCAATCACAGAATTCTAGATACAGCTTCTGACATGATTCTCTTCAGAGGAAGCCAGCTGTAGCTGTTAAACAACCGGCCAAAAAGATGGTGAACAGCAAGAAGAACCCCAACCATACCATACCACCAAGCCGACCAAGACTGGCGAGAAGTGCCCGTTCGACCTCACTGACCTCGACGAGGCTCATCGCCAGGACATGGCACTGGGGACAATGTACAATATAACTGGCCCGGATATTGCCCGGATATTTATAATATCCGGGCTATATCCGGGCTATATCCGGACCCCATATATAGTAAGTGTCATTACTATATATGGGGTCCGGATATAGCCCGGATATTGCAGCCAAACAATCCTGAAAAGGAAACAAAACACCTTCCTATGTTGGTAATTACTAGATTGCTTGGAGAGGAACAGCTATTCTATGATCATGATTGGTTCAGATAGATACATAAAGCATAGAGATCATTGCCCCTGGTCTCTGATCATTTGCTGCTTGCTTCCACTTTCATCTAACATTATGGACACAAATGAGCTCTACACTGTCATTGGTGGTGTCTCTCCTGGGATATTTCACAAACCATAGGTTCTGTTTTTTTAATCTGGACATTGCTAAGTCATGGAAATGTGGGACAGGCCATTTTGAGTAGTGACAATCAAGCACCAATATTGCCAATTGTCATCAAATGTACAAGTATGAATGAAGCTTCAGCTATCCTAGTCATCTAGCTAGTGTTGGCTTCATCCACCTGGGTTAACTTCAGTCAGAGAAACAAGGTGTGGTGTTATTGTATCATATATGATCTCACAGCATTGCACAGGGGCTTCATTCTTGTCAGTATAAAATATGTACAAATGGCTGGCATGCTCACATCCTTGCCAATGGTCCAGCTGCTGTTGGCCTCATCAAGCTGGGGTGAAAATCAGATCAGAGAAATGAAGTGAGGCAATGTTGTGCTGATCTCACTTCAGGTGCACGGGCCTATGATTTTTTCTTTGAATATAGGGAATGACTGTCGTGACTTACCACAGGAGTGGCATGGGCAGCACAGATCTCCCAACTGCACCAGGGCATTGGTAATTGTCAAGAACTTTAAGTAAAATAATTACCTGTTGTTGGCTTTGTTGAGTGCATCGGGAGTTTGCACAGTGCAGTGTGCCTTTTCCAGTGTCAGTCTACAATACAAACAAGAATGGTGACATGTTTACATTGCCAATAGTCCAATTGCTGTTGTTCTCGTCAACTGCATGAGCCTGATTGTGAGCAAAAGTTACATGTAGGGTTGGGAGTGAAACTTACAACCAGAGTGGCACGTGCTTCCTTGACCTTCCAGCTATGTCGAGAGTGAGTATTGAGTGGAGCTTTGACCACAAGACTCGCCTGGTGTTGGATTCATCTACATCCGTGACCTAAAAAATGAAGGTCAGGATTCATACATACTGTACACCAAACCTGCTCACAACAGGCCCAGCAGTCACAACCACGAGGAGGGTGAGGACAAGAAGAGCGGAGAATTTGGTGCTGAACATATCATGAGAAAGGAGAGGAGTTAGAACCGGGGAGAAGTGAACTGTTGGATTCTGGATTATTTGCGAGAACCTTGTGCTCTTTTATAGCTTCAAGGTTCAGCGCAAGGCTTACTTGAGCCAGTCTACTGGGGATAAAATGAAACACCTCGGAATGTGGCAATAGAAATCCTGTGAAGAGAAATAGAGTCCGCCAAAGTAGAGGGTGCAGCCGAGATCGACCTCCTGCAGGAAACTCTAGAGTCTGTGAAACTACGGTGTGGTACTGAGAATGAGCTCCTGCAGCAGGAACTGGAGTCCATTGAATTGCAGAGCAAGGCCGAGATCGCGCTCTTGCGAGAGAAATTGGAGACCATGACTCGTGTGCTTGAGATGTCAGACTTGAGGCTCAAGATCCTGCAGCTCGAGGCTGATTGTCCGCTTTGGGAAGCCGCGAAGAAGAATGCGCGAGGAGAACGAGCGAGCTGAGCACACGAAAGTGGAGGAACATTGCTGGGCCGAAGAGGTGGAGGAGTCACGCAAGAAGATGCGGGAGTTCCAGAAGCAGGACAGAGTGTGCAAACGTGACAGAGGAGGCTGAAAAAAGGAAGGAGCACCTGCAGAAGGAGGAAGAAGAGAATGCATACAGGGAGGAAGAAGAGCGCAAGGCACGCGAAAAACTGGAGCATGAAAAACGATGGAGGGCCGCAACCCAGGCCGAGGCAGAACAGTGTCAGAAACACGATGAAACGACGTGGGGCGCTGGTGGAACATGAGCAGGATCAACGTCTCGCCAGTCGTCGACACGCAGGTCGGTAAGGAGCGGGAGGAGCCAGTATTAGAACGATCGCAAGGCAACGAGGGGGAAGGAAAGATAATGATTGGAAGAGGAACGGAAGAGACAGGTACATACCATATTCGGCATCACGAACACTCATTGTGGAAGCGTCCCGTCCCGTTCACGATGTCGTTCGCAAAGTCATTGAATGTGCGGACGCGCTTGACTCGTTCGATATGCATCGTAGATGATGCTATCATACATATACAGATTATTTAGGGAGTTGAAATTGAAGTCGAAGGGACACATGCAGCGGATTGTGCTTGCGGACGTAGTACGGATAGTCGATGGCGCCGGGGGAGATGTAGTTCTTCGCGTTGTAGCTGGAACAGTACAATTGATTTATTCAGGAAGATCGGAGGATTGGACCAAGGAGGCCATGACGCACTTGAACCCGTAAAACTCATCGGTTGACTGAGGTGGAGAGCGGCACATTGCAGAAGGTTGCAGATGGCAACATGAGAGTCGGGAGCAAGAGAGGGAGCAGAGCCGTAAGTAGGGCCGTAATCCGGCGAATCGTCTCGAATCTTTGGGTCGCTCAAGGGTGTTTACAAGAGCAGGAATTACACACAATCCGAAAATTTTGGGGATTACCGACGAAAATGTAGACGCACGGCCATAATCCACAAATCATGCCCTCTATAGAAACTCGTACCTTACGGTAGCGGGAATTAATTGGGACACGGTAGAGGCCTTCTTTTCACGCGCGAGGGGGCAATATTCGGGGTGAACGTCGTGGGTACAGCAGCCACAGATGTACATCAAAGAAACAGAAAGCAAAGAAAGGAATGAGGGAGATTATTTAGTGGCGCGCCCCGTGCCGCGCGGGTCTGTCTACGATGCGAGTGAAGGAGTGAGTGCGGTAGGTAGGTATGCAGCATGAGTGAGTGAGTGAGTGTGAGTAGCTCCAGTGAGTTGAGTTGAGTTGAATAAATGAGTGGATGGGTGGGGATGAATGAGTGTGAGTGCGTGCGAGTAGGTGCGAGTGCGAGTGAATGAGTGGATGCAGTAAATGCGATGTGATACATGTGTGGGTGCGTGGGTAGGTGGATGCCGAGTGCGATGGGATGGAGATGAAGATGAATGAAAAGGAAGAACGAGTGCGGTACAACACCCTGGCCTCGGAAACGAACGAGCGACTGAGGAGCCAGCAGAAGATGTATATCAGCGGATGAAATATATAATGTAGGTATGTATTGGTTGGTGTGTATGTATTTTTCATAAAAGAAAAGCGGAATACTGGACCGGATTGTCAGACGATCAAACAAAGCACAGGAAAAACAGAGTAGAGTAGAACGTAACGTAGGAACAGTGGAACAGAAACAGAGAAAAAATATAGAACATTTGATTGATTGCTTTGCGGTGGGTGGGGATGCGATGGATGGATGCATTGCGACAAGTAAGAGGGAGGGTAAGACTCCGAAAGAGGGGTGTAAAGGCAGGAATATATAAAATAATATCTCGTCGTTCGTCTCTCGTTTTTGGGCGGGTGGGGAGGGTGCAATAGGTTATTACTACACGGCGTGTGGTGGTGTGGTATGGGGTATACGGTGCGGGGCGTGCAGGGTCCGGATGATGACTGGCTCGTGATGGGTGGGCGATGGGTGGATCCAAAAAACTATTGATAAATAGACAGCGTCTTGCGCGCGCGCGTACTCAGACGAAGAATTGGGTGATGCAAATCATCGTCAGCGCTGGTCTGTAACAGGGAAAGACGACACTCGCTGTATCCGACTCGCCGCATGCACCTCCACCTCCTCCATCTTGTAGCTGTTCAGCTCCTCCTTGATCCTCTGCGCCAGCGCGCGCGTCAATCGGCTCCACGTCGCCGGCTCGCTGCCGGTCATACATGCTTGCGTTGAACGTATCATACACGCTCAAATTGCTCGCAAACGCCAGATGCTTCTTCGCCGGCGCCGCCGCCGCGCGCGGCACAGGGGTCGTCGTCGCAGAGAATCCCAGCCCTGTCGTCAGCGCAGGCGCAGACGAGTTGAGCGCGGGGTGGTTGAAGATCGCATGCGCACCGCTTGCCACGGTAGTAGATGTAGGCTGCCCCGCCTGCGGGCTGTCGAACGTCCGGGCGTCCGGGTGGGGAGGGAGGCACGGGCGGAGAGGCAAAAGAAACAGGGTATCCCGTTCTAGGACTAATCAGCTTGGGAAATGAACGCACGAAGAAGGGTGTACGATGGCTACGGAAAGACAGGGCGGCCTCCAAGGGGTATGTGAGGCAGCGGACGGATGCTTGCAATTCGGCGTGGGGCGGAGCGTCTGGGCGGAGAGGCTGGCACGGATGGAGGAGAGACAATCGAAACCTAGTATCGCCGACCTAGGGCTAATCAGCTTGGGGAAGGTACGCATCAAGACAGCAACGCACGGTGGTGTCCAGTCCATCACAAGGAGCCGAGTCGCCAGGCGGTTGACCCAGTTGTGGAGAGCAGTGCCTGTGGTGAGCACCCCATCGACATTCTCGCGAATGAGCTTGTGATCCTTCACAATGTCATGGTGGGGGAGGTCAAGGGATTCAAAAGAGGCAATTTTGTGCGTGACCTTGGCCTCAAGTTCCAAGGTCACGCACACAATAGGGTGGCGTTCACACGCAAAAGAAAAAAGAAAAATTGATCTCGCGGAGGGCGGGGAGGGCGTCGCGTAGCGTGGGCCAGGGTGCGATCAGTCGGCCGAGGCATCTGCTGCGGCGCAATGGAGGCCTCGCGCGCGACGCCGCCACAGCTCGCCACAGAGAATCTAGAGATCATTACAGCGCCATGTGCCCCTGAGGATCGGCAGCATCAAGGCAACTCTTCCTGACTGTCGTCGTCCCGTGCATGGGGTATGCGCTCCCAGTGTGGTACAGGGTTTCAACGCGGGATGGAGCGAGACAGTGCGGGCACGGTGGGTCGCAAAAGCACTTGGGAAAGTTCAGAGGCGTGTAAGATGATTACCGAGGTGTTACGTACCACTGCACTCGACTTCCACCAAACTTCCACGGACTCTTAACCCAAAATGCGAGAAGAGGGTAGAAAAAGATGTGTTTATAGACACGCTTTTGGACAAAATGACCGTCCCTGAGCTTGGTATATGTAATCTCTTCGGTATCCGAACTCGATTTCTTACCAGCCCAATAGTTATGCAACTACACCTCATGTTCGCGGACAATATGGTGGGACCCAACAACGCTCTGTACGGTGGGTATTCCTCTATGCTTACTTGATGTGTATTTAACGAAACACCAGACTTCGCGATGGCTAGTATTAGACTCGTAAACCAGTCGGATTCGCCGGGCGATGGTTTGATGATGAGTCGATCAGACCTGACGGCGAAGCCGCCGTCAGCTTTGATCGACTATCATCAAAACCCTGCGGCGAGCCCTGGTATCGAGTCTAGGCTAGTATGCTGCACCCTTTCTTTTCTTTGTGTAATATGGCATTGACGATGCTTTCAGTTCGCCCGTCCTAGCCCAACTCCCGCTCTCGCTCGTCCACCATTACCACATCCAGCTCGGGCGCCGACACCCCACCTCTATCCTCCGCGGAGGCTCGTCGATATCGGATGGCTCCCAGTCCAGCATCGACCTGTCTCAGATCAAAGTCGCGCTCTCCAACACTACCCACTCGATGTTGTCAAGTACCACTGCTAGGATGCCATCGCCGCCGTTATTCCGCTGCCCCCACCCGCGCCTCGTGCTCGTCGGTCTATGAGACCATCCAGGAAGAGCGCGGCACGCCCTCGACCATCAGGCTCCAGGAAGAGCAGCAGCCCCACCGCTTGCCAGGGCATCTTCATCGTCGACCCTGACTCGGGCTCTGTCGATATGAGCGCGGACGGCGTTGACTGGGATGATGAGCGCGGGATCGTCGCGCTCCGCAAGTACTACGCCCTCCGACGCGAGGCTGAAGACACCGTCACGGAGAGCAAGCGCCTTTGGTCGGACACCCCGTTCTCTGTCTATGCGCTGCAGGTTATGTCGTTTCTTTTCATTCCTTTACTATACTAACGAGTCTTCCCAGCCTTCTCGCCGCCCAAGAACTCCGAGGGGATGCAAGCGCTGCTCCAGCACTCGGTCCAGACCTACGGCCCGCTGCCGTCGGAGCTGGGCCCGCGCAGGGTGCGCTCGCGTACCCAGTCCCGCGCCTCCCCGTATTCGTCGCGCCACGCTCAACTTGAAGCTCCCGCGTCACCCGAACCGCCGCGCCCTTCCCCCGCCGAGCTGCACCGCGCGTTTGCGCCGCCGTCGTGGAGCACACCAAGCGCGTCCTGTACCTTGAGGACGACAATATTGCGCACATCGCCGAGGGCGAGCTCACATCCACCGCCTCCGCAAGGAGGACGGCAACCAAACCCCCGGCCAGATCGCGACCCTGCAACGCACGAGCCCCTCCTCGCTCTCCGTACTGCCGTGGCGCGCCTCCTCGTGCCCTCCCTCGCCTGCGCCCAGGACTCATCGCACTGTACGTACGGACGACTCGGCACCGTATTCCACCTCCGCCACCGCACGCTCGTCCCACCGGCTCACCAGCGACGACAGCAGCGCCTGGCGCACACACGTCTCAGCCTCCTCGCTGGGGCCCATCTTGAGCGATGAGAGGATCAGCGGCGGCGGATTCAGCTGTGCGTCGGCACTCGCCATATCTACGGCCCACCTAGAAATATGTCATGCCACCGTGCCTGTACACTCACCTCCGCTACCCCCGCCACTCACCTCCACACACACCCACCGCACCGCACACTCCACTGCCCCACTGATCCCTGCACCCCCAGCCTTCTGGCTTAGTCTGTGCCCTGTACTGTCCTGGGTAATGCAGATTCTTTTGCATGCACCCCGCCGCTCCCGAGTCTCTTACCCTGTCAGCGAGGACGCGATCGTCCAGGGTGAAGGTCTCCCACTCTCAGACCTCCTCGTCCTTCCCGGTACGTCCTATCATTCCCAACTCGTGCCCGCCTGACTGCCATCAGGCACGATCCATCTCCTTCTTGGCTCGTCGGGTTCGCCCAACGCCCTCCCCTCCTTTCTCACTACCGTCATTCCTCAAATTTGCACGTCCCTGCTTGCCCGCGATCTCTCTGCTAATTTTCTAAATGCCCTCCCCCCGAGCCTTGCACTCTGTGTGTGCCTCGAGGAGCTCAACATCGCGTCCAATCCCCTGCGCGTTCTCCCGGTATTTCTCGCTGATCTATTACACCTCCGCGTCATCATCGCGGACTCATGTAGTTCAGCTCTGTCTCGCTGCACCTCAGCGCCAGCACCGCGCCCTTCTAGCACCCGCACTTGACGTCGGTGGTGATGCGGCACAGGGGGCAGGGACCGGAGTGGCAGAGGAGCAGGCAGGGGTGTGCGCGGCGGGTGTTTGAGGAGGTGTGTTGTGTTTCCATTTTCTCATTAAATAATCAATTACTACTGATTTACTAACGACTACTTCGCAGCTCGTCTGTCCCTGCGGCCTCACCGTGCTCGAACCGCCCATCCCGTGCGGGACGCGCATCCGCTGCACATATTCCCTGCCTGCGCACGCCGCATACCTGCCACGAAGACGATGCGGGCTGTCCGCCGTGTCCATTCTTGGTGGTCAAGCGGTGCATTTGCCCTCTCCATATTCCGCTCCAGATTCCTTACTGACGACCTGACGCCCAGGTGCATGTGCGGTAAGAAGGAGGTGGGCAGAGTACTTCCGCTTACTGTCAGTGTCTCTCAGGGTGGTGGCTTTGGGTTGCTCCTTCTGCTGGCGAAGCAAGAGCAAGTACGGGAGGACAGAAATTAAATACTCTAATTTTTTATTAAATTTAGAGATACTAAGAGATTCCATAGAGCTACCATTAGCCAACTTAGTATAGATAACAGACCTAGCTATTCGACGATATGATTGTAAACCAGTCGCCGTTGCCGCGTGCAGGTCCCGTGGAAGCCAAGAAGCAGGAGGAAGTAGCAGAGCCTGGACGAGAAAGCGGGTGTGTCAAATCCGAGCGTTTCCGAAACTCCGAAAATTCCGACCTATTCCCCGAGATCCCCGAGTCGGAGCACCGCTCCGGAAATTCCACACGCGTGATGTATCAACGTTAACGCAACCAACGCCACTGTACCTCCACAACGACCACCGCTGTTGACCTCGATGTTCCCGCGCGCCTCGAATCGGACTCGAATATCCTCGACGGATTCATCCACGTCAACGACCACCCTACCGAACTCTGGTCCAAGGTTGCCTTCGACCACGTCGAGCGCTTGCAAACGGACGAATAGAACCGCAACCCCGACGCGCATGGGTGAGTGGCACCAGTGCGCACTCGGGCTGTCGCTTTCATATTCTTAAATAATACATCTCTGCCTAGGCTGTACGTCTACAACGACGACTTTGGCTACGCGTGCTGCGACGTGCCGTCTAACCCGCTCCATAGCACACTCACTCTGTGAAGCAGCAACAAAAACACAACGCCCAGACTACTGCTGCAGTCGCTCCCCGCCCCAACTTCGTTACCTCTTTTGTCGCACCTGCTGATCGCGATTACACCCCCGCCCTCCCCCGCCGCCGGCAACGTCCTCTGGCCCTCCGAAGGGACCTGCCCTCCTCCCGGCCAGCAATGTCTACGGCACCTTCGACCCATCCCGCACCGGCTCGCGCACCTCCTTTCAAGCACAACCTCCGTCGAAGCTCTTCCCGTGACTCGGTCAGCTCCCACCACGAGCCCCTGCTCTCCGGCTCCAACCCCAACGGCGAAGGGAGTCGCTGCGGACCTCAACCCCTTTGCCGGCATCTTCTCCTCCATCCGCCTCTGGTTCCACCACAAATTCTCCAAGCAGGACAAGATGATCATCGTCAGTCCAGTCGCCCGTGATCCCGCATGTGCATTGCTGAGTTTTTTTTCTCGTAGCCCCAGGACACCGGTGGCCCTCCCCCGCGCAAGTGGGCCGGCCCATTCACCCGGACGCGAAGCTCATGAAGATGAAGATGGAGGCTGGGGAGAACTTGGGGGAGGAGGTCTTGCGCTGCATCAGTGAGTGGTGCAGTGTTCTCGAGGACAGCAACACCGTTCTATAACAACCGAGGTACGAGGTTGATGTTATAGTGTCTGTTTATAAGAGACTAACACCGTTCCCGGAGGCAGCTTAGGCGGCATCATGGGCGGTGTCGCTGCTTTCGAAGCGAGCCTTGCCAGTAGGTGGTTTGCTTGCCGTGTCTCGCAACCCGCTGATATTCCTCAGCCCATTTTGACTACTCCCCTTCCCTTGTACATTTTCCCTCTTGGTGGTTGCCGACCTCATACTGACGTGACATCAGTGTTTACGCCCTCCACATCGGGTCCGTTTCTGCGACTCGCCGATTGACTGACCGCTGACGCCTTGTGCTTTATTCTCGTCTACACAGTGAGTAGCTCTTCTCCCTTGTTCCACTTTTGCTGATTAAATCCTTCCTCAGCACCGTCTGGCTTTACCTCTTCCTTCTGCCCTTCCAGCTCGTCAGCGAATTTGGCTGGCACACCGTCCCCGCCGTCCGTCCTATCTCATCATACCCCGCGTGCATCGCTTACCCCACCCCAGGTAGCCATCGGCGCCTTCATCTACCTCAGATTCGTCGCTGCCGGCGAGGAAATCGAACAACCCTTCGGTGCGCTGCATCCCTCTCTCTGTCGGTTTGCCCCGAGCTAACTACTTTGCACAGGCTACAACGAGAACGACCTCGACCTCGACATGTTCTGCCAGGACATCATTGCGCAGGACATCGAGAGCCTCAAGTCCGTGCCGTGCCTCAACACGTAGCTGGGCCCGGAGGAAGGCGAGCTCATCCGCCACCGCTCCATGACGCTCACCGAGGCAACTGCGCACGACGAGTTCGAGGACATCAGCGACGAGGAGGTCGGCAGCCCGTGAATCCCCCCCGCACCTGCGCCGAGTTCCGAAGCGAAGTGCTGTCGTGGATTGCTGGCGTCTCTACGTAATGTGAGCTCGGTTTGCATTTTCTGAACCTGACATAAGTGAAACACAACGTGAAATGGAATGTACAGTATTGCCGCTTGAGCTCCGATTGCCCATTACTTACCCAGTGTTCTCCCAACCCACTTCAAATTGTCAAACATGCAGACAAAACATATAGACCTTGCAGCCTGGCTACTTAAAACCTCGCCATCTTTGAAGGTTCAATTCTCAGTTGCCTTGATTTTGCCGACGTCAATCCCAGAAACGCGATTTGGAGTACTATCATCCATCAGCCCGTAATTCAAGTTCATTCGGGCGACGTTATTTCCAACCTGTCACGCGGAAATGAAGCATATCAAGTTTGCTAGCCTCAAGGCCTCGCAACCTCGTAAAGCTTCAATTTTTGTTATTACTCACCTCCACTCCCTCGATGTTACTTTCAAACACGGTCTTAGGTACTTTCTGAGATTGGAGCCCATTCATGAAATCTGCTGTCTTGAATCCACGTAATTATTGTATACCGGTTCATTTTTTGCTCTCAACCTTTCCTCCGTTCCGTACACATTGCGTCTTGGTTGAATTTGGTTGAATTTCAGATTGCACATGTTTGGAGATTCGGCATCTTGTCGGCGTGATCAACCGAGCCACTGGTCTTTTCTACCATGTAGAATTGACTCTGATGATATTTGACATCAATTTCCGAAACTCCCTGCAAACGATGCTTGCCTGTTCCCCATCTAGCGATCCTTACAGCCCTGCATGACGATCTCAGAGTCGTGGTTCTTTGCTCGATAGCGACTGTGTCTTGCTGCACCCAAACTGCGCCGCTCTGAGCTTTTTTCAGCCGGCAACTTTAAAATGCTATTTTATTCTTCTGGCTTTTGGAGGCACTTTCGTGTTGCCGCTCCAGCGCCTACCTCTCTCTCTGTATGAAGTTCTAAAGCACATTCTGTGTGGTATGTAATTTGTTTAACCAAACCACGACAGATATCGCGATTGCCGAACTTGGGCTATCCGCCGACCGTTTTTTCCTCTGAGGATCGAAGCTAGGGTTCGCTGATCCTCTTCTTTAGTTTGTCCTCATACTTCTTCTCTGCAAGCCCTGATACCCTGCTCATCAATTTCCGACGTGAGGTTAGTCTTCACCCGAGTAATAATTGCGAACCTCCCATAATGTAATATCCTGCAGGACCACAGCACCCAGGGATTACATACCCTCAACCTTTGCCCAGTACCAACTCGCTTGTCTGACTTGTTCCCAACCCATGAATCCCCATGGCCAATATCACTTTGTACTTGTGCTAGCTGATCTGCAAATAAAGTTCAGGTACACTGGGCATCTCAAATGCTCTTTGTGGAGTTCCTCAGTCATTTTAACCTGCATCCAGTCTGTCGGTCAGGATTCAGCGCACAAAGACGATCCTGCTGAGACGCAAATGATGTCATACTCCAAGCCCTCGCCACAAAACATTCTGCTGATGAATGAAAATTCCTCTGTGCTGGCTGCCTTTTGGCCTGACCACTGAGATTGTTATTTGCCAAGACTCGTCGGCGGCACTGTTCCCGCTCACCTGGTATGTCCCTGGCATCTGGTTTAAACCAATAACCATTTGGCTTGAATCCTACAGACCAATATATTACTCTCGGAAAGCCACCTCATCTTTCACAACTTTCAGAGTTCCGGCACCAAACTGCCTCGAGGCCGGCCTATCAGAGTGTCAGTTCAATTACGAGCCAGATGACCGATTGTCTGCCGCCCAGATTCAGGATACTATCAAGGTTAGGCATTAAATTTGCTGGCATACATCCAGTGCTGAATGAATTTGATAGTTTCTCTTGTCTGCGTCGACAAATCAGATTCGTCATTTAATCGTCATCACTGCAACTGGTCCAAAGGACTTTGGGATTAGACATCTACTGTTCAACCCGTGGAATGAGCTGGTGAAGATGCTCACCAAGGTACCAACCATTGTGATTTGGTTCATCTCCGAAGATTATGTATCTTTTGCCAAGAGGAAGTGTACCTGCATTTAGTGCTTACCTCAAACTTGAGGTCAGGACATCTGCCGAATTTATTTCAGTAAACAGTAAGCTACCCACTGCCCTGAAGCACTGTTACTGTTCCTAATTTCCATCCAGTCAAATGGCAGCAACACAACAAAGTGCCCTTGTGGCTTCCAAAATACTCAACCATCCTGATCTTCCGTGTATCTGCCCTGCAATCTTACCCCGACTCTGATCCATCGTCTTTCATTCATCTTCCCCACTCCTGGCATTGGATTCACTTCCGGTCTCAGTTCAGGTTATCTCAGAGACGAGACAAAGGTACATAAAGAAATAACAGCCAAGCTTGTCCCCCTTATATTAATCATCTTGAGCAGTCGGCATGCCCAGTTGCAATCTCACACCGGATATCTATACCAAAGGGCTGCTCGCAAGCCTGGTTGCCCACAGCAAGTTCACAGGCTGACAAAGAAGAGTAAGGCACCAAGCCCATGTACATTCCATTCATCATGGAAGAAACGATTTGCGACTCATACCGATGGATACATCTGCAGACAGTCACATTTGGAAACCTGCATTATTGAAGCAAAACATGTGTGGGGCCATTTTAGTATGACCCCAATGATATACAATGGGCAAAACTTGATGCATGTGATGCCATTGAGCCGTGTAAGTATTACTTTTGCAAATCACTGTTCTCTTATCTGAATCCTTACAGTTGAATCTGTGCAACTGGTGGTTTGGATCTAGTAATACAAATGGAGATCAAGAGCAGGAGAATGAAGACAGTATGGAGACTGGTATATAGTAAAATACATGTTTTCTCAATTTTTCTTAGTTGCTGTCTTCTAATTATTTCATCATGGATGTCTAGTGCATGGGCAGCAGACATTCCAATCAAGTCATTTTTCTCTTGTTCCTTGTTTGCTGACTGACAAGTTCACAAATATCAGTGCTATTGTTGAAATGAATGTGAAATAACATACTTTCATTTGAACAACCTCTTCTTTCAGAGACATATTCTCTGTGCAGACTTTACAGTAGGTTTAGAAAGATTTTTATCAAGATATAGCATCAGCTGATGGTAAAGGGAGGTCAAGTCATGCTATCATTGAGTTTCTCTTGTTCTTGAGCCACCTATAGAGAAATTGCTGCCTGAAATTTTGGGCTTAAATCCACCAGATAGATATTTAATTGTAGCACATGTATCTGAATTTCTATTACACTTTCACATTCAACAGGAGGTCAAACCAGAGAGAACCATTGCAAAGGTCCTCAATCTGGACTGGAGACTGGCTTTTTTCATATGTTGTAAGAATTCACTGAATGCCTCAAGAGAAGCTGCAAGTTTGGCACTCATTCTATCTGAGGTCATGATCAGGACCAAGAAGTGATCAACAGTCTTTGATAACCATAGTCACCATTCATGATCATATCATTATGTACAATGCAAACAACCATATCAGTAACTGAATGGCTATTACTTGTTAAGGAAGTTGTTGTGTGCCTGGTGCAATTACCTTTTATAGAAGGTGTTGTTACCTATTTTTACTCTGTTTGGTTTCAATATCCGGGTAATATCCGGACCCCATGTGACTTACCATATATGGGGTCCGGATATTGCCCGGATATTACCCGGATATTCTTAATATCCGGGCTATATCCGGGCTATATCCGGGGTCCGTATATTGCCCGGATATTACCCGGATATTCTTAATATCCGGGTAATATCCGGGCAATATCCGGGCCAGTTATATTGTACATTGTCCCCAGTGACAACTTGGGCTACTCAAGCAACGGGCGATACTGACATGTTTTTGGGGTCAGCGCCGGCGTTGAGTGGGTCACAAGTCTTGCGGATGGCGAGCAGGGTGGTCATGGGGGGCTTACACGCGTTGGCGGCGCAGTACGGGGGCGCTGCAAGGAACGCAAGCATGCGCGGGACACCTAGCGGGGATTTTGAATCCCCGCCGAGGGAAGTACCTGCCCCGGATAATTCCACGGAGAGAATGATCATCGCTGACATGGCAATTCCAGCGACATTGTTTTGGCTGAGACCGGGACACCAGCAATATACAAGGCGCAATAACGCGCAGCGCATGAAGTCGTGGCGGAATTTGCGGCGGAAGCAGCGGGAGACGGAGACGCGCACGGAGGAGGAGCCAAGCAATACAGAGGAAGATGACCCGAGGTGGTGCTATTGGACACCACCATGCACGCTGCAGTTCGAGGTGCGCGTACATGGGCAGGTGGTTAGGCCAAAACGGCCTACGCGAGAGAACTCAATGGGGGATGGCGCGCAGTCCCCCGTGAGGGGAGTACACGACCATCCTGAAATACCATGCACGGCACCAGCTGACACCAACGTGCCAGATAAGGTATTCTCCGTTGAGGAAATGGCGGCGTACCTGGTCCGCGAGGCCCAGGAAAATCGTCTGTGGAACGACTTGCGAACAGGGCCACCAGCGGCATTTGCGGCTTATCTGGTCCAGGTGTCAGCAGATGCAAAGGCAGGGGCAGCGCCGTTGCTGCGTGACGTGAACGTCGAGTCAGGAGATGGCTTCGAGCAGCCTGAGATCCGGGTCGACGAGGACACGTCAGTGTTTACGAGACTAACGGACCCGTACAATCCCAAGCGGGTTGCCGCAGTGCTCGACGTGGTCACGATTGGCCCCGACTTGACCAGCGAGCAACGGATTACGGTACGAGACTTCGTCTCGGAATTTGCGGACTGCTATGCGTTGTCAATGAAGGAGGTCGTCCCGATACCGGGCGCGGAGCATACCATGAATATCCCTGCCGACACAGCCTTTAACACCAAAGTACACCAACGGCCGACTATGCCGGCGCAAAAGGAGTGGTATAACAGGGTGATCGATGAAATGCTCAAGGCGGGAATCATAGCGGGCATCGACGTGAAGGACGTCAAGTGCGTATCACCAACAACGCTGGCGCAGAAGGCCCACCAGAATGGCAAGACACGGACAATACTCGAGCTGCAGCATCAGATCAATGACCAGTGCATCGCGGCGGGACTACCACCTAGCTTTGAGTTGCCAGAAAGACCAGCAGCTGCACCAGAGGTTGACGATCCAAAGAAGCCATCTTGGAGGGTCTGTCATGACTACCGGGAGCTTAATAGCAAGACGAAGGTCGCAGCGATGCCCCAAGGCGACATCCAGCGCAAGCAAGGCCTACTTTCGGGCCATCGCTGGGTCACGGTCTTCGACTTCGCCAAAGGATTTTACGCGTGCGCGACCGCCAAAGATATACGACCGTACCTATGTTTCTACGTCGAGGGCCGAGGCTACTTCACGTACTGCAAAATGCCCATGGGATTGACAGGAGCGCCATCAACATTCAGCACGGCAACGGGTGGAGCGCTTGGAGACCTAGTCAGCACGAAGATTCAGCTATTCGTGGATGATGGGGGAATGGCGGGGGATGACTTCGAGATGAAAATGACCGACCTACGTGCGGTGTTCTTGCGCATCCGGGAGCACAGACTATCCCTATTGGCGGTGAAGATGCAATTCTTCATGGCAGAGGCGAACTTTGCCGGCAATCGCGTTGGGCCCGAGGGCATAAAACCCGACCTAACCAAGCTTACTGCCATTGTAGACTGGGAGATGCCACACGACCTGCTCAACCTCAAGTCATTCTTGGGTTTGTGCGGGCACTTCCGAGGGCTGATAAAGAACTACGCGTGCATTGCGCAGCCGCTGACTGACCTCGAGCGGCTGGCGAAGGTGGGAGGCGCGGGCTCAAAAGGAGAGTGGAGGAGGCGAATGCGGGCAGTGGAGCTGCGGCGACAGTGGGGAGAGAAGCAGCAAGTGGCATTCGTCAGATTGAAGGCGGCACTCACCTCGGAACCGGTATTGAAAGGACCGGTGTTCGATGGACGACCATTCATCGTAACGACGGACGGCTCGAAGGAAGGCTTCGGGGGGATGCTATGCCAGCGCTTCGACACGATCATGCCAGACAGTCGGACGGTGAACAAGCTGCATCCTATTGGGTTTGCATCGAAACGTACGTCGCTCGCAGAGGAACGGTACAAGCCCTACCTCTTGGAGTTTGCGGCGCTCAAATACTCACTCGACAAATTTGCCGACACCACTTATGGCTTCCCAATTGAGATTGAGACAGATTGCCAGGCGCTGCGGGACACGGTGATGAGCACCAATCTGTCCACGACGCACGCGCGGTGGTTGGAAGCGGTAATGGGCCACGACATACGCGAGATCCGCCACTTGCCGGGCGCGGTCAATTTTGTTGGGGACGCGCTCAGTCGGAAGTACACAAATGTTGTGCGGACAGAGGACGACGGCAGCGGGTGGTCGGTGGAGTGTGACTGGTTCGCAGAGAGTGGCCTGGTGTTTGACCTGTACACGGTCACAGATGCAGAAGACGTGCCGGCGCTGAAATCGCGATTTATCGGTGTGCCAGTGTTTTTGCAGGCGATCGAGGCGCTGGAGACGATAGCGAGAGGAGGGGATGAGAAAGGGACTCGGCGTGCGAAGCATCGCGCACGGGAGTACATGATCGAAGGGGGGAAACTGTGGCACGTTGGCGGCGGCAAGTCACGGAGAGCGCGCACGCGGGTGGAATGCTTGACGCCAGGCGAGATGCGGACAGAGGCGGAGCGAGAGCATCACGAGGGCGGGCATTTGGGGCGTGACTCGATGAAGCTAAAACTGACCGACAGGTTTAAAACGCCGGCGATCGACAAGATCATCATGGACGCCATCCAAAATTGCGGAGAGTGTCTGAATTTCGAGTCAGCACACCTGCACACGCTGCTGCAGCTCATCACGCGCCGACACCCCTTTGAAATGTTGGTAGGCGACTACCTCGCGATGCCGAAAGGCCGCGGAGGGTACAAGGAAGTCGGATTGTACCTGGACACAGCATCACAGCGAGTGTTTGGATTCAAATACAAGACTCACGGCTCGGCGACAACAACAAAGAGCGCGCTGCGCTCCCTCTTCCACGGCTACGCGCCCTGGGAGACGTTCCAGACCAACGGCGGCAGCCACTTCGACAACGATGAGGTGCGACACCTGTGTCAGCAGTTTGGTGTAAAGCCCCACGTCGTGGCGAAGTACTCGCCGTGGGTGAATGGGTTGGTGGAAGGAACCAACCGGATCCTGCTCGGGATACTGAAGAGGTTGTGTGTGCCGAACCTGGGGGAAGAAGGATGGAAGAAGATTGAAAAATGGGAGCATTTACCCGCAAACTGGCCTGATCATTTCGACAACACCATTTTCCTACTGAATAATTGCATCCTTAGGGCGCTGGACCACACCCCGAACGAGTTGTTCTTCGCAATGGTCATCAACACTACCGAGACGGGAGTAGCGGCGGCATCGGCGGGAATCACGATGGACAACATCGAAGCGCAGCAGACGTACGCGGTCCAGCAACGTTTCGACGGCTACGCGCGCGCGGTCCAACACGAGACGAGACGGAAGGTGGCTTTCGACCGCCGCGTCCTCAGTTCCAAAGGCGGCGAAGTGGTGTTCGCACCCGGGGACCTCGTCCAGGTCTTGGATCCAAAATACAAAAAGACGTTCCTCACGTCGAAGAAGATCTTGCCGGAATGGTCGGGGGCGTTCAGGATCAAGGAGCGTCTCTTGAACTCGTATGTCATTGAAACTATTTACGGACAGGAGCTCGAAGGCGAGTACAACTCGCGGCGACTACGTCCGTTAACGCCTCCGAAAGGATCTTCGCTGGAAGCCTACGAGGCAGCGCGGAAGGCGGGGGCAACAGTTGAGGACGCGTTGGCAGCGTCAGGCCCGGTGATACTGGAAGCACAAGTGCCAAGTCGCGAGGAGGAAGACGGGGCGCGTAAGGTGGAGGAGAAAAGGCGCAGAGACGCCGCGGCCGAGGAAGACGATTGGACTGACGAGGAGGAGACCGACGAAGAAGCAGCGACGGAGAAGGGCATTGGACACCGGCTGAGGGCAAGAAAGATGGCGCAGGCGACGGGGACGTCGCCTTAGGGAGGGGGGTACATGCGATAGGGTGTTTGGCACTGTTTGGCTAGAGCATTCGGGTTTCGGGCAGGTTTCAGCCGCACATACGTACAATAAATCATCTTTCCTGGTTCTTTGCCTCGATCATCTTGTGGGAGTCGATAGGCCATCCAGACCGCTAGCCCACTGGGCATACCATTCTGAACAAGCACCTGCACCGAATCAACTGGGCCGACTCACCTGTCTGTCCCTGCTGTCGCAGGGAGGACAAGACTGTCCTCCACTACCTCATGCATTGTCCAGCCCACGCCAACGCTCGCGCTGAGCTGCACCGAGTGGGTGGGCGATCGAGCAGAGACATATCGAAATTGTTGTCCCGCCCGAAGCTCTTGCCATTGTTGTTCCAGTTCATCGCCCAGTTGGGCCGTTACCGCACCGTCTTTGGAGAGCTCCCCAAGATCACAGTGGACGATGTAGCCAGTGGAGACTGAGTAGATTCCGGCCTGACGCAGCTCGTGACATCCCGTCGCACCCCGCAACATACGATCCCCCTATAATTATCCATTTCTACTTATTCGTATTAATACCTTAGCTTTCAGCGCGCCCTTGGGCCGCGCTCGCGGGACTTCCCCCGCTTCGAGTCTACAACTCCTAGTCATGCCGAATTCACAATATTGAGTAGAATTAACATATTAACCTAGATACTTACGGTACAAGAGGGGTCCCTAACATACTGTACGCAGTGAGGGGGAAATAAAACTGATTCAAAAAAAAAAAAAAAAAGACCAGCAGCCCCTCATCCTGAGCCTCAGGATCCAGCAACGGCATCTCCACAACGAAAATTGTGTCATGTTTACCGCCGACGCCACCCCCGCTGCACTCCTCTCATTTTCGCATGCTCTTTTTCCTCTTGGCTTTCTCGCGCTTTTCCGCACTAGTTTCCTTCTCCTTCTCCGCTTTTTTCTTCCCCTTCCTCCCCTGTGGCTTTGCAGCGACTCCCTCGGCAAGATCAATTGTGTACGCGCTTGGCTCGACAAGAAGAATTGCCAGGCCTGTTCGACCACTGGCACGTGCTGCTCTCCCAGCCCTTTGGACAAACAAGGACATTGATGCAGGCAGTTTCCACTGCACCACGACGTTGATGTCAGGTATATTGCATCCCTACGAGGGTCAGTTAGTTTGGTTCAACGTTCTGCATTTGTTGTTGTGTTACTCACCATTCCTGCAGCGTCCGTGCAAACCAAAATCCGGATCGCCCCTTCCTTGAAAAGTTTCATGGCCTTCCTTCAGTACTCCTTGGACAAGGCCGCATTATACGGTCGGAACGGCGTGTCATAACCCTGCACCACGTCTCGCAGCTCGGGCGGCAGCAAACTCGTGAGGTGGTCTATGATCTCGACCCCCATGGCGATATTGTCGGCGTAAATGAATGTCTTCTTGATATCTTGTCATGTTCTGATCCCCACGACAATGAAGTTGAGGTCAGCATATGTGTTCAGTGCATGATGAATTCCGCGGACAACGATGGAGACATTAGGTCTGTTGTTTCCCACGTCAATATTCGCGTAATCCTGACCAAACTGCAGCTTGCTCAGGACGTCGTTGCGAATTTGTGCTGGTAACATTGCCGAGAGGGCCACAACTGGTGTGCCCCGAGGGAGAAAGGCACGAATCATCCCCAAGCTCCCGTATTTCTTCCGGAAAGATGTGCCCCAATGCGAGACAACATGGGCCTCGTCCACCACCACGGATAGGATTCTGCGCCCGAACTCAGTGTTTCACAGAACCTCCCGGATGAAGCGACGCGACAGCGCCATCTCGGGTGAGATCAACACGATTTGGTGTTCTCCTCGAACAATTTCCTAACGACACTCCCTCAGTTCAGGACACGCCCTATCTATCCTGCACTCACCTGAAGCACCTCAATTTTGCACCCGCCATTGCTGCTGTTAACAGCGGTCGCCTTCAACTTGAATTTGTCATGGAAGGTCTCAACCTTGAACTTCTTGGTAAGTCTGCTGAATGAATGGTTAGTTTGAAGCTCACCTGCTCGTCGTGTAGAGCTATGAGAGGCGAAATCATCAAGGTCACCTTCCCTGCGCTTGTCGGGTGTGCATGGGGCCCAGCTGCAATCGTGGTCTTGCCCATACTGGTCCCAGCATGAACCAAGACGTCGCGCATTTGAAGCTGTGCCTCGATGCCCTGAATCTGGTACTCGTGCGCACGGTGCAGGCTCTGGAACTTGGCGAACATATGGTCCTGCAAGCCCACCAGCTCGGCCTTCGTCAAAGGCTTCCGCGCATTCCCCGCCGACTCAGCCTGCAGCGAGGGCCCCACTTTCTTTCTCTTGGGCGGCATGATGGTGTCGGGCAATATTAGGTAAGAATTTTCGATCAATTTACTTCTCCTATCTCATTACCTTGATGCCGTGCCTAGCCGGAAACCGAATCATTTCCTCTGACAATGAGAACGACTCGGATCGCAATGATTCCACCCCTGGTACACCCATGAAAGCAGCTGCTTCACTCCCATCCTTCAATAACTACCTCCTTGGTGCGGTGGGACTTCATCCTTCGACCTCAATGTCCTCCCTGTTCAGTACTCCCACCAACCGGCGCTAGCGCCAGGATTCTTTACCTGGATCTTCCCCCATTTCCACCTCGCCCATAACCCCGTCTCTATCCTCCCCGGAGCGGCTTGTGGCCACCCAAGCCTTGGCACAATCCGTCCCGGCCATACTTCCACCGCTTTCTGACGACGGGATTTTTATCAGCAGTCCTATCATGGGCACCAAGGAGGAGAAGCTCGCCGCATCATATCGCAAGCGCGAGCGTAAACGCGCAAATACCGTGGCTGCTCAGAAGATCATTTTGGAGCAGGACATTGAGGAGAATAAAATCACCATCTTCGAAGAAATTCTGGCAAAGCTGGGGGAGAATCATCTCACCTTCGGGTAGCTCATGCTCTGTGTCCTCAACCCCATCTACAAGCAGGGCTCGACACGGTGGGACGGGTTTTTTCAAAGAGAGCAGGATGGCGACCCGAGTTCTCAATTTACTGTAGTATTTCATTCAATTCGTAAGGTGGTTTGGGGTGTGACACCATCGTACGAACTGACCCTTTCGTAACCGGTCCCCTTTAGGGAATTTGATCCATCGGCAACGCTCAACTAAGCTCGGCTATCTCGGCTAAGCCCAAAATCGCCTCTGTGACTCGGTGACTTACGAAATTTTTCGTAGGTTTTTGGCTGTGTGACACGTGACCATACGAATTGAACGAAATACTACAGTATGGGTCTCAAATAAAAACAGTCCCACCGCACGGGAGGAGGTAGCTTCCTGAGCAGAGAACTACGTTGCTGGTGTTGTTCAAGACGAAGCCCAGGCAGTCACAGTGTCGAAGGTACTGCAGACAGCAGGGACTGCCATCGAGGAGAGCTATGTGATGGGATTCAGTATGCTCAAAGCGGGCGAAAAAATGGGAGGTCTCGTGCATGTTGCGACAAAGATCCTGAACACATTCGCGACGTCTGCCCGCAACTTGAAGAGCAATTTGCCTCACCGTGCAGTCAAACGATTCACGGTACGCCTCAAATTATTTTCGAAGTCATTCCTCTGATTTTTCGAAGGTTGTTACCCCTGCAGCTCTCGCGTTACTCGGAGAATTCAGCCACAAGAACAACTACTCTCGGCGCATCATGGGGCTGTATCTATATGCGACGGGGGCGCAGCGACAAACGATCATGGTGATGGCTCACCTTGGAATTTCCGAGAGTTATCAGAACCTCACCCATAAACCACGAACCAATGTTAAGCGACGTACTCGCCGTGTATCGGGAGACGATGCACCCCCGGCAACCCCACCCTCTACACCGCTCGACACTGCCGTGCAAAGTTTCGTTCCTCCTGATCCCGTCCTTCTTGCCAAGAAAATGGAGGGCCTTCTCAGCATCAAGCTGAGCACACTCAGGGAGCTTTCGGGGTCAATGTGCAGCTTCGCACGAGTCGTCGCCTCGACAGGTCTTTTTGCCGCATTGTACGATAACATCAATATGGTGTTCCGGGCGGCTGAACAAATTCTTGGGAGAAACAGTACAAGTTTTGATACACTGTCCAGCGAATCTCACCAATGATAACCGCCACCACAGACCCGCAAGAGAACGGTACCTGCGCAACAATATTTGCGCTTTGGAAGGCACGTCTGGAGGACATGCAAATATCTGACCTCACTGCGGCGTTCGAGAAGGCACCACCCCTGGCGCTTACGGACATCCTTCTCAATGCTCCGGAGCTGGAAACAATGGACAAGTGTCTGCGCCATTGCATTTTGCGCATTATTGTTGAACATGGCGGCGAGAAATTCAAGAAATTCCGCAAGGCCCTCGACAAGGCTTTACCTGTTACCGCAGACAAGATCGAGCTTCACCAAACTGTTTTGCACCCCACCCCAGCCTGAATATTGACCAGTCGACGATAATCGCGAACACAGAGGTTGCCGACACCATCTACACCGAGCTTGAGATCAAGGGGCTTTCACATTGGAAGTGGATTGTGAAAATCCTTGCCGGGGATCAGCTCTCCATAGCCCGCCTTCGCTCGCTTCTCAATACCCGTGCGGGCCATGAAGGTGGGTACTCAGGCTTCGGATGGGGGGTCTGGATGCCAGGCCTTTTTCACGGCAAAATTGCAGACATGCATGGATTTTTCGTGACACATTGGGGTGTCCCTCACTGCGGGACTCGCAACCCTGACTCCCTGTCCTTCCACAACACGCATCTTCATCGGTCCCCGATTCTTCTATCATTGCTTCCTCCGTTCCGCGTGTCGGGACCTCGTTTTCACCTCCCTTTACTTGCGTGTCCTTCACTGTTTGCTCCTTGTCTCTGGAAAATCCACACTGGATGAATGTGCAGGTTCAGTAAACTTGTATGCCGAATTGGAAGCCCTCGCCGCCACAATCCAGGCCTGCTTTGCTAACGGGGAGCTCGTTGAGGACCTTCGCTGGCAGCGCGCAATGGCGCAGATATCAAGATCTGAAAATGCGCGGAAGGCGCTATACCTCAGTCTCCCGCTATGTGGGATCAAAAGACTATATTAAATACCTGAAAATGCGCGGAAGGTGCTATACTACAAAATAAGTAAATAAAGGTATGAGAAATAAGTAATGGACTCGCCCTCAGTCTCCCGCTATGTGGGATCAAAAGACTGAGGGCAAGGACGAGTGCATAGGGTTTATATGTAGTTTCTACTAGGTCTGATGATATGTATCATACATCTGTCAATCTGTATCAAGGGCCGTAGGCCGGGGCGTACTCGATAAATTTAGGTCCTGACAGCAGACTGCGGAGGGCACACCTCCTCCTGGAGACGAAATCTTCGAAAACTCATGTCTCTTCCTGTGAGACGCTCTCATTTTGCACGAGTTTACTGACGCGATCAAGGCTGGTGACTCGGGGCGTATTGTTCTCGTCCTGAAGATTCTCGCATTGAGCTTCCGCGGCAACGGGCGCTCAAAATATGCATACGCGATGCTTCATCTCATTCACAATCTTACGCATGTTTGGCCGAAACCGATCCGGTAATTGATTTATTCTTCCTCTCTGATGGTCGCCTTACTCTTTGCTGCAGGAACATAATCCTCCACAACTGGCTTGTCAACCCCACCGGTAATCTGTTCTCGTGGGTGGAAGTTGACTTGATGCAGGAACACATGAATTTTTGGATTAAGGTGTGTCTTGTTCTTTAAAGTAACGACGTGTGACTGATCACTTGAATTTACAGACAATATATCTGGCTCACTGCAGCGCAGCATCATGGGAGTGGCTCGGGATGGTCGCACCCTGTGTTACTGCTCTCCGACACCTCTCGACATCAATCACACAAATTGTGACGACTGGTTATACAGGCGTACACTATGTGCATGCCCAGAGGCCCTGTGAAGGAGAGTTACCCATTATCTATGCACTCTATGCCATTATGCTGCTATATTGTACTTTAGCTTAGTCAGCATACCGCGGAACACACAGCTTTATGTATTAGATAAGCAATTAATCTTTACACCACACCACTATGATCATCCTCTGAGTACAGCTCGAGTCTGACCTGTGGGCGGTGCATTGCCATTAATCCAGCAACTCAGCTAGGCATCCATTTAACTGCCTTCCAATTGCAGGGTTACACAAAGTCCGGGCGAGAGGCTACCACTCTCGTCGACGGTGGGGATCCGCCTTTGGATCCTGGGTCAGCGCTCGCAGCACTGTCTTCGAAGGTCTCCTCCAGTGAGAAGCTCACCTGGTTGAAGCCAGGTCGCTTCACACAAATTCTGGGCTCGGACCAGGGCACAAAGCATGAACCCGCAAATCTCTCCACCGACATCAACCTGCTCATGAAGAGTCTTGCGGAGCACCAGGTCTACGAGATCAAAGGACGTGTTTTCACAGAAGGCGATGGCAGCCCGACACCGTGTGTCATTTCTGTTGGGGCTCAACAGCTTGCAGATAGCTCGGCCAATCCTTTGGTCGAGTACAATGCCGCTTTCCGCAAACTCCAAGTGCGACTCCGGTTGCGACCTCTTGTCGACAGTTGGTCCGAGTCAGAATCGGAGGAGGTTGCACACGCACCCAGCGGTGGCCATGCGGATGTATCAGGCCAGACTGAGGCGCCTCAGAGTGATGCCGACATGGCCCCGCCTGATGATGCCGATGAGCAGTCTGAGCCCGACGACAGCGATGGCAGTGGGAGCAACACCGGTTCTGAGGACGACGGGCGTACGGTGTTTGAGCGAAAAATGGATGAGACTGACGAGGCAACCCTGATGCGGGAGTCGGCGGAGGACGTAGCCTTGGATATGGACGGGGACGACAATGACTTTTTGTTTGGTAGGAGTATTTATGTTAGTGACTCGGACTCGGACGGCTTTGTAGATGATTTACAGGACCTAGACTACTTCGACGACTACTAGGTGTAATCTATTCCTCTTGATGGCAGGGTAGAATGAGTCCAACTGTCCAATTTACCCCTGAAATGTCGAAAATAATCACTTTAAAAAAAAATCACCATTCGACTTGGAATTGAAAACTATTCATCTTTGTCTGAGGGACTTTTTACACTTTTTTCGAAGGTGAACGAGCAAGTTTTTCTAAGTCTGGCTACTGATTTGGCGGGACCAGCGACCAGAGATCCCAGCCGCTTCGCAACCGTGATTAGCGCAGCCACGTGAGGCGAAGCGGTTGGTCACGAGCCTACCAAATCGTGTGCGGTTTCGTGGTTCAACTGAAGCACGTGACATGCTCAACCGTCGAATCTCGACCATGTTGAACCTGGAACCATCGAAGTGGTTATGTTCCAGTAAAGCCAACAGGATAAATAGTACATCTATGATTACTTGATATTTTTAAGAGCTCGAAAAAAGTATTGTCTACGCGAGAGGAGGAGAATTAAACTTGCTGCGACTGCGATTCAGCCCAGTCAAATTCTAGAAGGCGGGAGAAGTGGGCTTTCTCGAAGATGTCAAAGTGACCCGCGTCAAAGTACACCGTCCGGACGTCCCGTTTGCTGAGCGAGACCCCCAAATCCTCCCATTCCGCAGGCAGGAGCGCCGACAGCCCCCGGTTGGCGATTAGGACAGTGATGGGCGCACGGACCTTCGCGAGCTGGTCGACGATACTCCGCCGCATGGCCGCTTGGCGTGTCGCGGCGTCTGTGGAAGCCCACACCGCCTTTCCGCCCGCGAACTCGACCATCTGCTTCATGTTGATCGGGGTGAACTTTTGCGTCCATTCCCAGGTCCGGAGCGCGTTGACGGTGGTGGGGAGGCCCTTCCAGGCCGCGATGAGGTTGTCGCCGTGTGCGCGCCGCGCGGGCGACGCGTCGCGACTACAGCAGTCCGCGATCATGTCCACGGTCGCCTTCAGGCCGTACGTGAAGAGGTCCTCGATTGTGCTGAAGGCCTCAGTTAGCCCGTGGATGGGGGATGTGAAGAGCATGGGGAAGTGGTCGACGAAGCTCAGCTGGAGGATCTCGTCTCCGTTGGCTTCGAGGAGCTGGACGAGGCGGAGGGTGATCATGCTCGATCCGGAGAATCCGCCGATACGATACGGACCGGTCGGGCGCGCTTCCTTGATCTTCTCAAGGTAGAACTGCGCCAAGGTGTCGACCGTGTCGAGAGGAGAGTCCGGTGTCGGTTGAATAGCCCATAGCGGGGTCGTGAACTGCTCTTGGATGGCTCTGAAGGCACTGATGTCGCCCGCTCCACCGTGAATCATGATGAGCGGTATCCCGCTTCCAATTATGAGTTTTAGGAGCGATTGGCCTGGCTGATTAAAGGCGTCCCATGCAAACGGCTGCTCGGTGCTACTAGAGACAGATTCTTCCACCATCACCACCGGTTTCGTATCGCCCATCTTCGAGACGAGGTCATCGAGACTGAGATCACCCAGCAGCTGGATCTGGGTAATCGCCATGTACGGCTTCAACGCGGTCGACATTCTGGCAGCAGACAGAGAATCGAGTCTGTGGGTAAACACGATGAGGATATGCGTCGGGAAAAAAGCAGGAGCGTCTTACCCGTACGACGTGAGGGGAACGTTCCTCTCAAACTCGTCTTCAGCGGCGTCGATGAACTTGAGAACAATCTCCTGAAGGACCTGGGACGGGTCTTCAACCTCCAGTTTGTCTTGCGTGGTGTCCAACTTGACGAGATGATTGAAAAGCGGGGAATCGTTCCCTGACCGAACAATTTCGTCCCAGTTCAGGTTGGGGACGTAGAGTGAAATACGCTCATTGTTCGCCATGCGCAAAAGGCCATCCTCGAGGCAGAGGCAGATCTCTGAAGATTGGGTTAGATTTCTGAAATTTTTGTTAATTGCCGACGTTCGCACCGTAGCTGTTCATGACGGAGGTCTTCCACGTTTCCATGTGAGAATTGGCGGAAGTGAACATGTCGAATCCCACGAAGGAGTCTGCAATTGCAGGTACTACGATGGACCAGGCGTTGGAATATCGCGACGTCAGATACTCGAGCCCCGTGTTTGCACTGATCACAGAATGGTTAGATTGAAATAACAAATTTGGGAATCAATGCGACGGTACCTTGCATAGTTTGTCTGACCCGCCGCACCAAAGCTGGCGACAGACGAGATTCCGAGCACGAAGTCGAGTTTCTCGAGAGCTACGACCTTCTCAAGAGCAAAGTACGCGTCCGTCTTCGATTTGTACGGAATCATGAAATTTTCCGGATCCTGCTTCAAGAACAAACGGTCGGCCAAGACAACTGCTGAGAAGATACATCCAGCGAGGGGACAATCCAGCGAGCTGATCAACCTCGTGAGATCCTCCACGGAGGTCGCATCGCACGCCTCTAGCCGAAGGTCAAGATCGGGAAGGCTCTGGAGGTACTGGGCAACGCCGCGCAGCGTTCTGTTCTGAGTGCCCGCAAGTCGGCCGGCACCCTTTCTGGAGATCAGAGCAATATGCCTTGCTCCGTGCTATAGCTACGATTCAGTGGAGTTCGGAAAGATATTGAGCATATTACACACTCGGTACAGCCAGATGGCGATCTGGAGCCCCAACGAGCCAATCCCACCGACAACAAGATAGAACTTGTCATCGGCCAAGGCGAGGGACCGAGAAACCTCGAATTGCGATGGAAGCAGTTGCTCTGGTGTGAGCGGGTCGCTGTCCAAGCTAACTTTACGGAGGGCACGAGTCAAGTGTGCGTTTAGCGCAGTACTGACCAACCATGGGTTCCGGGCCACGGCCGGGAGGGCCCGGTCATTCCAGTTAAAGACGGAAACGCCCTCAGGCTGAGGGATAGTGTCGGCGGAAGCGGCTGGTAAACCGCACATGATTATATCCCCCGAAGAAAGGCGAGGAAGGATCAATGGAAGTGAAGGTATAATTAAAATGGGGGTGACGCCCAGGTACTCGAGAACGCGCGCGACGAAGGAGGCAAACTTGCTGTTGTGAAGAACAACAACCTGAATTTGCTGCAAGCTGTTTAGTGGCCTGGAATCGAGGTTGAGGCCAAGGGCGGCGAAAACCAACAGCAGCGCGATGCTCGTGCAGCTCCGTTCGTCTGCATTCTCGGGGACTTCGGAGATCTGGCCCTCGTGAATAAGGACGAAGTTGGAGCGAGCGGACGGCACAACGGCCACCACACGAGCTCCAACCTGCCACTGCGAAGAGTGAGACCGGGTAACCGTGCCAACGAGACCCTGAAGCCCACCCTCCTCCTCCGAAAGGAAGGAGACCTGGACCAGGACCTGATGAGGCCCGGGCAATGGCGGCGCTGATTGAATCACAGTGTTCGGTTGCTGAACAGTCCAGTACTTGTTGTGATCCAGGATCTCTGGAGTGAGCAGAGCGCGGGCGCAGTATCGAGGGACAAGGGCCACACCCGAGGCATCGAGTGCGATTTCGGGCTCGAGGGAGGAGAGTCCCGACAGCCGCCGAATGGCAGCAACTCTAGACTCGGGCTTCCAGACAGAATCGAAAAGAACCAAGCGGATCTCAACAGCTACGAGTTCTCGCATGAGGGAGCGAGCGAAACCAGTGGCAGCGGCCCCGTTAATGTTCCCATAGTAGCTTCGATCCAAATTTGGAAGGAACGTCGCCTGATGACATGGAACCCAGGATAACGTTTTGTAGATCCAATGCGAGTGAGGGCTCGAAGCTAAAGATGATGGGTTGGTCGGCGTCGGAAGAAGACTCGGGGGAGGACAATGGGATGAGAGGTAGGGAGGGTTTCTGTGCCCACAGCATCAAGAACAGCGAGCTCTGCGGCACTTCGACTGGGCGGAAGTTGGCTTGCGCAAGTTGACCATTCCACTCCGACTGAGACCACCGACGATATTGTTTCCCAGAGCGAAGCCCGGGCCACCGTCCTTGCGGTGAGAAAACGTGATCGACCCATTTTCCACCGGGAGTGTGGGGAGAGCCGTTCGCTTCCAGTGCAACGAGGAATCCACCGGGGACAAGGAGACTGTTCAGGGACTCCAGTGAATTTTCGACCTCTGCTGCAAAGCCGAGCATATGGGTCTCGATAACAGCATCATAAGTATTGGGCGACAAGCCGGCTTGTTTGGAGACAGCATCCACGTCGAAAGACGCTGTCCTCAGTTCAATCGAAGTGTGCTCGTGGCCGCACGCAGTGTAATCGAGTCTCAGAGTTGGATATTCAGAGGCAATTCCGGTGAGAAGCTGGTACAGTGAACCGGTGGCTGTGAAATTTATCTTAGGGTCTGAAATTTGGCGTCCGAAAAGGTTCAAACTCACTGTCGCCTATGTCGAGGAGACGGAAAACCTGTTTTCCGGATTTCACGGCGTGTTCGAAGATCTGGCGGATTGCTGCCACACAAACATCCAAAGAGGAAGAGAAAAGCTTCAGAATCGAAGACGGTTTGAGCTATGCATGCGCCGTCATTTTACTGCCTAAATTTTAAACTGCACATACCTCGGGCTCCTCGGAAGAGAGGGATTCTGTAATTCCCTGGAAGATTTCGTGATGTTCCCCCACCAAGGAACCGTTCGTATAGCCGTTGATATGACCGTTAACATAACCATTAGTTTGAGGGTCAGAAGCCTTGTCGGGTGTGAGTATCCTTCAAAAAGAAGGGGATAAATGCAGACCTTGTCGTTAGAGGAAGGTACCATAGCGTCCAGGAAAGCATAGTCTTGTTGTTTAAGACAAGGTAGGGTGAACTCGGCGGCAGGCATGCCGAGAGGTTGGTAAATGGTCTCGTAGCTTGTATTCGGACGTGTGGGAACCTCGCCAGTCCAGTGCTTTGATCTATCGACCGCATGAAGCAGTGGAAATGTCAAATGATTTATCGACTTACATGACACAATTCATCAAGGTCACCAGCCGCTCTCCCTGTTCGTTAACAATGAAGGCGTCGCAAGTAAGAGATTCTGAACAACTCTTGAGCATGCAGGATCAAAGGCGAGTATCACTCGACGTACCGGGGGTCCAACCATGCGGCACGACATGGGAATACAGGGTTTCAGGAATTCCCTTCTCAACTGCGCGGTCATAGAGAATTACGCGGCCGATGTGAGAGGGAAGGTAGTAGACACTTGGATCGGCATTGCCGGTGAACACGGGATGCAGTAGGCCGTGAATGCATGAATCTAGGACTGATGGATGGAAAACGTAGTTGTGATGCCTGCGTCTGGGTTAGATTCTGTCAAAGTAGTGCTTGTAGAACCTACTCGGTAAGCTCTGGTGCATTTCCGCGAACGCGAAAGAGTATCTCGTGGTCGCCCTCAAAGCAAGCTTCGATCCGACGATAGAGCGGGCCGAACTCCGCTGTCGAGTTCAGAACGGCATAGAGATCTGGGAATCATAAGGCACGACTCGTCAATTCGGAGCAGAATACTCGCTAGTGATATCTGCGGGAACACAGCGAGCACGAATAGAAGCGAGGTCTATGGGTCCGAGGGTCCTTGTCCATAACTTCTTCTGTCATGAATCCAGTTGCGTGAAGTCTCGGCTGAAATATATTCTCAATAACAGACTGGAAAGAAATAAATGGTCCTACGTTTCGACCGCTCCCTTGCGAGGATATAATGCTCCAGGCATGACCATCTGATTTAACCTCCACTTCCAACACTTTCTCCGGAAGAAGGGGAAGCAAACTGCGAAGTTCGATGTCCCAGATGGTACGCGCTCCTTCCTCGAACATCTGGAAAGCATCATTGAGATCAGAAACACACCAAAATCAAACGTCAAATTCTCATACCATTTCGAAGAAACCAGTCGCCGGCAAAATTGGTTTGCCTTTAATGACGTGCTCAGCAAGATCAGGATGCGTGAGGGCGTTCATCGCCAGTGATTCGTAGTTGAGAGGTCCTTTACGACTGCGTTTCTGTTTCACCGCCATTCGAGAGTTCTCGGAATAGAACGGGATAGGTTTGGGGGCGAAAGGATATGCGGGGAGAGGTTTGGAAATCTCCAGAGCATCTGTAGCGTTCACAGCATTGAAGTCGATTGCGTTGACGCCGAGAGAAGACAGGTGTCCAACACATGTAAGCAGATCGGTGATTTCATTGAATTCTGCGTTGGAATTCAACGAATTCACCTTCTTCTTTACCGGTTTTGCCCGACGCATCGGGCAGAGGACCTTGTCAGGCTTAGCTCCCATTCCCGAGATGTAAGAGGAAAGCGCAGGATGAGGGCCGATTTCAATGAAAATGGCCTCGGGCATCTCCTCAACAACGGCAGTCACAGTCTGTTCAAATTGGACAGGTACACCTAACAGACGTAAATCGAGTATCCGTTGCAATGAGAGGAGATTTCACGTACGACCATTATTCCACATATATTCAGGGGTGAACTCCTTCTCCCATCGCGACCCAGTCTGCGTAGAATACGTCGTGACCTTGGGAACGTGGGCGCCCGGATAACGGGAGAAGGCGATTTCCATCTCCTCTACGTAGCGCGCTTTGCAGGGCTCGAGAAGGCTGCAGTGTCCGGGCACTCGAGCCTTGATTTGGCGAGCAAACATTTCGCGTTTCTGCGCGATCGCCACAGCCTTGTCGAGCATGGTCTGAGTCCCAGAAATGGTAACAGCCTCGGGGGCATTGTAGCACCCAAGCTCGAGAACATCGCCGGGCCCCGCCTCTTGCAGGACGCTCCGGATGATCTCGCGAGCAACGGACGGGATGCAGGACACGGCGGCCATGCCGCCGCTCCCCTCGACGACCGTCATCGCCCGTGAACGGCGGATAGCAATCTCCATGGCCAGCTCCTGAGGTAACGCTCCGGAGGCATACGACATGGCAGCTTCTCCCGCAGAATGCCCAAAGACGACGTTGGGACGGATTCCGAATGCTGCGAAAGGTCGACGAGCGCCATCTGAATCATGGCAATGCTGGGAACAGTCAACGTAACGGGCCATGTATCGGGCAGCGCGTCCTTGGGACGTGTGTCCCCGAAGAAGCCAAGCTCGTGCACGATGGAGGTCCCTGCTACCTCGACAGTGAACTTTGTCCATCCGAAGGATGCTGTCCCTGAAAGCAGGGTACATCTTGAAGAGCTGCCGACCCACTAATTCCGACGATATTGGTTAGAACTGGTTATCGAGCGAGCGGATAGGCACTCACTCTCGATGTGCTGCGGCCCTTGGCCAGAGAAAACGAATACGAGCAGCGGTGCGCCTCGCGACACAAACCTTGGCGCAGGAAAGACGAATGACCGATCCGCGGTGCTTATGGCGGCCGTGCGCCAAGTCAGCTGTCTCGCTCGCCTTCCATAGATATTCGACAAGACCGGAAGCTCTTCTGGAATCTCCTGAGCAAGTTTGGCGAGATCTGCCGCTATGGCCGTAGCACTGCGTGGAGATAAACCCGCAGCAACAAGCAACACGGGCATCCCCTTTTGATGTACGATAGGTTTATGTGCCTGGAGAAGAGATCAGCTACGGAAGGGCGAAATATGCTGAATACGACACCTTTTCTGGAGGAGTTTCCGCAATTACGTGCCCATTGGCACCCAAGAGCCCAAAAGCATTACTGAAAGCGAAAATTAGTCGACCGTGTACTAGTCCAAATAGAGGGCACCGCATACATCGAAACCAATCTCTTTCCCGAGGCATTGCGAGTCTTGAATTCTTCAGCTTGAGTGGCAACACGCATGTTGTACTCGTCCCAATGAATTGCGGGATTCGGGCTCTTATAGTTGGCTTGGGGAGGGATCTTGTTCGTAGCAAACATTGAGCAGACTTTGGAGAACGAGGCCAAGAACGAAGTGATCTCGGTGTGGCTGTAGGGAGGCACAATGAATACAATTCATACTCCTCTTCAGCGCATAGTCTCACCCAATGTTGCCCTTTATACTGCCGATCAACAACTCTGAGTCTCTCTTGAAGTGATGTCCGACCCAATTAGCTTCAACTGGGTCGCCAACGGCGGTGCCTGTAGCATGGCACTCCACAAAATCGACCTCGGCTGGGGAACGGCCGATCCCTTGGTAAGCCGTGAGCATCGCAGCGGCTTGAGAATCCGCGATGGGGGTTTTCATTGGTCCCGCAGAACCTGCGGAATGGACGTATCAGACATGGATCAATCAATATTTCAACAACGTACCCGTGGAGTTTACGGCGGTATTCAAAACCGTGGCATAGATCTTGTCGCCATCGCGAATGGCGTCCTCGAGTAGCTTTATCACGAGTACAACGACTGCCTCTCCACGCCCGAAGCTTTCAAAATTGAGGTTGATGAGGGAAAATGAAAAGTGAGACTCTGAAAGACGCGTACCCGTCCGCAGAAGCATCAAATGGTATTGATTTGCCGCCAGGTGACAATATGGATAGCTTGACTGTAATAGACCCAATCAAGGAACCTGTGCCAAGTTAAGTGTTGTTCATAATTTACCGGAGCTAACCAACCTGTGATTGATCTGACTTCCACCGATCACAGCAGCTTCACAATCGCCTGCGCGCAATGCCTGCATGCCAAGGTGGAGAGCCATCAGCGAGGAACTGCAGGCAGTGTCGACGGGGATGGACGGTCCCAGGAGATCCAAGTGATATGAAACTCGATTGGCGACGGCCGCTGCGCCTCCCCCAAACCCGTCACGGGTGTCGAATTCGTCCTGTTGAGCGTTGGGTAGACATTCGAGAACAAAATCAGGGAGATAGTTACTGCATCGGCCGCGCTCAAGAGGTCAAATGCAATCCCCGATGTGTAGGCGCCGACGTTCTGGGAACGAGAGTTGATCCCCGAGTCGAGGAGTGCGAGGAAGGCATGTTCAACAAGTTTCCTCGTCGCAACGCCCATGGTGATGACGTCCTTCCAAGAGATTCCAAATTCGAAATGGTCAAACAAGTGGACGTTCTTCAGGAAGGCCGCCTCCTCCGGCAAAACTTGTCCAAGATGAGACCCCTGCCATCTAGAGAGAAGTTTAGTTCAACGACACAATCAGAGATAGTGTCTTCGACTACCCACCCGTCGATATTGAATCTGTCTGCCGGAACGCGCTCTGACGCGTCTTTGCCTGAGAGCAAGAAATCGAAGAAGGATTGATGATCGAAGTTGGTCTCGGAAAGCGTTCCAGACGGGAATTCGGCGGATATTCCGACCTGAACAAGTCCATGAGAAAGAGAAAAAGGCTGAAGGTGGACTGCATAGCGTACCACGGCAACTGGCTTAGGATTTTGGGAGGACCGAGACATTATTTGTTAGCTAACGATGCGCGTAGTCGGTCTTATAACGGCCGGTGAGCTGACTGAAACATTCGGAAAGTACGGTGGCCCACCTGCTTCATACGCCCACAACTGGGTCCGATCCGAAAACTGTCAGAAATCGGACGGTATGAGCAGTGCTTCTTAATGAACTTGCCCCGAAAAGGACTCAACTTCAAGTTGACATGGGGTAGGGGGAGTGTGGCATCGCCGTCACTGCGGTCCTCAGATCAGAAAGGTTCCGTAGTGATTGGAGGAAACGTAGATTAGCTTAGTGAGATCTAGATCCACGAACAACTCCCTATTGCATGGGATGGTTGTTCTTCCTTACTTTAGTTAGTCGAGGGATGTTGAGAATACATCCTCTTTCTCGGAAACTTAAACGGTTGCACCGGGTCTGCTCTGCATCCACCGGTGACTGCCGCCTCTCACCATCACGGCCGGTGAGCTGACTGAAACATTCGGAAAGTACGGTGGCCCACCTGCTTCATACGCCCACAACTGGGTCCGATCCGAAAACTGTCAGAAATCGGACGGTATGAGCAGTGCTTCTTAATGAACTTGCCCCGAAAAGGACTCAACTTCAAGTTGACATGGGGTAGGGGGAGTGTGGCATCGCCGTCACTGCGGTCCTCAGATCAGAAAGGTTCCGTAGTGATTGGAGGAAACGTAGATTAGCTTAGTGAGATCTAGATCCACGAACAACTCCCTATTGCATGGGATGGTTGTTCTTCCTTACTTTAGTTAGTCGAGGGATGTTGAGAATACATCCTCTTTCTCGGAAACTTAAACGGTTGCACCGGGTCTGCTCTGCATCCACCGGTGACTGCCGCCTCTCACCATCACTTCCAGATCTAGAGCACATCCAAGCATCTGGAGCAGGAAACAGAATGTTCGATATTCTCCGTACGGCCATGAAGTTAAAACCTGACTAGAAATGGGCTGAGTTCGGTCCTTGATCCTAGCCAGTACCAAAGAATACGTAGAGCAACAACCCACAGATGATTCCGACACGAACGCTGAGAAACTCCTCGGATTTGAATTGACTCGTAGTTATCGCTCTAATCTGGGTTCAATGCCGCCCCTGGCACGGTCGACGCTTGTCACTCCCTAAGTTGGAGCATGGGGCATCTTTATATCCAGACGGTAACGGGGCGTTGCTTTGTTGGGAAGACAACGGAATAGGATCCCGATGTGAGAATGGCAGGCAAGGAACAAGTTGGGAATCCGAAAGAGCAAGTGACGTTGTTTAGTTACGGCATGGAAACCGGTCCGGATGCTCTGCCGAAGTAGTGCCGAGTGCTCACACAGATGGTATAAAATCGTAGATTATCGTACAGAAGAGCCACATAGCGAGGTACAATAGGGGGTTTCAAAGTTAAAATTTGAGGTCCAACTTCTGCCTCAACTTCTGCCTCAACTCTGCCTCAACTTGAGCAAAGTTGGGGCAAAAGTTGGGGCTCTAACTGTGAACGACCCGGGCAGCTGTTTCGGCCTCAACTTCCAAGTTGAGGCAAGTCGAGGCCTTGCGTATCAGAAAAAGATCTGTTACACACCCGAAGCCCCAAATTAGCCGAAGTTGAGGCATCAAGTTGGGGCAGAAGTTGGGGCAGAAGTTGGACGTCAAGTCGGGCTCTTGTGCCCGATTTCACGTCCGACCCCAACTTTGTGCCCCAACTTCTGCCCCGACTTTTCGAAAGTTGAGGCACGAGTTGAGGCAGAAGTTGGGCCCGAGATTCTAATTTTGAAACCCCCTAATGGAGCGGGGTTAAAAAAAATTGGTTCTCGGCAATCAGCCGCCAACTCAAAAGAGATGGAGATTAACGGAGATCGCCTCGAACAACAGCGGTGTTTTCTCGCATGCTTGTGGTAAAGGTCAAGTTTCGCCCAACTTAACATGTTGAGAAATCTGTGAGAGATAAATACCGGAAGTTACATCCAGCCTAGGCCGTTAAAATTCGGATGTCTATCCCTCATCGTAAATCGGTTGCCCGTATTAGTCGGCAGGCAACTAGAGTTGTTACTTACTACATTGCTTTACAGACACAATACTACCGACGGAATTTCAAGGTGCAGCTAAAAATAATGTCGAGGCTGGATCGGGCCAGAGTGTTGGTGGATTTGAGGCGGAGTTTACGGTGGAGCGCTAGCGGATCGTCGTCGCGGGATTTGGACAGCGGCGTCATCAAGGAACCGTTTCTACCCGGGGCTTGGAGTTCGCGAGGTGGTTAAAAGTTACGATGTCATATGTAGTAGACTGACTGTTCCAGTTGTGGGACCGCGTCAGTATAATACACCTCCTCCTCCTCCTCCCGAGCTCCGTCGTTTTAGTCGCTTACACAGAATTCGCAGCCACCGAACCTCACTTACACGCATTACCCGAATACGACAAGTTTGTATGCTGCGCATCTCCGTGACGCCTCTGTTCTGAATCTTGCTCCCGGGATATAGATACTTATCCAATGGATCTCGCACTGTGTCAGACAAATTGGTACTGATCTGTTTTTCTCCGAACCGGCTAGGGCGTAATTACAAAAATGAGAACCACTGAGCGATTTCTTTATTCCGAACTCAGTTTAGTAGTGTAACCGGTATCGAGTCGTTCATGTAAAGCTTCAGTCCTCTAACCGACTGCATATCTACAATTACTCAGTTTAGTAGTGTAACCGGTATCGAGTGGTTCATGTAACGCTTCACTCATGCGACTGCATATCTTCAATTCCTCTACTTCAGCCATTTTCCCTAGTTACTGTGAAGAGCGATCAGATCACTTTACACATTACATAAAGGAAAGACTAAGTATGTCTGCCCAATGTACTCCGAACCTCCTACGAATAAACTCCAAATTTCCAACTCAGCCTCAATGAGATTGCCAAGTTGGCTTGGGTAGGGACCCAGGTAGGATAATCGAGCACGGCATTACAAAATATGGGTCCATATCCCAATTGGGGTGCTAGGATGAGCTGTTTCCTTTTTCGGATAGTCATCTGTCGCCCTTGACGAAGTCGTTTACAGCTCAGCAGGTTTGAAGGTCCTGACAAGCCGCTGAATTGCAGTAGCGTAGATGGCCATCAACGATGTTGGAAACGAGACACATGTATTGTTCGTCTAGAGGTTCTAGAGGTGCCTCGAACTTCGGATCATTAGGTACTCTTGTCCCAACTTCTATCAAGAACCCAGGCCATGATATCCTCCGGACCCAGTGGAGACAAGAATCCTGTCTCGCGCCAGTTAGCGACCCATTTACCGACCAATTCCGGACTGATGGGTGGCGCATTTCGAATACTTGGAGATATTGCGGCAGTTTTGTCGGTCAAGAAGACCATGGGTCGACGGTACGCAGTTCCGTAACGCATTTGGAAAAAGGGCTATTGGACTTCAGGGTGAGCTATTGGGAAAGGTGAAAGATGGTGGGAGAAGCGTACAAGAAGTTTGATAGTGGGATTTTTCTCGCCATCCGGCTCAGATTCCGCCAAGTGCTGGAGCCATTGGGCACGGTCCACAGCCTCGAATTTGAGCCCTGCCACCCTAAGAGCCGCAAGAATGTCCTGCCAGCCTGGCACTAAAGTTTGGATTGACGATGTTGTAAACGGCGGCAGATTTCAGAGGGAAGAGAACCACTTCAGCAATTGCTTGTCCGGCATAATCGACTGGCAGCCAGGAAGGATGCTATAAACACCTGTCAGACAGGATCTTTCAAAGATGACGAAGAAACATGCCTCGTCAAGATTAGGGACCGCACCAAAGGTATTGGCGCCCTTGAACATCAGTGGATACGCTATGCAGCCTATGAGCAAGGAACAAAACACCGGGTGGGAGCTTACCCTCTGTCTCGTTCCATATTCCCCGTCAAGGAGTCGCCGACGATCTGGCCTATACGGAGGACCGCAACAGGAACACTCCAGTTTTCCGCCGCACGTTCACAGATCTTCTCAACGACCCATTTACTGCGGCCATAACCGGTGGCTGCAGCGGTGCTTGTGGAAGGAGGGAAATCCTCATTACACGAGAGATCTGGAGCCCCGTTTCGCGCACTAATGGACGAGCTGAAGAAGAATGCGGCGGGTTCTGCGTGGGGTGAAGCGAGGCAAAGATTGATTAGATTCACCGCGCCGCCGACGTGTTCATCGTAACTGTCAAGACTCAGCATGAAGTTCACTGGCCACGCGTTCTGAAAAACAGTGAGTAGTTAACTGGAAAGAAAATAGAGCACTTGCATGGATAACGTCGGTCACTTCGTCTCGAATAAGATTGTACTCGGTTTCTGTCAGACCAAGTAAGGGAGCGTTCACGTTGGCGGCGTAAGATAGAAGTTTGTTGTCGGGAGGCGGGAGTTTGCGGGCCTTCATCGACTCCGCAACCCGTTGGACAGACTCTTCGTGCGACTTGGCGCGTGATAGACATATCACCTTGCGCACATTCGACGATGACACCAGCTGGTACAAAATATGCGCGCCAAGCGATCCAGTTGCCCCGGTAAGCACCTGAGGGAACATCAAAAAGAATCGACGCTCCAAGTAAGAAGCCTACAATGACTCGCGCATCTTCGGGCCGTTTTGGTCCACTCGTAGTTTGTTGTCGCCCTCCCACTTTCGCCATCCAATTATCAACTACAGCCGTCATTTGGGCTTCGTGCTGATTAACTTCGACCACCACACTCGCGCCAGCCTGCAGGTCCAGTATATGATCTGCCAATCTGAACACGATGAGTACTCTGTATCAGCCGAGATTGGAGGATCACGCACTCTTCGAGGGATAGTCAAGAACCGCTGAAGAATCTCGTCAGTGATCAGTTTATGGTGTTGACGCCAACTCACCATTCTGGTCCAATGTCTTTCCCGCCAGAAACAGCTCGTTCTGGCACACGTTGCGGATACGCATGGCCTTCATCGAGTCGACACCGACAGCAAATAAATCCTCCTCGCGATCAATTTTGGTCGACTTGGGCAACCCCACCGTCTTGATGATTGCATTGAGTATGAATTCTTCAAGCTCCGGTCTTGTGAGCTTCAGTCCGTTGTGAGAGGTCTGTGTCATTTTTTCTAGATTGGAGACGGTTATATTGGGTAAACAAGGTGTATCCCTACTTATAATCGACGTATTCGGGAAACAAGGTGGCTGTTGATGTTGAACTCCCAAAATATTATCCCCCTTGTGGTAAGGGACGCGATGAGTCCGGACCAACATCAGTGATGCTGAACTGCCGCCCAATCGCGATTTACAGTACGATGGATTGACGCAGAGCTGAGGCTCGCCTTAAGCTTGCAAACAAGCTGTGTTGAGATTTCGATTCATAAAAAAGCATTCTCGGTTAAATGAAACGACAGTACCTTCTGTTTCTTTTTAATTGTGATTCTTATCCGTGACTTGGCATTATTGTTCAAACAGAATCAACGAGATAAGACCCGTCGCAGAACCTTGCCCATGGATCAAAAGTCATCCACACCAAAAACCGCTACGCCGCTTCTATTTTTTCCCCAATCGCTGGCCAACGTTACGGGTGGCTAAAAGTAGTCGAACTAAATGATCATGAGTACGGCAGTTGACGAATTATCTCCCGAGTCGTCATATGGATACGATAGAAGGCCGGTGCATCCCGTCAGCCTTGTAATGTACCCTAAGTGTGACCGAAGCTGAAGCCCATTGTGTTGCAACCCCGATTTAATGAACGGAGTTGATTACGGCGGCGAGGGATTGTGCGACTCCGGGCCCCGGGATTGTTACGAGTGAATGCGTACATTTAGGCCCTAGTAGTAGGTGGAGCCTTGAAACCGAAGAACGGGGGTCAAGGACGGCCTTGGGAGTCGGGCCGGATCGAGAAGATGTAAAACGAGACGAGCTGGCAGTCCGAGTAATATCGACTAACAACCGCCCGAGTTCAAAATTCCCTTGCCTGTCAAGGCCTCAAAATGGCTTCACTAATCGTCCCCCGCTTTCTTCCGATCTACGATATCCTCCGTTATCTATCTCCATATTGAGTAAGGGCTGTGCCGACGTGGTCGGCGCTTTCTAAGTAGTAGGAAATTCCTGCTTGTTATGCAGTGGATTGCGCATCAACACCACTTCGACACCTTCCGCGCCGCCCAGCACAAGATCCCGCAAATGCGACTTGTGAATTTTGAATAATTAGAGAGACTACCTAGCAGCCGACCAGTCCACATTGGCTAGCTAAAAAGTTCCCAGTATGCGAGTGTGTGTGTGTGGGGTATGTAGGGATGTATAACAAACGAAGGACGAGGTTACGTAGAACCGTGACGATCATAATCCAATCCGAGGCGCCGTAAAAGCCAGATCAAAGAGAATTTAGGAGACCCAGAAGCAGGAGGGATGCGGGCACGAGGAGGAGCTCGCGGATCCCAGCAGCAGCGCGGAGGGACGTGGCGGCGCCGGTACCGGTGGGGTTTGACCCTGCGCCAGAGCTGGTGGAGGAGCCGCTGGCGCTGCCGCTCTTCGACGTGTTGTTTGTCGTGTTAACGGCGCCGCTGCCGAGGCGAGTTAGCAAAGTAGACACAGAGAAGAGGAAAGCGTACGTGGTGTATGTGCGGAGGTAGTTGATGTCCCAGTAGGCGTTGTTGTAGTTCGCGGGGTCCGGAACCGCCGCGCTGCAGTTCGGCGCCACAGAGCTGCAGCTAGGCTCGAAGAGGGACTGGACTCCAGCGAAGGCACCTGCGGATGATCATTAATCTGCGGAGAAGGCAGTATCGCAACGCGTTAGCAACGCACCACAGATGTCGATGTACTATAAGTGAATGGAATCAGATGACGAAGCAGTGCATCGCTGAAGACACGCACCAAGGTGATGATCTGGGGGCCGAAGACCTTGGTAGGGTCGCACGAAGCGGCGGGGTACCATGCGCTCGCCTTGCCCCACGTCGTTGGGTCGGGGGCGTCGGTACCGCCGATGTTGCTCGGAACCGAGGCACGGGGGAAGTACCACATGGCGATGCCGCTGGTGTCCCACGACATGGCGTACACGCCGCCACCCTGCGTCGCGAACCCGCTGCCGAACGAGTTGGGCTTGGTCTCGGTTGTCACGCAGCCGATGGTGTTTTGGCCTGGCGCGGACATTGGTCGATGCGTCGATTACGGGATAGGGACGTACCGGTGGCAGGGGTAACAGTGCAGTTGGAGATGGAGCCCGAGGCGGTGGAGATGGTGCCAGTCTGGTTCGAGGCAATGGAGGTGGGCTGGACGCAGTTGTCGTCGCCGACGTGCAAGGAGAAGCGGTTGTTGGTCTCGAGATTTACCTAAGAGGGGTTAGCTACGCAGAAAGACGTCGATGGCGGCCCACGTTTTCCTAGAGGAATGGGGTCAGTGGAAGCTTGGGACTGAGTAAAAAAGAGTTGGTACAATGATGTCTATTTCTCCTTGAGCAGGCCATACTTGGCCTTGAGTGAATAGGGAGGGCCAGACAGAGCACTGCAGGATGGTAGTAAGCAAGGGGCCGTCGTATGCATTGCGAAGAAACGTACGCCGAAGGGAATATGGTTAACATCGAAGATTAACAGACTCCCGATTTCCAGCAACTCGTTGCTCATAAGGTAGACGCTGTTCCGTCCGAAGTTGGGGTCGCCAGCGCCATTCGTCGTGTTGTCCACCTTGATGATGGCGTGGCCATTGGAGTCGACGAAAGTTAACTTTGCATCGTTGGCGGCGGACTGCGACAGAAAGTGCACATTCCCTAAAGTACAAAGAAAAGCCAGTCGGCCACCCGGCTAGCAAACAAGCAAGGGAAAACCTCACCGAAGTTATTGACGTCGGTAGCACTTTCGTTGAACTTGAAGCCGCTGAAGCTACGGCCAGGGTTACTCCCTGCCTCGAGGCTCGTATCAGCGTAATACGACGTACAAGTTGTTTCCAGAGAGGTCTTGCTGGAGGTTGTACGTAGCTCGAGTGAGCCCAAGTATCGTGGCGAGGACGGCGAGCCGGAGGTTCTGAGATTGAGGCATTATAGGGAAATTTGAGGAGAAGGAGGTGAGAAGAGGAGGAATAGGATATTTATGATGGATGACAAAGATTACTGCGGCCTGGGCGACGATCCCCGGCGTGGAAAATTTAACCGACTCGGTCACTCGGTCACTCGGACTTGTGCCTTTGTACCTTTTCACCCTTCCGCTCGGCCCGGGGTCTGTAGTTGAATTGAAAACATATTCTACATACTAACACACCCCGCAGCCCCAATGCTCGGTGCTCTTGCAGCCGATCGCGCTCGCTTCGCAGATCTTCAGGCCCAAATCTCGTTACTCGAGCGGTCGCTTTCGGAATTGCAGTCTGAGAAAAAGCTGGTGCTGGAACGACTCGACTCCTACAAATACCCAGTCCTGACACTGCCGAACGAAATCATCGCTGAAGTCTTCGTGCACTTCCTCCCGGTGTACCCCCTCTGTCCGCCGCTCATAGGTCCTTCTTCGCCCACCCTTTTGACCCAAATCTGCCGGAGGTGGCGAGAAATTGCTCTGGCCACGCCTAAGCTCTGGCGAGCTATCTCATTCCACGCCGACATTCCCCTTGCACAACAACTACATATTTGCCATACATGGATGATTAGGTCCTGTTCTTGTCCCCTTGCGATTCGGGGACTGGATGCGTCCCAATTCCTTGCGGCGGTTGCTCCCCAACGTGCTCGCTGGGAGTACCTGGATCTCACCGTCAATCCCGCCCATCTTCCCACCATCGAGGGTCCGCTACCCGTCCTCCATCATCTAGATCTGACCCTCGGCAATGACTATGAACTCGCGGTCGATGATATCGTTACATTTCCTGAAGCGCCTCTTCTGCGCTCGCTCACCCTCAGTTACACGGCCGTGAGGGTTCCCACTGTTATCCTCCCGCTCGCGCACTTGACTTGGTTGACGCTGCACCGCGTATACCGGGACGAGTATGTTGCAATTCTGCAACAAACATCCGCGCTATTTCAGTGCGAGCTGATCATCGAGGTCGGCCGGGACACCGACCCGCCGCCTGCAACTGCTCGAATCGAGCTTCCGCGCTTGGAGATATTGGCCTTGTCGACCGTCGATACGCTCGGTGCCAGCAGTACCCCGACAGGGTGTCTCGATGATTTCATCGTGCCCGCTCTCCGCGATCTGCGAGTCCCAGAGTCGTTCCTCAACCCTAGCTACATCGATGCATTGGCCTCCTTTGTAGCGAAATCAGGGTGCAAACTTCAGGAACTCCGCATCACAGACAGAGCGTCAGTATCCGAGGAGTCCTACCGTAAAGCATTTCCTTCGACGCACGTCTCTTTTGAGGAGTAGTATTCTATGAACTCTAGGTGCGTCTTGAATTGTTGTCTTTCGACAGGTAAAAATTCAATTGTCATTCAGAATCATACGTTTCAGCTACTTTGCCGTTGAACTACCGCGACTTCGCGACCCTTACCTACCTGCATGTATTTCGTCATTAATATACTTGGCCTAACTCGTATCTATTGCAGAAGTCCTGAATCCATCATTCCCTTTCCTACATAGAACACCAAACACCGAGTGCACCGGAAAATGGATGCTCATAAATCAACGAGGTTTATCGCGGCTCTCAAGCCATTCGAACGTCTTACGCAAGCGATTTTACGCAAGCTGTCAACTAGCGAGGTTCAAGAGCATCGAAGAACGGCGTGCCTAAGGTGGGCCTGAGGCTCCGTTGTTCCCACTTTGGCATCCCCGAATCCCTCGGAATAAATCGTCTTCGGCATCCCCGAATCACTCGGAATAAATATTTGCTTAAAATCGCATACTTCGTGATTCACTGAATTCCGAACTATCCTGCATGACGATCACTCAGGATCCTACGGCTCCACTCGTCGCAGTCGTCGGTGCTACCGGAGCTCAAGGCGGAAGCGTCATAAATGCCCTCGCAGAATCGAAGAAGCCGTACCGTATCCGCGGCTTCACTCGGGACTCCACGAAGCCGGCTTCTCAACAACTTATCGCGCAAGGCGTAGAGATGCACACCATCTCGCTTGTCCTCGCCAATTTGAAGAGCGTTTTTGAGGCATTTGCGGGAGCGAGCATGGTTTTCGTACGTTTTTTTTGGTTCAAGCGGCGTATTCAGACCAACCACTGATCTTGGTTCAATTTAGCTTGTGACCAATTTTTGGGAACATCTCGACGCGGAGCGGGTGAACTCAATGGAATATTAGCGCTTTGACGTTTCTAACTATCTGCAGGAGACTGCAGAAGCCAAAATGATGATCGATGCTGCGAAGGCAGCTGGCGTCAATCGCATCGTCTGGTCCGGCCTGCCGGACTACAGTAAGCTCAGCGGGGGGAAATATACACATGTCGTCCATTTCGACGGTAAAGCTGCGGTCGCGGAGTATGGTCGTCGATCTGGCGTGCCCTTCGTCGACGTCCAGGCCGGATATTATGCCAGCAATTTGCTGAGTCCAGGCAGAACTCCAATCAAGGGCAGGACCGACGGGGCGTTTGCGATACGCGTTCCCGTGAGCCCGACGACGAGCTTACCTGTCTTCGACGCTGAGCGCGATTACGGCTTGTATGTTGGTCACGTCTTGGAGGCTCCGGTGCTCCCCGATGGTGCGGAGGTGCGAACCGGGGAATATCTTACGATTGCGGAGATGGCGCTCCAGATTTCACAAGGTGCGCCGTCCAGTTGCTTCTTTCATAGAATTGGCTGAAAGTGATGTATGAAACAGCTACCGGGAAACGGGTTGTAGCTGAGCAGATACCCATGGAGCAGTATGAGAAAGAAGTGGCGGCTAAAGGACTGCCGCCCCATGTTGTGCTCGACATGTCGGACGGATACAACTCGGTCAGTGAGTTTGGTTGTGAGTCTCGAATTTTGAATGGGCTGAGTATGCGGGACTGATGGCTGATACAGATTATGGCGGGAAAAATCAGTCCAAGTGTTGAGGGACTGGCGAGAACTCCGATTTCGTTCAGCGAATTTGCAAAGACCGCGGATTGGACCAAGGTTTTGGTGTAAATTCGAACGCACAATTCGTGATCTGGACTTCTCTCAAGTAAACACATTACGTTGGCACGCACTCAGCAGATCTAGATAATACTGTCATTTACTAGGTCCTGTTCAAAATATACAAAGGATAAGTATGCCTCCAGGAGTCCAGGTCGTCAGCTCATTATGATACCTCAGCCTTCAGGGCGACTCACCCCGATCAACTGGGAGCCATAGGACTCGAAGCTTCAAATATATAGCGCGCAGAGCGATTGAATTTCGTTGCTTATGCTACGGCTCTGAATCGGAACAAGTGTAAACTTGTCAATGATGTTCTAAGTTAGCTAACCCACCCTTCCCTGTTCCGAAGAGTGCAGCTCTCGCCGACTAGGCTTGGGCTGGACAGCAGAAGGCTTTGGGCGCCGATCCGAGTATTTCAGAAAACACTGATAAATGTGCAAAACGTGCGGTCAAACTGACGCGGGACCGGTGGTTAAAAATCAAAAGCGGAGAGTGCCGAGGGTGGAGCGCCAATCACGGCAGCGGCCGCAGCAACTCTCTTCCCTCAGTCACCCTGTTCCTCTGGAGCCTGAGCCAAGACCTCAACAATTTGTAAACAGATTCAACATGAGACCATAATTCTACTAGCTGAATCCCGATCCCCACAGTTCCTATGCTCAGCGCGCTTGCAGCAGATCGTGCTCGCGTCGCAGATCTCGACGCTCAGATCCTGGATCTTGAGCACTCCCTTTCGGCGTTGCGATATCAGAAGCAGCTGGTGCAGGAGCGGCTTGGCTCGTACAGCTACCCGGTCTTGACGCTGCCAAACGAAATCGTCGCCGAGATCTTCATCCACTTCCTACCGCTCTATCCGCTCTGTCCACCGCTTACAGGACGTTCCTCGCCAACCATTTTGACCCAAATTTGTCAGAAGTGGCGAGAGATAGCTCTGGCCACTCCTAAGCTCTGGCGAGCCATTTCTTTAACCGCAGATATCGACCTTGAACAACGACTCCATATGTGCCATGCCTGGCTCACCAGGTCATGTTCCTGCCCGCTCTCTATTCGGGGGTTGGACGCTCCACAGCTGCTCGAAGCAGTCATTCCCTGCCGTGCACGTTGGGAATACTTGAATCTTACTCTTTTCCCGCATACCTCCCTGCCTTTGAAGGCCCGATGCCTCTGCTCCGCCATTTGGATCTAGCCGTTAGCGACGAGGACATCACCGTTACAATTCCCGCGGCGCCTCTGCTCCTCTCGATCACCCTCGACTTCTTTAATGCGATCACGCCGACTATCATCCTGCCGCTGGCACAGTTGACTTCGTTGACTTTGCAACACGTGTACCGAAACGAATATGTGGCGATGTTGCGACATACATTCAAGCTGGTTCATTGCGAGCTGGGTATTCTGTATCAACACAATGAACCACTTGAGCACGACATCGAGCTTCCGTGCTTGGAATCATTAGTCTTGTTGGCCGGAACCATCCATACGATGCGTCATCTCCATGATTTCCTTGTACCTGCTCTCCGCAGCCTACGAGTCGAAGAGGTATTCCTCCAACCTGAACCCATTGCTGCTCTGTCATCCTTTATATCGAAATCCCGTTGCAAGCTACAGGAACTCCGCATCGCCGGGGCAAAAATACCCCTGGGTTCCTACCGCGAAGCATTTCCATCGACGGAGGTCTCCTTTGAGACGTAGCCTCCAAAAGTCATCGTGTGTTCTAGCATTGTTTTCTTTGGGTTTCGACAGCTAACGATCTTTGCAGATAACAATCACTCACCCTCTCTGCGATTCGATTACGGACGCGCATCTTTGATTCTTTGCTAAAATTTCTTGAACTGGCGCGACTTCGTGAAGCCAACCCTCGTGTACAATATTGGCGTACATGTATTTTATTCGAAAGAGACCGATAACTCGCAATTATTTCATCGGTTTCAAACGTCTTTCCCTTTTTCTGTGAACAACGGGTTGACCAGTAATGACTGCCAGTCAATCACATGTTTGGTTCAAAGAAACCACTCTTCAGGGCAGGTTTCGTATGGGGTGAGACACTAGATTGCAGACTTATTGTATATAACAGTTTCGACAGTCGTCGCGAAGCCTGACAACTTCAAGACCGGGATAGTCTGCGGTTTGATAACGGCCAGCCAGGTACGCCGCACACAAGACTCGGATACGGGTGAGGTTTGGTATTTGCGCGCGAGAAATCATCGCGGAATTCTCCTTGAAGCCGCATGCGGAGTCGATGAGATGCCCGCGATGATATGCCGAAGGGTCGGCCACGGCAAAGAATCGAAGGCAAAAGGGCGCCGCGACACCCCTGGCGTCATTGGAATTTTTTGGGAGCACATCAAACGCGGTGCACTTGGTAGTAGCAAGATAGGACTATGTACAGCTGTAGGGTAATTCTATCCGTTCGTAAGCACAGGAAAGAGGTGAATGGACGGATAGATGCACACTTGGATTTCGACCTCGTCATGTATCTCTTTTTACTCGGCGGTGCCCCTAATCGTAGTGAGCTCGAAGGTTTGTGGTTCGGGTTCGCCTCGAAAGAGGCGGCGGGAGCGACGGATCAGGTTGGCGAAGATGGCTCGAAGACCCCGAGGAGGCTATGGAATGGTATTAGCGAGTCTTTGGTTGAACGGGATGGAATGGAGGGGGGATTTACTGGGGGCGGAATTGGGGTAAAAACGTATTGAGGCAGGGGACCAAGAATCGGGTCCACGATCGAATATGGTGGAGGGTTGGGACACATTTCCAGCAGAAAATCGACGATGGATGGATGGCAGTGGGGTGAAAAAAGGAGAGAGGGCCAAAAAGCCCTTATATATCGCTGCGGCGGAATCAGCCAGGGCTCGAAAGAAGCTCTATCAGTTTTAAGGTTCAAGACAGAATTAAAGGCAATGGCATACCCCGATTCAACTTCGATCCTCTGCGGACCTTTGTGAAAGAAAAAAGACGGATTGGAACCTATTAACGCAGATACTTACCTTTCCCCATATCCTGCCGATCTGAGGACCATGGCTAGAGCTTGACGATGCAAATTATTCGACGCCGAAGACTCGTTGATCGATCGGAGGTTCAATGCCATTGATCACTGTAACTGTCTTTCAAGCCGAAGTCATATCATTCCAACCTCAGTCTATAAGTACCACGGCGTGTCCTGAAAATTGGAAAGATGTCGCACGGCGTTCTTGCTTAAGTGGCACCACGCACCTGGCTTGTTTTTCTTCTCTTTAGGCTGGCTGGCCGTTTCGTCCGCCCGCCTTTTTATCCTGTCGATAACGCTAGCCGTCCCGTCTATCTGTGCCCTCAGCTATCCCACCATGGGAGCCTACAGCCTCGAGGGTCTCCAGGTGGCGCTTTCGTTGCGCTGGGCTGCGCTGGATGCCCGCCCACGGCCGGAGTCGGTCCCATTACGGAGTCACGGGCTTCCACCAACCGCAGCGGATAGATCCAAGTCGCAGGGGGCGCTTGGGGACTCCAGCGGTCAGGCCCGGGGCGCCGACACACCGCCACCTCACGGCCTGGAACGAGCGATGGAACGCCGCCGACGTGGAGCTCAGCCCCACCGGCTACGTCCTCCAAGTGGCGCTTTGGTTGCGCTGGGCTGCGCTGGATGCCCGCCCACGGCCGGAGTCGGTCCCATTACGGAGCCACGGGCTTGCCGCAGTGGACAGACCCAAGCCGCGCGGGGCGCTTGGGACTCCAGCAATCAGGCCCGGGGCCGCCGACACACCGCCACCTGACGACCTGGAACGAGCGATGGAGCGCCGCGGACGTGGAGTTCGGCCCCGCCGGCTACGTCCCGAGAATAGTGATCCCGAGATGCTATCGTGGGTCGAGGATGATGCGCGAACCATCGACGCCTTCCAGTTTGCCGTAACGGCTAAGTATATTCACAATATACCCACCGACCACGTTCACCTCTGGCAGCCACTTCCTCCGTCCCCGAGATACGCTGTGACGCCGCCGCACAGTTTGGACCCGGAAACGACTATCAAATACTTCTGGTTTCTGCCGCCGTTGGAGTCGCCCAAACCTCGCCCCGTGTGTAGGGGTCCCGGGAGGTCTCTTGGAAGATACACGAAGGTCGTGAGGGGAGACGCAAGGTCCGGCGGCCATGAGTGGATTCCATTCGCATGGAGAACGACTGCGCCTCCGTATCCACCGCATATGCAGAAGTAGGCATAAGGCCGCGGAAGTAGGCGCAATGTCGGCAGATACTTAGCGAGTTTTTCTCTCGTCGTCCCCGGCGTCGTCACCTCGCCTCGATTCGGCATACCCATCGCGTGCCCAGGTATGACTGGGATTTTGGCTCTAGCAGGATCCGATGCGTGAATCGCCTCGTACTCCGGCTGGAAAGCGCGCTACCTGTGCGCCGCGGGTATGGGGACCACCGTCTACAGACGTTCTCTGCGCCCAACGCTGCCGCTCCCCCTGCTCCGGCCTCGACAAGCTCCGCGCCGTAGCTGATCCCGCCCAAGGCCTCTGGCGACTCGCCGGTCCCGAAAAAAGTCGTCTTCTCGCCATCTCGTCAACTCACCGCTGTCAGACCACTGCCAGTAGCAATGGGCCGGACGAGCAGGTATCTTGAGCAGCAGCGTCGGGGACTTGTTCTCCGCATGGGCGGATTGGGTGTGGGGAGGCTGTTGTGCGCACCCGCGACTCTGCGGCGGGGACTCGAGCGAGTCGCTCTGTGCGACGACGCAAGTCTCACCGCTGGATAAAATACACAGTCCTTTACGGGGCGCGCGCACATCGACGACATCGTTGTCCTGTTCGAGTTTCGGGGCGTCCTTCTCGAATCGCATTGTGTATGTGCAGCTTCGCCATTTTTCCAAGTTTTTACTAAAAAGGAAATATTAGCATCCGTGAATGAAAAGAGCGGGAAATCCGCGAATGAAAGGATGGAGACAGAGAGATCTCGGGGCTCCGATGGGGGAGCACTGTGGTTGCTGTGGGCCGTAGGTGGTGCGGTGGTCGGAAGGATTCGAGTCTAGCAGGCAAATGTGGGCATCGCTTCGTGCCCCTGCTCATTGCGCTCTCAATCGCGACCTGGAGGGAGGAGCCGAGCGCCAACCCGCTCCGACGAGGGCGCAAGTCTCACCGTTGCATGGAATACACACACGACGATGCGCGCGCGATGATACAGTCGTCCTGCGCGAGTTTCTATGTGTCAGGATCCGCTCGTCGATTTCAAGCCCAGTTGCAGAGGAAATTCTAGCTCCGTGGACGAGCCGATAGTCCGACGTTGGAGCACGCTCACCCGGAGCTCTCTGGATGGGGCCGTGTACTGGCAGCAGCAGGGGCAGGATCGGCATATTCATACGCAAGCGCTACTTGGGTGGCATGCCGCAACGGCATGGCGCTGAGGGCGGGGTGTCGGATCTTTTTCCAGGAGCAGCCTATATCCATTGTCGAGAGTCAATGAGACCTGGAAATGTATCCACAGTTGCGATACAGACAGACTTCCGACCCGTGAAATGACAGCGAGTGGACGCACGTCCTGACCTGGATAGTGGCATTCGTCGGCTGGGTAGCTCGCCAGGCGGGTGCCTTGTTTTCGTCGAGATCCGACTGGAGTCGCGTCGTCCAGCGATATCAGCGCGTTTTGGATCAAGTATCCCTCATGAGTCGAATTGATTTCTCTCGTCGACCTCGTGTTGAGAGATACGTATTCATTGGTGGCAAGAGGGCAATGAGCAAAGGAGGGCGAGTCGCGCGTGTTGAGAGATGCGTATACATCGGTGGTGGAACGGTGCAAGGAAGCCTTCTCCTTTTGGACCATTAATATTACTTCTCCTTCTCGGGCTGCGCGTCAAATTCCTACGTGTCTGCGGCCACCAATACCGAGACGTCCGGGCATGTCCATTGCGACCTTTTCGTCATGCTTGACATGGATGGACATTATAATAGGCTACTACACGCCTCACTTCGAGGTTTGGGGTAGCATCTCCGTCACAGTGCGTCCTCCTCATTGACGACTTCCAGGAGCATGCTGACCTCTCCCTGATGACAGTCATGGACTGGCCGAAGCGCACTGGCCATGATATCACTCCATTCATAGTGAGGCGCCTCGACTCGTCGAACGCTTTCATAGAACTCCGGGCAAGTGAGCCTTCGCTGTTGTGAAGTGCCCGCGCCAGCAATACCTCGGTCCACACCGACGACAACTCTGGTACGGCGTCTAATATCTAAGGGTCCTGCTCCCGACTCACTTATGGTATCACTACTCATTAGATCTTGGCCCTTTTTACGAGGAGCTGCTTCACCTGGACTGTCGGAAGGCGGATCTATACCGTGTAGCAATACGGACGCGATTTCGAGCTGTGTGTGCCGCGGTGGGCCAGCGAGCTCGAGTTCGAGCGCCAGCGGCGACGTGAAGAACCGACAGTAACTCGGCGACGCCCACCAAGCCATCGATCGGACGTACCTGCGGTTCGCTGGATATCATTCGTGCTCCCCGGTGCCACGCTCGAGGAGAACGGTTCGAGAGCTGAGCGGCGTCGGCGTCGGTGGTCGGAGTCGTGGTGAAGGTAGCCGTGGTGGAGGCGGAAAGGCACCGTGTTTCGTGCACCGCGGACTCGGAACGCATAGATGGATCATGGATAGGCAATCGCCGGCTTGTCTGACCCATTTACATTAATATTGGCGGGCAATTTTGGATCCGCGAGCAGAGGAGCCCGCCTACATCTTATTCGGACGTAGCGCGCGTACGCTCCCGTACGCTCCTCTCGAGTCTTCGATGTCCCTTGCTCAAGGTCGGGGTGTGTTGCTTACTTCCATTATCTTAAGATCTTCGGGAATCCGCAGACCTTAACGGGACCGCGCCGGAATATACCTACCTACCTACCTACCATGACCGCTCTTATCTCAGAATCGCGTTAATACAACGTTTGGGAATAATAATAAAAACCCTTCGCGGGAGAAGGTCACCCCGCCCAACGAATGGAAAACGTTGTTCTATTGATCTTCTGGATGGTCTATTTGGGGGTGCCGTCTGCAGAAGTCTGCAGATCGCACGATCGCGTCTTCTTGCACCTGCTCATCATGGCTACTACGGCCTACGCGCGTGCGGGGAATGTGGTGCTGAATTTACGGCGCAAGCCACGGATAGCGGTGTGCGAGAAGGAGAGAGGGAGAGCCGGAGAGGTGTTGGCGCAGGGCCATCGATATCCCCAGGTGCTGTAGGAGTGTCTTGATATTTCTCGGATTCTCGTACCGACTTTTGATAGGATTGTAGACAGAGTACTAAGTACGAGGTAACTTGCAATGAAAACATTTCGACACTGCGCGTGGATTGGGTCCCGACTTTGGAGTTCCAGAGACTGAAACGAACGTTACGAAATGCGCGCGTTCGTGTAGGAAAATCGCAGCCGAGAAGTCATTCCGTTGTCCAGGATTAGTCGGAGTCGTAGCGTGGACACCCAAGCAAGCTCAGAGATATTATTTTCTGACCAGGGCCAAATACGATTGAAGATAAAAGACACGAGGTCGCAAGTTACCAAAAGAGGGAGATAAGAACCTATCACCCACCATGCCGTGGAGCGTATCGCGTATGCTTGTCTAACACCAGCTAACCCACCCCGTCTCCATCGGCGAAGCCGCGGCCCATATGTAGCAAACCTGGGAAAGGACCCGTCAGCAAAAGTTGCGGGCTGGTAGCATAAGGAAGGGGAGGACAGGGTTTAGCTACAAACCATTGATTTGTAGCGTGTATTTCAACTCGCGGTGCAACAAGCACTCGTAGTCTAATTTAAACATGCGTGTAATCATGACGGGAAGGGAGAAGGGAGGAGAGGAAATTCAAAGTAGAAGCTTGCACGAGAATATTCGGGGGCCTTCGAGGAGAGTGGGGCGGATAGGCAAGGATAGGCAGCGAGCGAACTTTGGCGGATGGAGGAGCAACAAGCAGGCAACAAGCAAGAGGGAGTACTATACAGCCACACATCACTGATCATAAGCAAGCGACCAAACAACCGCTCGCGTCTTAATTAGGTAATTCTTATTTGGTACATCACAGATAATATTACGATAGGGTGAGAACCCAAATTAGAGTACAGAATTCCGCAAGGCTCGATCTTCCGCAAATATTCCACAATTCTAGTGACTCAGAGTCAGTATGAACAAACCCACATGAGTCCAGATTCCAGAACGCCGTCGAGTCTCTCCGGGAATGAAGTGCATCATCTGTCGGATGATTTATGATGGTTGAACGTCAAGAGACTTGCCGACTTAGGATCTTTCGGCTCAAAAACCGGTGTTCAACTCTGGCGCCTGGGGATATTCGGTCTAAATTATTACTTGCAACAACGCATAAGTACCTTGGATCATTCATATTATTCGATTTGAATGTCTTTTTTACGAACACAGATTTTACTGCTCATAAATCACCGAGGTTTACTAGCCTGCGAAGAAGTTTCAATGGTGTGAAGCATCGTACGCAAGCGATATTACGTGGTATCACTTACCAATCAGCGAGGTTGAACATTGACTTTAAATGTCATGCTTGCGTCCTCCAAATATTCGTGTTCCAGCGACCTATCCTATCAGCCATGACAATTACTCAAGATTCTTCGGCTCCCCTCGTCGCTGTCGTCGGTGCTACCGGGGCGCAGGGCGGAAGCGTCGTAAAAGCCCTTGCAGAGTCAAACAAGCCGTACCGTGTCCGCGGATTCACTCGCGACTCCACGAAGCCGGCTGCTCAAAAGCTTGTCGCACAAGGCGTAGACGTTGTCGATGTATCACTTGTCCTCGACAACGTAAAGAACGTGTTCAAGGCATTTGAAGGAGCAAACATGGCTTTTGTGCGATTTTCGTTGCGGAGTGTTCAAACCACTGATATTTGCCCAAATAGCTTATGACTGCCTTTATGGTTCACCTCGACGCAGAAAGGGTGAGTCCAAGAAAATAATAGCTAGCACTCAATGTTTCTCACCATCAAATAGGAGACCGCAGAGGGCAAGATGATGATTGACGCTGCGAAGGCGGCTGGTGTCGAACACATAGTCTGGTCCGGCCTCTCAAACGTCACCAAGATCAGTGGCGGGAAATACACACACGTCGTCAATTTCGACAGCAAAGCCCTCGTCACTGACTATGGACGCCAATCTGGAGTCCCCTTCGTCGACGTCCAGGCCGGATGGTATGCCAGCAATTTTATGAATCCCGGCCAATGTCCGGTCAAACGTCCTGATGGCACGTTTGCGATACGCCTGCCTGTCACCCCGACGGCAAGCTTCCCCATTATCGACGCTGAGCGGGATTATGGTTTGTATGTGGTCCACGTCCTGGAGGCCGCGGTCTTCCCCGATGGCGAAGAGGTGCGCACCGGGGAGTATCTTACGATGGAAGAGATAGCACTCCAGCTCTCTCAAGGTGCGATTTAGCTCGGGCTTTTTTGAGGGAAGGAAAAGACTGACCTGTGCGGAAACAGCTACTGGGAAACAAATTGAGATCGATCCGATGCCCATGGACCAGTTCGAGAAAGAAATGACGGCGATGGGGCTGCCGCCCGTTCTTGTGCTCGACCTGATGGATGCATACAGTGCTGTCGGCGAGTTTGGTTGTGAGTCGCGCATTTAGAATGGATGGGCTGAGTGAATGAAACTTACACTGAATATAGATTACGGCGGGAAAGCCAGCCCAAGTGTCGAGGGACTTTTTAGAACTCCTACTTCTTGGTTTGAGTATGCAAAGACGGCGGATTGGAGCAAGGTTTTGGCCTAGGAGTAGAGCTGCTCATCGAATGCGGGTGTTCATGTGATCTGAAGTTTCAATTGTTTCATGTACTGTGTGTTGCCAGTCATCAAATATGTAATACTAGGTGAAGCAAAGAAGCTGCGGAGAGAGCAAGTTGGCGAATGATTCTCTGCGGCAGTAGCGAGTCAAAGCCACCGCTAGGAACGTAACTGCCAGTGCTCCGCTCACAACATACATTGACAAGCGGTCAGGTTGATTGAAATTCCGTATTTACAGCTTGCTGAGTGATTCGTAATGAAGCCAGAACCCGAAGAAGAGGGCATACAGGGAACAGCGGAATGTTATGCGACGAATTGGAGGCGAGCTGAAATGCATAGGTTCTTCAGGAATGGAATGCCGTAACTCGGGGGTTTTTTCTATCCGAGTTTTCGAAACTTTACTGATTCGACACCCAGATGCAAGTCTGCCCCAGTGTTCGGTGGGCCTCTTCTGGTTGACCATGGTGGCAAGATGAGAACCGGATCAATTTCCTGATGCCGTGTCAAGTTGATTGGCGTTCGGCTTGCTAACTCTTCTCCTTCACGTTCTTCGAGCAACTTGGACTTGAAGGTCCTCTCCTCGCAGGGTCCGTCCCCATATCTGAATCCTTTCTTCCTCATACTAACTCGGTCCACAGCCCCAATGCTCAGCTCGCTTGCCACGGATCGTGCCCAGCTCGCGGATCTCGACGCCCAGATATCGGATCTCCGATTCGAGCACTCCCTTCCAGCATTACGATCCCAGAAACAGCTCGTGCAGGAGCGCCTTAATTCTTACAAATACCCAGTCTTGACCCTGCCAAACGAAATCATCGCCGAAATCTTCATACACTTCCTACCGATCTACCCACTCTGTCCACCGCTTACAGGTCCTTACTCGCCGACTCTTTTGACCCAAATTTGTCGCGAGTGGCGAGAAATAGCTGTAGCTACCCCCGGGCTTTGGCGATCCCTCTCGTTCGACACAGAAAGTCTCGTTCCCCTTACACAACAACGACATATTTGCCATAATTGGCTGACCAGATCTCGCTCTTGTCCGCTCTCCATTGAATTTGGAGACTCAGACATGCCGCTGGCCCTTGCCGCGGTCATTGCTCACCGTGTACGCTGGGAGTACTTGAAACTTACCCTTTCCCGCTCCTACCTTCCCGTCATCGACGGCCCAATGCCTCTGCTCCGGCATCTAGATCTGACCCTTGACGATGGGTTGGATGATACTACTAAATTTCCCGAGGCGCCTCTGTTTCGCTCGCTCACACTCTATTACTTTGCGGCATCCTCGAAGGTCGTCTTACCCTGGGCGCAATTGACTTCGGTGACTTTGCACTCCATATACCGACACGAGTATGTGGCAGCTTTGCGGCAGGCATCGAGGCTGGTCCATTGCGAGCTCAATATCTCCTTTGACGAGGAGGACTCGTCCACCGAGGCACCGCTTGAGCACGGCATCGATCTTCTCCACCTGGAGTCGTTGGCTTTGTCCCCGACTCCCCTCTCCCTCCCTTGGCTAGGGTGGCTTCATGATTTCATCACACCAGCTCTCCGCAGCCTCCGGGTTGCCGAAAAAATCCCTCATGCCTGAACCCGTGGATACACTATCATCATTCATATCGAAATCTGGTTGCAAGCTGCAGAAGCTCCGCGTCACCGGGACCAGAACAGTATCCAAGGGCTCCTACCGGAAAGCATTTCCGTCGATTCAGCTGTCCTTTGACTCTAATGAAGAGATCGATTCGCATTCGGATTGGGAAATTTCTCCTGAGTAGCGCCAAAATCCCCGTACGTTCTGAGGTCGTGTATCTTTCGACAGCTAACAATGACATGCAGAAGAGTAATTCATGGGTAACGGTGGCCATTCACCGGGGAATCTTCAGACAGTTTTGAGTATATCCGCAGTGTTAAACACGTCAGAAAGTTGCACGCTTGTTTTTACTGGTTCTCTGCTGAGCGTTGCGTATGGCATCCAATGATGTGTGTGATGGCCGCATCTTTGCTGATCTGTGTTTCTATCATGGCTGGCAGTGGACGTTACAACAAGATGTTATTTCAGGTTCATAATTGCTCTGGCCCCTGTTGTACAATCTGACATCCATCACAAGCTAAGCTACGGACCTATATCTGGTCACCTAGCTGGTCACATCGGTCTTGGAGCTCACACGCCAGATACGCCCACAGTCGGCCCTCGGTGGTCGCGGAGCCGTCAAGAAAGTGCGGGATCAAGCCGCCACAAACTTCAGTGGCATTCGCCAAGCAAGGGTCGGCACATTCGAACGTATTTGTAGATTCCCACCCTAGCGGCTGCAGAAGCCCATCGAGGGGTGGGATCAGATCACAGTCTCGGGTAACCAGTAAAAATTGGAGTCGTGCTGAAAAGGCAACAAGGGACTTACAACATTCCTATAAGTGAATCAGGAAAACTGTTGCTCAAATGGGAAACAAGTCACCTGTCCAGCTTCGAGTGCAGCTGCATTATATCCAGCGGCCGCACATCCATCGAGGCATCGTTCCACTGTCATTTGCTCCGCGGCGATGGGTACCAGAGGGCCATGGGGCAGTAGACGCGGACCCAGGGGCCAGAGTTCGCTGAGAATCGATGAACCATTATAATATTCAATCGGATGGGACAATTCACTGACTCCATACATCCCCACCACACCCAATTTTTATATGTGAGTTTCGTGGATGCTGGCCCAGTAGTAAAGGGTGTGTCGGCAAACTGATACAGATTGAGGGCTTTGGGCCCGCCACAAAATTCGGAGGTGTTTCCGGAGCACGGCATATCGCACATCTGGGATGTGCCGTATCCATACAGCAGCGCATTTCCACAGTCTGTAGGATATCAGAATCTTGAATGCAGATGCATTTGGGTGACAAACAGCATTCATCTCCAAACTCAACTCCCGCGAGGATATATCCCCCGGCCGCACACGAGTCGAGGCAGCTCTCCACCGTCATGTTGGGAGAAGCCACGGCAACGAGGTGCTTCAATGTGCGGGCGGATGTGCTGTCTCTGTGGAGTGCATCAGGCAAGGGATATGTCTCTAACCAGTTGCTACTGACACCTGGCACTCAATGGATTTCCATTCCTTGTACTCGAGGACCGTGGTGGGGCCCTAATACTGCGTTTAAAGATAGAGAGGGGCATCATAGACTACACGTACCGTCAGAGCGAGTCCCAAATGAGCCAGTGCACCGAATACAGGCATAAGTCGGAGTGCAAACATCTGGGCAATAGCTTCCTCCTAATAACTTGATGGCCTTTAATATTCGTTGAAGAAGCCCGTTTTTGTGCGTACGTGACAGACGGAGACATTGCTTGATGCTACCAGCCATTTCTCTTTCATAGATTGACCGTTGGACAGCTGGTGCCTTATTGTTGACATGATTGTTTTCAAACCAGTCACTTGCCGTATAACGGCAATTTCCGGTTGAGAAAATAATTTGATATCTCCGAAAGCGATCTACGGTGTCAATGGCACTGATTAATGAAGCTTATTTTGGTTGCTCGAGCTACGTAAGTTATGTACTGGGTGACAGGCGCTCAAACGTATGATCTCTTGTTACCCAATTTCACGTTAACATTCACGCGGTTCTAGGCAAGTTCTAGGCCCCAGTCCGTCTTCAAAGCCAATTCCTCAAAACTGATCGTTGTTCTGAAGTGACGGGTGATGCCTGTAGAGTCAACTTCACAGCTCTCTTGATCAGGCTCCCTTTCACCGATGCCCTTGAACCTTGAGCGATATCTCCAACCGTGTCATGAGTTCGTCTAAACGTCGGGGTGCAATATATACTGTGTGCATTTTTTAAAGGTCTCCAATCTGCAGTGTTCTCGCTCCAACGTAACTGCCAGTGCTCCGCTCACAACATACCTTGACAAGCGGTCAGATTGATTGAAATTCCATATTTACAGCGTGCTGAGTGATTCGTAATGAAGCCGGAACGCGAAGAGGGCATACAGGGAACAGCAGAATGTTATGCGACGAATTGAAAGGCGAGCTTCTTCAGGAATGGAATACCGCAACTCGGGGGTTTTTCTATCCGAGTTTTCGAGACTTTACTGATTCGACGCCAAGATGTAAGTCTGCCCCAGTGTTCGGTGGGCCCCTTCTGGTTGACCATTGTGGCAAGATGAGAACCGGATCAATTTTCTGATGCCGTGTCAACCTCTTTTTTTTTGTTTCTTTTGCTTCCAAAAATCTCTGAAGAGTACCTTCTATTCAGTTGCGCCGAATTTTATAGGTGACCGTTGAACATGTGCAGAATTCATCCGTGGCGGCCCTCAAATGCTGCGATCGGCGCCATCACTCGAACCTGATGGCGGGTTGGGCGGGAGGTCGGAAATTTAGATGATATATATTTTCTTTCAAAAATGAGTGGGAGAACCGGCACTGAATTTGGACGATTCATTCCGTTCTCATATCTGATTCCAAACGTCCTCTCCTCGCGAATTCTTCAACCACACACAATATCGCAAAGCACATTCAAATTGATCGTTTACTGAATCTACGATAGAATTACAATTACGAGGGTAAAGTACGCAATTATTAAGTATCCACGAGGCAGCATAGGTAATATTACAAGCAAAGAAAAAGCGAGAGACGAGAGACCATTGAGCAATGACATAAAGGAATGGCAATGGAAATTGGAATGGTACAAGAAAGAGTGAGCGAGACAGTGGGTGGGGGTACAAGGAGTGCAACATAGTTCAGTGCGGGGTTTAGAGTTTAGCACCAGCAGAATTAGCAATGGAAGAGGAAGGGACGACTTATTCTTGACCTTGGGCGCAGGCGCGATGGGAAAGGCGCGCGCGGTGGGGGTGCGCACGAGAAAGGGGGGTCCAGAGGAAGGAGGAGGGAATGCGTTGTCGGTGTGCCATGGGCAACATGCGAGCGGACGAGGAAGGGCCGGGGCGAGGAGACGGAATCGATGCGTGCGGTAGGTCGAATGACGCCTGCGAGGTGGGAGATGGAAGGGCTGGGAGCGCGAGGGTCCAATCCTGCTCCTCGTACAACTCCTGCACATGAACACCCGAATCGTCCACCCGCACGTCTTCCTCATTCTTCTTGTGGAATCGCCTCCCCTGGCCCGCCCTTCGCATACTCGGTGTCGGTGTCGCCCTCCCCCCGCGGCAGAGTAGACGCGGCGAACTGTAAGTAGCCGAAAGCGGGAGGGCGTCGCACGAATGGTGCACGATGTGCACAGCGCCCTTCGTGGATGGGTCTGGGTCCGAACCAGCGCCGTCCTACGGGAACGGCGCGTCGGCCGTGAGCACGAAGTACGGGCGCGGTCCTCAAAGGTGCAGGCCGAGTCGGACGGTGGGTGAGAGCGAGGCGTGTGATGAATTGGATGCGGATGCGGATACGCAGCGTGATTCGGAGGCGGGCGGAATGAAGATGAAGGGCCAGAGGGGGGAGAGGCGCAGGTGAAGGAGTGGGCTCGCAGGAGCAGCGAGGCCGCGCTCGTAGTGCGCCGCGAGCGGAATGTAGGGTGCGAAGAGGGAGTTGCCTCCAGCGCTGCTTCGGTCTAGAGCCGTAACTGAGGGCGGGGGTGTGCAGGTTCTGTGCGGACTTCTTGCACTGCAGACACACAGAGGATGCACGCAGGGAGAGCGCCGGTGGTGGGGCGGACGAGTCTGAACGAGCGCAGCGGAGACGAGGGCGTGGAACTTGGCAAGGGAGAAGGGCGGGAGGCAGGATGGGGATGACAGGAGGCATGTCACTGGTTGATGAACCTGACAAGCGGGTACATTGTGGCGGCCAAGTCCCAGCGAGAAGAGATGAATAGGGCAAGAAAAGAAGACGCACCGGATGAAATTGCGCTGTCAACAGTGTTACAGTGACGCGAAAGAGTTGAAAGAGTGCCAACGCGTCTTTGCAAGTGTGACTGAATCCAAACTGAATCCCGATGTTGCCCAAATGATGTTCCCACGACTTGATATCATGTAGCGGCTGAGCCAGGATCTTGAAGAATTCACGTACCCCTCCGGTCCTTGTGGATTCATTCCATCATAGAGGCACTGGGCATTAGTGATCGTCCAAGCTAAACATTTCCCAGCTGTTGGTATAAGTACTTGTTGGAGTGCCTGTGGATCGGAATCCATAGTCTGTTGTTAAGCTTGGGGTCCCGATTGGGGTAAGCGCTTGTTATATAATCAGCACAGCCACACGGTATCGAACCTCTAACCACGGCAGAACAATGGGCTGTTGTGCCCATTTAAACTACTCAGAAAGACTTACTAGTGATTCAAACCTTCTCAAATTTATTCAATTTGTTAGGGCGCAATTTAACGCTCGGTGCCTTGAACACGGCACACAGTCACGTGGGTACTTGGGTACTTCCACCACCTGATTCCGGAGCGCATTAAAATCCCAAGCACATAGAAGGATTTTTAGTATTGTCATGAATGTATTTGTGCAAAAAATCAATCAGAATAACAATTCTGTATGCATAAAACATCGAAAAGCGCCGATGCGGCTGTGCAGATTATGTAACAAGATCTTACCCTGATCGGACCCCCCGCGGTTAATAACAGACTTCAATATAACGAGGTACGAGTTCAGTAATATTGAATGTCTGGCTGCGAGAGACTACGGAATCCAATCCGCTTGCAAGAGATTGATCCAATTGGTGTCGACGTGGATTAGCTAGCTTGACCGCTGCATATCTTCAAACTCTACAGTATTTTTGACTTACTTTCTCATCAGAAATCCTGATACACTGGTGAGGGAATGGGCAAGGGGGTTATTGCTTAGTGCAAATGATGACAACTCGTGGCAGGAAATATTCAATAAAGCAAGTAAGGCCGACAAGCGGCACGGCCTGCTACCAATTGATTTCAATCATGGAAATAATGCACAAAGGAGTGTTGATTCCGGGCCCCGGCACATATGTGTTGTGCCGCACAAAAATTAGCATGGTTGGTTATATTGCGAGAACGAAAAACAAGTAGAAAACTATTAAAAACTATTATGCGGAATGGGCAGCCCGAAGCTCGCTCGGTCGACGCTGACGCGTTGACCAGCTCGCATTGGGCTGATACGACACATCAGATTTAAATTTGACTATGTCGAAGGAGTAAGACTCCGAAAAGGAAACACAGAACACAGTTGAACTGTTTCAGAAAATAAACCCAAGATCGTAGAGGCTAGACTGCGCCTGATCTTTCTGGGCATTTTCAGAGAGGCAAGTCAGAGGCTCAGAGCTGAGAGCAGGGTTGTCAAGCCGCCGAATGTTGTTCAGGTTGTTGGCATCGACGAACTCTAGCTGGAGGAAACAGCCACCTGTAGCTCTTGAGAAAAAAGGAAACAATCTGGAGAGAGAACGACGACACCTGTAACACCCAAAAAGTGATGTTAACTAGCGTGCACTATATATAGCAAGTGCACGCTAAGATGCGTGTTTTTGGTGCTGATGCGCGCACGGCTTAATTACAGCTAATTCTTCCCCGCCACTACGCTATCTCTACTAATACAATATCTTTCTCTTTATCTATCATGGTGGCAATCCCCATCAGTGCCGGCGGGCCGTCAAGCACAGGAGCGCGCCATCAACCGCCATCAGTGGCCGCCCGCTCATGTCCTCGCATCGCCAAATTCATTTTCCTGGTCTCCTTCTTCGACGCAACGGTTACCAACCTTCCTCTTGCTTTCCCTGGTCGGGGCCAAACCTGCCTGTGCGGCAGAAGCAAGAAAGACTTCCCGGCGGATGACAGGTACGCACGCGCGCGCAGCCCGATTGCACTGAGTGCGGGCTTCGGTGTGGGGACTTGTGTGATCGTTTATTCCTGGTCACCCTCATTTACGACTGCCCCGCTCGCTTTTCCGCATCGACGACCCGCAGACTCTCCCCGCCCGCACGTACTTTCGTAATTGCTTCTACAATTACCTCGTAACTCTGTTAACCTCCGCCTTAGCTCCCGTGCAATGGGAGCGTCCAAGCTCCTACATGGAACCCATCCCGCCCCATAGAGAACTTGCGGGATGCGCACGTAATCTCGCGGCAAAGTGTTGTGTACACCGTGCAACTTTCGCACGAATATGCCAGCTCGCCCCCGACCGCCTGCCTGACTCTCTATGCATGTGTCCAATGCAATCCACCTCGCATTCCCGCATCCAAACCCTCGTGCGCCACACCGAGATCAAGTCGACGGCATGGAACGGCATTCGACTTCAATGTGTTGACGTTCAAACATCACAAGGTAGAACCTTCCTTACGAATCAGTCTCTTGCATTGACTTAGCACTTGCAACCATACACATGGTACCGTGAAGACTTCGATCCCTACCACCGTCGCTCACTCCAACATCCCTGTCCAAGACGGCAAAAAAATCCCGCTCACTCAGTTCACTGCCTGTGTGTTGTTCCGTTTTATCAACTACAGATTTCGGACGAAGGTTGGGTTGGTGGCAAGTAACGAGTGATGGAGCAGCGAAATTCCAGGAGGAAAGAAGGCTTTAGTTTATTTTTTACCGTAGAAGAATTGCTGGCCCGCACCAAGTGAATTTCCTTTCTTTTGCTTTGACCTTCAAGACTTTAAAGTTGTTCTATGCTCAATTTCAGGAGATCGAGAACCGGCGACCGAGTTGCGAACTGACACACAAAGTCGCGAACTGATGTGGGGATCAAACTTTCCTTCTAACTGTCCAACCCCTTCACCGCCTGGCTTCAAACTTTGGGAGGTGAAAGTACACCATACTCCTAATACTTTTAGTTTTTTGACCCAGAAAAAAAAAGATTAAAATATATGTACTTTGGTTAGCAGGCTCTTGATTTAATATAACGGTATACAAGCACCCGTGGGCCTACAGTTAAATTTTCAGGACCCTCCGAGAGGCCAGCCGAAAGATATGATTTTTTTACTACTGGACTGAGAGTCGCGAACTGATATCAGAGACTCAATCCAATCCCGATTTAGATGCGCATCCTGGTCTATTCCCGCCACCACCATACATTGTCGCTATGTCGCTTCACTCGGCCACATGTGTCGGCACCCGGTACCCGACATAAAGCACATTAACCAGCAAGCAACGCTCAAGCGCTATGCAGAGAAGTACAGTACCTCTTAATTTCCATTGTGACTGTGAGTACGGGGTACCAAACATTGTTTCCACAGAAACTTGTGCGCAGAAGCTCCGTTACAACGCTCGGCCACGCATGAGAAGCTGAGTTCTCTTCGCCTTAATCCTTGTCCCATTCCTGGAAACTCAAACTCGCCTTCTGGTGTTGATGCCGCCGCTATCACCCCACTGACATCTTTTACAATCTGCAAGTACAGTAGTACCGCTATAAGGCTGCACTAGTCTCCAAGTGTTACCGCAATAGATGCTCAGCTCTACTGTGTCTCTGTGTGCACCCCGTCCGAGACGATCGCGCCGCCGAACTGCGAAGCCCAGGTGCATCGCCTTCTTATTTTTTCCTATGCCTCTAGTCTTTCCTTTATACACTACTCTGAGAGAACTACGTTGCGCCACCGCTGTATCCCAGCTAAAACTCAAACGGACTTCTCACAAAAACAAATCCCCCCCTACGAAGCCCTCTGAGTCGCCTGCGGTGCATACGGTGCGGGGCACACATGTCAAAAATCTCACAACTCCATCTCCCATCCTCCTGGCGCCCATATCAAGCCCCGGACCCGCGCCAGTCTTGAACCCCGCGTTGAGTGCCATTTCCAACGCCAACCCCGCACCCGCACCCACCACCGTTCCCAACACCACTCTCACAAACTCACAGGCCCTCCTTTCGGGATGACTACACTGGGCCCATCGGGATGAAACGGCCGGTTCAACCCACTCTTTGAAGATGAGGTCCCGGATGGAAGCCAAATACCGCCGCTGCTGTCGAACATGATCAACCTTTCCAGGATGGGATCCAGTGCGAGATAGAGGAGTACGCGCGCAGCGGCGGGGGTGTGGGGACAGCTTGGTATGACACTCACTTGATTGACTACTATTCTCAAAATACCCCTCGCGAGTTCCAGAGCTACGGTGAAACGGCGTAACATAAATGCGCGGCATCTAGGGCTAATTTTGCGATTTCCTATGACCAGTATTTATACAACGGGAAGCAACTAGCACTTCTGATGTTACTGGCATATCAGCTAGTACGCAGACCACTTGTTAGGTGATATAAAGGAGAGTCAGAGCGAGCCCTAACTGCTGACTGTAGCGCGAGGCTGCGCTAGTGTGACGCGCTAGCTGCTAGCTGAGTGTACAAACAACCAGGGATTAAACCACTGCCTATACATTCATGAGACATGACCTAGGAGACTCTAGTAGTCCGGAGATGACTTGGGACGGAGCTAGCGAGGGTCTAGCAGACGGATATCTACGATGGACGTACAGCTAGGGGACTACGCCTTGAGCTAGGAAGCTCGGCGCGGTAACCGGTGGTACTATCTAATCTCTAGATAAGCAACTAGACGGCGCTAGGCGGAAACCCTACTAGCGATCGGCTAGGGCTTTGACAAAGGCATACCACGACATACGAGATGAGGCAGCACGCGGCTAGTGCCCGATCTGGGCAGCTAGGGCGAAGGGGAATAGCCAGTCGGCTATTGGAACGGAGCTAGGGACGATCGCACAGCCTGTACCGATGTTCGGAGGGTGGATCGACGTTCTGACCAACGAGCTATGACCATTTGATGTCGGTCGCAACACTGCGTCGCCTAGATGTAATAGATCGACGCTCTGACAGAGTAGAGATGACCTAGACCACCGGCTACATCGCCGGTTGATCCAGAAGGGGTACTCGGCATAGACGGAGGGCTGAGGATCCATTGATATACCCACGGTTGAACACTAGCCGGTCAGCGAGGCTGACCTGGCATATACCAAACCAGTCCCAAAACCAAACGGCAGTCGTCTCATTGGCTGACCGTATTTCTTATCATCTAATATTGCTTATTGTATTATTCAGCTCGCTTTCACATGTAACTCACACCTAGTAGTATAAAAGGGAGCGCAGGACAGACTAGGGTCTAAGAACATTACGCCCCAGACTTTGGACGAAGCTGGAGCTAGTGGACTCAGGCTGCTAGTGGAGGTTGTTACCGAACTTCACTTGTAGTAGTCTTTATATTGGAATCAGTAACTGTGGACTCTGGAAACATCGAGTGACTAAGTTGAGGATTTCGTGTTGTTGGTCCTAGACCTCCACATATAAAACAAGGGTGTTCTCTTCGAGACTCAACTGCAGTTTGCGCTAGTGACTTTGCCTTCACCCCGGCACGACGGAAGCTCTGTCGTAGTGTGTTGGATCGCTTGCTAGGTGGATTGTGTGTTGGCTTGAGCCCACTAAGAAGAAGACGGACTAGGTGCCCCCACCTCTAGTTTGGCTATAACTTGTCAGTTACTTCGCCTTCACCCCGATATAGACGGAAGCTCTGTCGTAGTGTGTTGGGTCGCTAGCTGGACGCTTGTAGTGAACTAGTGCCGATAAAAGCGGAAAGGTTCCTGTTCTTGGTTAAGGAATAGGTCGGCGGTCAAGGAGAGTCTTGCCGTTTGAGGATTGAAGTCCATTTGTTGTTAGCCTCAGTAGTCTTTGGGGCTGCCCTTAGCGAGGATTTTCACAAACCTACATACTCTGCCCTGGTGTTCTCGACCTAGCGGTCCAGCCATCTTGTATCCACCCCATATAAACACACCCCCCGGACCATCCCTAGGTTCCTAGCAGTGTTGTTGTTGGCGGTTGCATATTGCTAGTACGTTGTAGAGTGTGTTGTTGGAAGCCTATAAATCAAACTTGTGTTTGTTCAAACCTGCTGGTCGCATACTACGGCCCGGACCCGAACTCACAAAGAGAAGCACTTAGATCTTTGGAGGTAGATTGGTTGTGGTTGGTTGTTTTGGGTGTTTGTTCGCAATACCTATCAATTAGCTATTCCTAGTCATATAAGAAGTGCGCCGTTTCAACGGGAAAGCGGGCTACAACAAGGATGCAAAAACCCGTGCCCACTGTGGAGTATCGGCGCGTTGAGAATATTGTGCGCATCGCACATGATGCGGAGGCAGCTGCAGGAGCGGGGTACGGTAATTTTGTGTGCACTGGCGGTATATCGGTATTTTCCTTCCAATTCAAGCAGTGTATTCTGTTGTGAAGTGTAAGGGAAGGTCCCTGATTTTCTTCGTGAATTTCCATTCATTTTGGCTGAGTTATGCGTGGGGCGGCGGACCTGGGTCGAAGCGATAGCAAATTGATGGCGCACCCTTCGCGCCATCAGGCGCGGCCGGGATTGATGGGAGCGATGGCCGCTATGATAAAGATAGCTTTCGAGATAGTAGATAGTAGATAACACAGCAGATTGTGAAGGGAATTAGCTGTAATTAAGCCATGCGCGCATCAGCACCAAAAACACGCATCTTAGCGTGCACTTGCTATATATAGTGCACGTTAGTTCACATCACTTTTTGGGTGTTACAGGTGAACGACGACATTGATATTGAAGAGCCAGGCCCAAAGGCGGTAAATGCAAAAACCAGATGACGAGACGTGCTTGACATCACGGAACTTTTTGGCAAATCAATGCTGACGCGTGGGAGATACAAATATTGTTTCAACCAATCAGAGAGCCAGAAAAGGTGCTTACGCAAAAAATGCTGACGAAAACGGGAGTTTACTGCAAAAAGTTAAAATCGGGCTCCCTAAGACCTGTACCTAACGGTAGCAGGAATAAATGCACCTAGGTAAGAACTCAAGAATCTCAATGAGATTGAGACCATCCTCGTTGAGTTATTCTAAGCGGTTTTGGCACAGGACTCGACCCTGCTGTCCCTCAATCGAGATATCTCACTTTCCTCAACCAGGGATTCCCCGCATTCAACAGAAATCTGTCCCGGATGTAGCGCAAAGTGTCAATAATAAACAAGAAAGATTCTCAAGTTCCGTGATGTGAGAGGTTGAAATTATAGTCAAAGCATTAATGAAGTAGACTACAGGAAGTAAACATTGGCTTCCCCACTACACCCGGCATGAGGAATGGTTGGGCGGGAAGTGGTTTTGTGAATTAGCAGAGGGCAAGGGAGTAATATATCCCATCAATGTCTTCATCTTCCATGGAACATTTACCGGTAAGCTGCCCAAGTCATCAGGAAAGCATATCATAAGATTGTGGAGTGGAGACTTGCCTCTTGTGCAGATCTTTTCATGGCTTCAATATCTATGAGTGGATATCCCGCTGCGATGGCGGCGTCTTGACTCTCCGGATCAAAACCTCTTGCAGCGTGGAAGTCACGGATGAGGCTAATAGTCTCCTCCTCCCACAAGCATGGGCCATAAGGCCTTGCTGTAAACTTGGGGGTAGGTAAGCCAATGTCCTCGGCAATTTCTTGAGTCAACTGATTGAGTCCTGCTGGATCAAGGCCCAGTAGCACTTTTCAGCATCCGGAGGATTTATAATGGTGAGTTGACCGTCAAGGACCTCAAACTGTGGGTTAAACAAGAAGAGATAAACCTCGGTTGAGGGTGCATCCATCATGAATGTTCCCCGCAAAGTGAAGCCATCTAGTTGCTGGTCCAAAATGCAATGAAAATGAATGTTGGTGATAAAATGCAATGGCTCATAGGTGACTGGGGCGGAAGCAGGCATTGAGCCAATCATTTGCGGGGTATTTTCTGAGAGACCCACCAATGACATCTTGCAGGTGCTTATGAACACAGGCCTGTTGAGACAACCACCATTTTTTGACATGGCTTGCCACGGGATATTCTATAATTTCTATTCCGATGTCTGCCATCAAACGACATGGGTCTAGATTGGGATTGTCCTGATATTCAACCCTAGCAATTACTTCCATAAGTATGATGGTCCAAAGCAATTCTGAAACCCACCGTGTCCATCCAGTTGGCATGCTCTCAGTTTGCAATGGGTAGCACTTCCACGGCTGCATATAAATCTCATTGGGTGTGACATGGTTTGGAAAGGGAATTGCCAGGAGTTGGTCTGACTTGAAGTCAGTCCAGTCACCAGAAATCCAAATTGAGGGGAGAGTGATGGACTCTGTGGATGAAGGAAGACTATAACCCAAGTATTCTCTGATGGATAATGTGACCATGTCATAAAACTCTTCAAATTTGAGTGCACATAACAGTTTGGTGTGCAACTCATCCTCCGTGAGTTTGAATGATGTCAATATAGCTGGAGTATCAAATTCAATTACCAAGTCAAGCCCGACTTCCTTGCATGGTTGGACCCCATCTCCAATATCCAAGCATAAATTTCCAGTGGACAGTCGGATCCACGCTGTACCTGGAAGGTCATCAACACTGTTTCCGGTGGATTCCTCCCAATAATGTTTTGCGGCCTTCACAATGATCAGCTTAGCTGTGAGCATTCAAAATGAGACTCACGTAGAAGTCGTGGTACTTTAGATAAATTGAAAATAAATGTAAGGTTTAGGAGCACTTGAAAGAACAGACCATTTTAAAACGGACATATCCTCTGGTCAAGATGGATTGGGGATGCATTTTCCAGATTTGAGAAATTGTCACCATGTCTACCTGACAAATGAGGAACAAAATATCTTGTGTACAGGAAACCACTCACCGTCATGGTAAATCAATGCATTTAGCCCAGCCGAACAAGTAAACCCAAATAACTGTGCCAAGAGAGGATGACTGTGCTTCAAAGGTTAGATTCATAGGCTGGAAGGCGGAACCGTGTACCGATATTGTTGGACTTCCAGGACTTGAGCCTTTCTCTACAAAAAAAAGATGACACAACTGTCATATGAATTGAGGTGACACTTTGCCTGTTCAAATTTGGTATCATCATAAACGACCACAGTCATTGGGTCCTGGCTGCCGAACATTCGTGCGCGATAAACCCTCCGTGTTGCAACGACAACCTTAATGTGCCGAATTACAACTCCTGTCCTTCTGTGATGAATAGGAAGGTAATTGACCACATTCTGTCTGTCGGTCTCATCATAAAGAATTAAATCACCCAAATTCACAGAGCGGAAATCTACCAGACAGTTCATGAATGACAATTAAAGGCACCAGTAAGAAGGGATCTTAGTTATCTCACCGCTTCTGGGTTGCTCTATCGTAGTGCTGGATCTGGATCGAGGCGTCAGCAGAGACGATGAGGTGATGAGAAGAGACCAAGCCGTAAACGTACAGATTGTTCGTAAGGGTGAAGGATTCAGCAGTGATATCATAGCGCAGAGATGTCCTAGGACCCTCTCCTTCTCCCCCGCCACCACCGCTTACCCCGCCCGCTCCACCATTGCCTCCAGTACCTCCTGGGAAAAATTAAACTGTGTGGTCAGGATTATAGCCGAACTCGCTTGCACCATGGATACTAATAGTCTGAGATTCAACAGCTAGGCGAGACATGACCAGTATGGATGGGCAGAGAGCACGAGAAGAACGTATGTGGAGGACAAGGTGGTGGTTAAAGTGAAAGGCGCGGACACAGCCTTGGACAGCTTCAATTGCTGTAAATATTTCGGCCATTCGGACCGTCGATCCATTTAGCCCTTGGTTAAAAAGCTTTCAAGGCAGTGACAAGGACAAAATTTTCGCTCACCGAAAAGGCCGAATTGCTCAGGTTCAAATACATTCGAATCCAGAACCGAACGGGACCATGGTCTGATCAGGTCGTGTGTTGAGAACTTTTTTTGACAAGTCAGAATCAAGGACGGGCACATTTCATTAAGGTGTCCAGGCAAGTTTTCGTTCAGCTGCCAAATGGGCCTGGAGTATATTGAACTGCTAGCTAGACAGCAGAGATTACATAGAAGGATGAATGCACGCACCAAACGAGGCTCAGCAGGTGAAAAAAGCACCGGTCGTGGTTCCAAGAATTTGCCTCCGCCCGATCGAGGAATGGAATGGAGGGAGGCGGATATAAACTGCATCCGCTGATTCGACTCGCCATCGTCTACCACCACCATCCCCACTCTCTTGTCCGCTACAGTCTTTCGTTATGCTTACACTCTCCCACTTCATCTCTCCTCATCTACACACTGTGGCGTCTGGTATGTGCACTCTTCGGTGCGGCCGCCGTCAGACGTTTCTACTTGAGTTCCTTGCAAGTTAAGAGCGAGAGATTTTTTACTCAGATGTATGCAGTGTCGGAAGGGCGGTGACCGGTCAGTTGCTAGACTTATAAAATCTTCATGAGAAGATTCGAGGGTCAATAACATTCACCTGTAGATCTTGGTCTATGAAGGGACACAGAACAGATGCACAAAAAAGAAAAGGACTTCTTTATTTTCGCCGGTTTAGAGAAAGCTATAAGAGTCAACTAATAACTACGGGGTACATTTTACTTCTAATCAGAACCAAGTATGAAACAAGGGGAAAAGGCCAGAAAATTTAAAGGCTCATCATGATATCAAATCATCGTTGCTTGGCGTCAATTACTCCTCGTTGCTGATCACCTGCCGCCGCGTCGAGCTACGCCGTCTAGACGGCGGCGGCGGCGGGCGGTCGTCCTCGTCCATCGGAATCAGGGCCGACTGGTACGAGCCCTTTGGTAGCATTCCGGAAGCTCCTCAAATTGTGTTAGCGGAGGAAAAGGCGACGAGAGCGACTTCGAACGGCGTGTCCTTTTGGTAGCATTCCGGAAGCTCCTCGAATTGCGTTATCGGAGGGGGAGGCTTGCCGCGATGGCCCCGAGCGCGCCAGTTCTCGAGTGCTTCCCGTTCGCGTTTCGTGTCCATATCCCGGAACATCTCGGCCTCCGCCTCGTTCCGTGCAATGATGCTGTTCAGCTCGTCGTCGTTCATATCGCTTGCTTCCTCGCTGTCTTGGTCTTCTTCCTCCTCGAGAATTGACCGCTATTGCCGCGTCAATGGAGCTCGGGATTCGAAAAGCAGGTCAAGACCACTGACCAGGAAATTCTCTTGCTCCTCCGGGGTGGACTTGTCGTCGAAGCGCCCGGCCTCGATGACCTTGTGGTCGATGTCAAGCTTGTACTGGTGCAGGGCTTCCTCCACACTCTTCTCCGTGATGAAATGAAGGATGAGCACGGTCTTCGTTTGCCCGATACGGTGGACAAGATCCTGAGCCTGCAGATCGGCATGGGGATTCCTGGAAGGAACAAGGCTTAGTCGCCGTAACATAAAGTGCCATCATTTGCCATACCAAGTAACGTCAAACCTGAGAATAGAAGAAGAGACCGGTTAGTGCACGCAACAGCTAACGGCCAAAGAACTGACATGATAACTGTGTCAGCGGCCTGCAGATTCAGACCCAGCCCTCCGGCCCTAGTGGACAAGATGAAGACCTTGTACTCCGAGTCCTCGGCGTTGAAGAGCTGCACAAAGTTCGCGCGCTCCTCCGTCTTGGTCACCCCGTCAAGCCGAAGGAACTTCCACCCCATCATGGTCAGAAAGTCGGCCATGATATCCATGACCTTGGTGATTTGGAAAAAGATCAGGACCTGCGGGAACGATTGAGAAATCAAGGACAACGAAACAGGCATAGTGCGTACTCGATGACCGCCAGCGAAGAACTTTGGCAGAATACGATTCAGCAGCTCGATCTTGCCGGAGTTGCGGATGAGTTTATCGTCGACGAGACCATCCGGGTTCATCTCGTCTTCGACACTTTCGAAGAGGAAGGGGTGCTGACAGATCTTGCGAAGCTGCAGCAACTCGCTGCTCAGCCCCTTGACCCCGAGTCGTTGGCTACACCCGAAGCAATGCGTCAGCTCACCATCCGAAATGGGGGAAACGAAAAGAAATAGCGCACCCGTTCTTGCTACTCCCCGTCCGCAATCATCTTGCGCGGCTTCATCTGCTTGTACATCTGGCTCTGCAGCGCGCTCATGGGGACCCTGGCGACCTTCTCCACCTTGTCCGGCAGCTCGCTCACGACGTCCTTCTTCAGCCTCCGTAGCAAGAACGGCCGCAGCACCTTGTGCAAACGCCGAATGATCAGGAGCGCTTCTTCCTCGGAGAGCGCGATCTTGTCCCCCGTGCCCGAGTTGGCAAAGGGGGTGTTAAACCACCCATCGAATGACTTGGCGGAGTTGAAGATCCGGGGCAGGACGAAGTTGAGGAGGGACCACAGCTCGGTGAGGTTGTTCTGGAGCGGCGTCCCAGAGAGGAGGAGGCGATAGCGAGAGTGATAGTACGTTGTCAGAGTCACGGTTAGCTTGGTTTGGGGGTTCTTCATACGGTGACCTTCGTCTGGTTAGACGATTTTCAGTACAAACCTTGCGAGAGTAGTAAAATGGCGAACCGATAATCATATGTAGCCACTTGATCTTGCAGAGGATCGGGCTGTCCATGATGATGTACTCGTACGTCGTAAGCAAGACGTGGAAGTGACCGACGCGCAGTTCGCCTTCAAGAGCTCTCCGCTGCGCCGGGTGTCCCTTGTACGCAACCACCTTGAGACTCGGCGCCCATTTGACAAATTCCCCGGACCAATTGGCCATCGTCGACAGCGGGACAATGACCAGATACGGCCCATTCAGCTTCTTCGACTCGATAAGAAAAGTGATCAGCGAAATAGTCTGGATCGTTTTGCCCAAGCCCTGACGTAGAGAATGAGTGCTGGGTAGGGAAGAGGCCGGGAAACGTACCATCTCGTCTGCGAGAATTCCATTCAGCCTGTTATTATACAAGCTCACCATCCACTGCAAGCCCTTGAGCTGATACTCGTTCAACGTGCCACCAACAAGCAGCGAAGGCTGCCTCGTAATCTTCTCCGAAATACAATGTGCGACAGCATAATAGTCCGTTTTCCCGCTCGAAGTTTCTTTCGCATCCTCCGCGGAAATCTGGGCACCAAACGTCGCATCCGTCGCAGCTCCTTGCTCCATCTCGAACCGCATATCCATCCGCCCGCCCTCGTTCTGCTGCGCCGCAACTGCATGCGCAAGCGAATCGAGGTACGCGTCGGTTTGGCCCAGAAGATGCGTGATACGCGTGTCTTTGACGTTGTCGACGAGCGCCCTATACGCTTCTTCGTCGTCCACCTTGAGCGCCCTGATGCGCTCCTTCGCGATGCGCTCTACCCGCTTCTGCTCCGCCGTCTCGGCGACCTGGTGGAAGTCGAGCACCAAGCGCCCGAGACGCACGACGCAGCCCCGCGCCGCGCGGTGGGCAGAGGCGACTTGGCGCGCATGGTCGCGAATGGCGGCGAGCGGCTCGACGTGCTTGGACCTTGCACGCCGCTCGCGGTCAAGGCGCTGCTTGCGCTCGAGCTGCTCGGTGACGCGCGCGTCGCGGAGTGTGGGCTTTCGGAAACGACGGAGGTCCGGGCGGTTTGAGGGGGGGAGGGAGCCATGGGTGAAGGTTTCGGCCACCTGCGCGCGGAGAGGGCGGTATTTGTCGAGGAGATGGAGAGACTCGAGTTCCATTAGAGCTCGAATCTTTCCGTGCAAGGTGCTGTTGATAAGACTGGGGAGGGAGGGCCGGCAGTGTCTTGAGGGTCAAAGCTCGTCTCAAAACCGCCGTGCCCAATTGTGGACAGAAGAGCTTCGAACTCTCGAGTGCGCTGCTGCATACGCGCGTCAATAAACCGGTCGCGCTCTTCGACAATTTGACGAGCATCCAGTCCTGTGCGCACGATGGTGGGGATCATCAAGCGTTGTAGACGAGTCGCGAAGAGTTTGGAGTCGACTTCCGCAAGATGGGTGAATGGGCAGTGCCTGTAGGCATTGTACGGGTATATGCCAGAGGTCACATCGTCCTCCATGAACGGACCCTTGGGGAGGTCAATGTCCCCGCGGGCCGACCGGCTCTCCCTTGGCCTCCCAGACTGCATTATCGACTACGACATTCGATCCTTGCAGCAGTTTCTCAAGCTGTGGGCCGGGGACACGAATCGCCTGCTGGATGTTCTCCGGAACAGCCACACCCTTGGTAATGAGCTTGAAAGCATGGATTTGGGCTCTCAAGGCGTTTACTTGGTCTGGAGTGAATGAGACGGGGGTTCGCGAGGGGGAGACGGCTGAATTGGTGGAGATGTGGTGGGGATGATGGGGACGGCGACAACACCGTTACGATTACTGCTTCCTTGCTCGAGTCTCGGATGCTCGAGGTACGCCGTAGATGGCTTTTTTTTCCCGTTTGGTTTAGTGGAAATTGAGAAAGAACGAGTGAGATAGATGCATGAAGCCTACATACATCAGGACTGCTTTCTAGACAGCAGCTAGCACTGCATTTTTCCACGAGATCTCTCCTCGACCACTCGACCTAACGGAAAGAAATGATACGCACCGAGAACCCCCTCGGTTGGTTCCCCCAGGCCCACGTCGAATCAGCGCCGGGCACACGCTCCTCCGCCCACGAATATGCCTCCACCTCGTCATCCCACGCCAGCACCCGCGTGATCTCATCCCCCTCTCCATCTCCATCCCCATCCTCATTCCCATCCTCACCGATTGGAAACGTCCACGTCTTGGCGCACGGTCCAGCTCCGCGACGCGCCACGCAAACGTCTCGAGCTGCAACGTCAAGCGCGTCAGATCCGGGAACAGCGTGGCGATGGGCCGGCCCCAGGACAGCTCCGGGTACGGCGCGGGGGGGAGCCCCAGCGCGATACGGGCGCGCCGCGCGTCGGCCGCCGCGAGCATTTCCGCCGCGAGCATGTCCGTCCCCGACACGAATGCGTCCCCCATGTTCGGGTCGAGGGCCAGAGCGAGGTCGTACTCCCCCCACTGCGCCCAGCCGTCGCGATTTATGTGGATGCGGAGGGGGGTAATGGGGCTGGCACGGTAGTAGTGCTGCGGATCGGGGCCGGTCCCAGGGGATGATGACGGTGGGGGACGGTGTGCGCGTGAGGTACTTCTTCGTCGGGTGGAAGGACGGGCGCGGCGGCGGCATATGCGCTTGCCACTCCTGATAGCCATCGCCCTCCCTGGCGGCGACGTAGAGCCCTTCGTGACGCTCGGCCGCCATGGTGATGTCGGCGAAGCGGGCGAGGTTGTCCTCGAGGCGAGACGGCCGGATGGCAACGACCAGGGAGTTGAGTTGCGCAAATTGCCACGCTGCGAGGTAGTCCGGGAGCCCCTCACCGCCGTAGTCAGGAAGCCACTCCCCCAGTGCGATGAGGCCCCGCAGCGCTGTGTTACCACCGGAGCCCCAGAATGCCCAGGCAGGGTTCAACGAAAGGGGGACCGTGCAGGCTTCGGCGTAGATGGCGCGGTATGTTTGGAGGCAGCGATGTGTAGACCACGGGGTAGGTAGGCCAGGTCTTGAGGAAGGAGAAGCACGCTTCCGGGTGTGCGTTCTCGAGGGGCAGTTGGTCGGCGGAGAAGCAGAACCTGTAGACCAACTCGCGGATTTCGGAAGGGAGACGGGTAAAGAGGGGGCTGTTGGCCTGACTGTGGATACTTTGTGGGTCGAATGAGGATGCCAGCAGGGTGGGGGGCCATTTCACGGGCCGTTCAGGCGAATGAGAACGGCGGCGTCTTCTGTGATTGCGGGCCATAGACGGTGATAGTGGTTGAGTCGAGGGATTCTCTTTTCGATTTGCAAAGACTTGGGACAGATTGAATTGCAAGGTGACACGTTCCGTCTAATCGCAACTCTGAAGAGGGAGGCTTGGTATGCGTGACACAGATGAGAGGTACCAGCTTCAACTGCTGAGAAGAACGAAAGTTACAACAGCCCAGTACTTGACGGTCACCGCGCTGGGAACATTGAGGACCGAAGAAAGTGCCACATCAATGTGATGCCGGCCAAACAAAACAACCGCTCGCATCCCAATCAGGCAATTACTTATCTCTTCTTTCTTGGTTCTGCCATCATGTATTTCTCGCTTAGAAAACTATTGATTTGGGTTCGTGCTGGAATAGGAATATTTAAACGTCCGTACTGCATTGAATCGTTGATTTACTAGTTGAATTTATATGAAGTACCAGAAAGAAGCCTTGAAAAGAGTATAGTGACGACGAGACCTTGGAACCTTGACCCCGGTCGGGACTGGGTGACATTCAAAATTCTCCCTGACTTGAATTTGGGGTGTTCCTATAACCAGTGAGGAACAAGCTAGATACGGTTATAGTGTCTGTCTGAGAGGAGACTAGGTGGTCCACTTTAGCACCAAATTGAACAGATCAATGGATCTTCTGGGACAAATTGAACACGAAAACTCACTTCTTGGGTGTCCTCCCGGATGAGATTTTCGGTCTCCGAAATGGTTCACGGCTGATATGTACAGAATATGTGTCGGCATGCTGTTGATCATTCATGCTAGGTTAAAATTTTGATTGACTGAATCTGTTGCATGCACCAGTGTGGAATTTTCACTCCCCGAGATGACCGAAAAATATCCTTTTGAATTATGGTGATTTTTGAAGACCTTACACAACTTGGGTGTCACCCGTCACCTGGTTGAAATGGTACAGTACTAAAAGCTGCATGTTAATGATCTCATCTCATAGTGTGTTGGGAATACATCACATTGAGTTTATTAAATTTCTGAGGGACTACTAGTATAATTGAGAAACCACAGGATATTTTTGCGGCCCAATGCGAGCTGGTCGACGCACCAGCGTCGACCGAGGAAGTGTCGGGCCGCCTGCCAAGTTCTATTGATTCTTTCGTTGAGGTCTGTGCGAACGAAGGCCAGTAGAATATTGGTAGCGGGCTCTGCCGCTTGTCGGCCCTACCGGCTTTACGGCGAGTCCATGGGTGATCCGAGCCCGTCGTAGGGGGACGGGTGGTTTGGGAAGGAGTGAAGTCCGGTATTGGTATTTCCAAAGGCAACGTGGTGTGGATTTAGTGGGGCGGGATAGCTGAATTTATACGTCCTAGAGAAGACGATCGCTGAAGTCTCCTCGTTCAGCACTTCTTGGTAGATTGTGAATCTAGTAGGGTCTAGGATGTGTCGTCAAGTTACGAGAAATAAATCGGACGGGGATAAGTACCTGGACTCTCCAAGATTACCGCCCAAAATTGGGGGACCAGTGGGGTGCTATACAGTAAACCCGGCCCGCCAGGGGCGTGATCCAACACCGGCACCAGCGGAACGGTTTCCGCGTGCAGGATAAGGTCCTCCGAATATACCGTAAAGCGCGACTGAGCCACAATAGGCACCGACGACATGAAAGACACGGTAGGGCTGATGGATCTCAGCGGTCGAGGATAATCCGGAGTGCGGACAATGTTCCCAGTAGCTGCCCATGGCGACGAACTGCTGGGAGACGGCTCCGGCGAGCCTTCTGGGAGGATATCGATGTACATGACAGCGTGATCGGACGACGATGGACTGGGGGAAAGGTCGTCGCCTGCGGATGACATCGGAGAGTACAGAGTACTGTCGGGGGACCCAGAACCCGAATATTCGGGCCTTCGAAAGGGAGAGAGCAGATGTAGCACTGAAAGATGGAAAGAGATCAGGGTATTGTCGAATAGGATCCAGCGGTAACGCACGTTTCTTGCCTCCACAAGACTCTCGCAGCTGTTGAAGACGACTGCCGACCTGCTTCGGTGAGCGCCGCTTCCCTGTTTTTTGGAAAATATAATCTGAAATGAAACGGTTGCGGTACGGGAAACGCCCCAACATCCGCGTCTCTCGTGAGTCGTCAGGTTTGTATCGTTCCAGGCCTGCAGTTCTAGACGTTAAAAATTTAAATCCGATGCCAATCATCTTCACTGCTTACCCTCGAGCAGTGCAGCTTCGAGCTCCAGTGGCCAGATGGTCTCACCGCTACGCAAAGTCTTCCAACTCTTGCGCACCTTCAGTACGGAGCCCAGAACGTCGTTGGTGGCCTGACCCTGCAGCCCGGGAAATTTGATTTTTTTAGTGGGTAAAGAGAATGGGATGGGGGAAGATGTTGGTGAGCAACATGTCGACGGGGTGTTATCGCGGTCGCTCCAGTACATGGTTGAGGGCCTGGGTGAGAATGGAGTAAGATCGTCAGACTCGTGTTTGACTTCTGTCCCAAGTGATCAGCAGCGAGGAACGCGGGAGACGGCAAGACACACCCAACGAAGCCACGCTGTGGCATGTATTCAAGACTGCGACGAGAGATGAACCTGCGGGGAGCACGCCGACGAGGCGGCTGTGGAGCTCCTGAGCGGCAGTCAGCGACAGCACAGAAAGAGGTCAGTCGAGAGGAGGCTCACAGCAGCCCTGATAATGTGGTCCTTGCCGTCCGTAGGTATCAGGCCTATAGTATATAAGTCTTGTTTTGACATTGAATCAAATCAACACCGGACGCACACTCATCTTCCACACCGTTCGTCCCTCTCCCCATCTGCATCGAATAGCCGCAATCTGCCCAAGTTAATCAGGCTTGGTCAATATGGATGGGATAATGGAACAACGGACAGTGGAAGGAAAGCTGATCCCCTTCCCGTGCACCTTGCACCAGCGCATCGATAGCGGACAGCTGTTTTAAAATCCGGACGTCAGTGGTCCGAGAGTGCAAAGAATATCGGAAGACGCACAATATTCGCCCGTGTTGGTTGTTGGTTTCCCACCGCATCGCGTAGAGTGACTATATCGCTCGCCGCATATCCACAAGTCTCGATGAGGTGCCGCCGCATGAAATCGACATCTGAATGCGCCTCTGTCAGTGGGGCGTACTCAGGGCTCATTGCGTATGATATGCCAACGAGAAGCGCCTTTTTGTTCCGTGTCCCGTCTGCCAGCGATCAGTGTGGGAAATCCTAAATGATGAGGAAGAGGCTAACCGGCACCCGGTCGGTTTATTGTGTTGGAAACGTATCCAGTGAGATGGGAATCGCCAAGAAGATCTGCGCCATCCTGGAGAGGATAATGAGTAAGAGCATGCGTGCTGATATTGTTTTCACCGACATCGCTAGTACATTCATCATCACTTACCGAGTCGAGGAGATATTCCTCGAGAGTTCGGAGAGATGACTCAGCGTCGATAGGTTCGATTAAACCATCAAGCGCAACCCCATCTTCTCATAACCAGTCAGCGTGAAAGCTAGACCATGAATCGGAACATACCAGCGGTTTTGCACGTTCCGTACCTACGGGAAATCCGCTCGATCAACTCAGAATCTGGCGGCAATGTTTCGTCGTCCTGACGGAGATAATTTATAATAAATATACGGTTATGGTGGAGGATTTGTGTCACTCACGGTGAGCACAGACGCCCATTCATTATCGTGCGTGACTGCGACATCGGCTCTGGGCGACTAGAGATGCTTGATAAAGGGCAGAAAATTTGTTTTATTCATTGGGACCTACAGAGGAGAGGAGGTATTCGTTAACGACAGATCCCGGATGATACGCCTGTGGTCCTTGTAAGTAAGCATAAATGTGGCAATATCACGGAAGGACGGGCCTTGGGACAATTTGGAAAATATTCAGCTGACCCCTGATCGTCTGACGGACCACCCCCACCGCATGTCGTCCAAAGATTCCAAAGAAGCTGACGGCACCGTTAGATCGTGCCTTGGAAAATGGGATGAAGCTGCTTTTCGAAAGGATACTGGATGGTTTTGAATCGACGATTGAGATCGCCTTTGTAGATTTCCGGGGGGATGGCCGGATTGCGACTTTGAAGCCGCGTAAGAACAATGTTTGGTCCTTCGCAGGAGATTCGTCAGGTTTGCGCGTGGGGCCAGACTTCGCGAACGAGGTCGCAGTTTCCCACTCCCATGTGCATGACCCTCCAGCGGAACCGAACTGCGCGGCCTTGAGCTTCAAGGAGAGGCTCAGGTCTTCGGACCGATTTTCCCAGGCCGCGACACTCCACTTGCTCGATTTGTCGATCCCTGTGATTAGATACAAGTCGCCCGTAGCGACCATCCATCCGAGACGCCCGTTCACGAAGGCGTACCAACTTTGAGCATGCTTCAGAGCATAATCTCTGAACGTCTGCAATCCCCTGAGATCGACACGAGAGGCACCATCTTGGAGGATGAGAACAGCGGTTTCTCTAGAAGACGCTGATATTTCGACCACGGCGCCGGCACCAGCCGGTAAAAACCTGTGATGGCATGAATTATGTATATAAGCAAAATTTTAGACCAGTGACGGGTCTGTCTATGGAGGCAAGCCCGTCGATAGACACGACACAACTGAGTTTCGAAAGACAGGCGGATTCGAGCCTAGTGAAATTTGAGAGCGTGGCCACTTACACGTTGTTTTCCACGCCAACGTCAATATCCAACCGTCGCTTGTTAATTATCACATTCGATACGTCGGCTCCGGGCGGGTGGTATGATGCCTGCAGAGCCATGTCCCCTGGAAGTAGTGCAAGCGGTTCAAAACCCTCAGGCAGCCCGCGACCAAAGCGACGATTGATGGGGTGGTCCGCCGGGTTGCATATATTGAAGGCGACGTCGAAGCAGCCATCTTTGACGACACCTACATCACCGATTTGTGTTCCTGTCCTTCGGATTTCGTGAAGATCGTCGTATGGTTGGGGATGAAACAGCGGGTAACCGTGTCCTTTTGTGAGCAGTAGGCGAGAGTAGAGTTGGCTGTCCGCCATGTTGATAAGTGAGGAGTACAGCAGTTTGTTGGGATGTCATTTAAGTTCTACAACGGTGCTGTGAAACGATAGACAGACACAGGATAGATAAACAGCTTTAGGAGAGCTGTTTTTTCGGGGGGTCTAAACATGGCGACTCACCCAGATTGCGCAGTTCCCGGCGGACTGCCTCTAGGAACAAACACCAAAAGAAACTTTGGATCTCCCATGCCGGTGGATTTTGTGCGGTCGGCGGTGGGTTCTGTGATGATCTTCTGGTCTTTGGCCAATTGCTGTGATTCGTGAGAAGCTTCTTACATCCTGGCACTGCAGCGGTGACAGAGAGCGCCGATACACAGGGAGTTACTATAGTATTTTGTTCAATTCGTGCCGCCTGTGACCCAGGGCCGTGAGTCACAGGTCGGAAAATGGCAACCGCGGTCACTGTCAGGCCCCAGCTCTCCTCGTGCCAATATATACTGACTTCCGCTTAGAAAACCCGCGCATACATCATTGTGGCCACCAGTGTGGGCGTCTCAGCAGCAGCAATATGGACTCGGGAAGTTTCCCAAGCAATTTACTATTCTGTCCTCACTCTTGCCGCCGGAGTCGGAGCCTTGATCCTCTACCGTCTTTCGCCGTTTCACCCCCTATACAACTTCCCTCGACCCATTCTCCTCAGGGTGTCAGAAATTCCGATGCTCTATTACGCTCTGAAGGGGACCCGACATGTGGTCGTGAAGCGGTTTGAACTATGTATCACTACATCAAGGAGGAATGAATGTTAAGTAATAAAACAGACGGTACTCTGTATTTTACTCTAGTAGTTCTAGATATTCTTTGCAGAACTGGACCTCAAACTTCCACGTGTCTCGCATGAATGGGCGGCAATATTTCTGCACCCACTGGCTCGCCACCACGCCCTCAGCTGTGCTCCTTGTGCTGGGATCGTAACGCAGGGCACCCTCACCAACGTCCGGTTCCGGTCCCACGCCATACTCGATAACGGCCGGCCGTCTTCGCCAAAATGATGGCTTCGGTTCCCCCAGCTTTCCCACAACGCCTTGGGGAATTTGCCAAGATACAGAACCATCCGCGAGAGGATTCTACCGTGTTTATCGGCACCGAATAGACAATCTTAGTAAGTGAAGAGCAAGTGTATGAGCACCGCCAGAGCCCATACATCCATATCGATCGCCGCGTGAGGAACGGTGTCGGTCTTGGCGTTGAGAATGGCGAGAAACGCTTGAGGAGGGCGGAGGGCAAATGGGGTGGCCAGATGTCGGGTAGATTGCAGTCTGGGAACGCTGAAGTCGCACACCTTTACGTGCAGGCTCGTCAAGCAGAGCCGGAGGAACTCAACGTCATTGGGCCGGTCCACCAGATACCTGGGGACATGTGGAGATGCGGATGTGGGCGCAGGCGGGGATGCGGGGACCGCTTTTGGCGAGAGTGAGCACCTGGAAGGTGCACCCAGGTACCGTTCTACGTCGGCCTGTGAGGACCAGACAAGTGTGGGTGGCCGCAAGAGTATATTCCCCTGACGAAGGCCCCCGTACGCCACATTCCTATTGTGCAGATACTTGACGCCGAGCACGATCTGTCCAGCCAGCCGGCGTGCAATGCTAGCAGAGAAAATCTTGTTGTCCCAGAATGGGTCGATTGTTGACGCGAGGTTGGAGCCGAGCAACTCCCCGACGATGCAGAGGTGCTGCCAATTGAGCCCCTCATGTACGAATTGGTCCAGCATACGGATGACGTGGGTGCTGCTCTCCTCGTTCTCGTCGCGAAGGTAGCCTCGAGGTGTTGCAGGATGGCCAGCTCGGTTGGGGCCCGCGACCGCTCGGCGGAGATAATATTTAATAAAGCGTAGCTGCCCATCCTGGTATCATGCACGAGCCATATTGTGGATGATACACCATGCCCGAGCTTGTGCACGACGGTATATCGTCCTTGTGCGAACGAGTCGCCTAGATGCACGGGATGCAGGCCGTTCGGGCGGTAGTTCTTTAGGTTCTCTACATCGGACCAGCGCGGGTCATACATTAAAATGTCGTTGTGAATAGGTCGCTAACCGGAGCAGGAGAGTCAGGGTGAGATGAAAATCTTGAAGTTTTTCAAAGTGACCGTTCTGTCCACCTCTGAATTGGCCGATAGGTATAACACGATGAGAGATGCCAGATTCAACTGCTTGAGGAGGAGGAGGAGGAATGACAGAAGTTATAACCGCGCCGAGGACATGAAGCAAGGGGTTTGCAAGGCAAGGGGATATGATACCGGGCCAAACAAAACAACCGCTCACGTCCCGATGAGGCAATTCCATTCCGTCACGTCGAAATTGCCATCGGCAAATCTCATTCCTAGAGAACAGTCGATTTGAGTTTACGTGCTCCAAGTATGAAATATAATATACATTAGCTTCTACGCATATACACCCGACCTACGCACCTACCTACGCCTCCCCTACGCATTCAAGCCCTCCCTTCCAACACCCGCAAATGCGCCAGCCCACGCACACGCACACCCCACGGCCATTCCACCGCGCGCAGCTTCCGCGCCTTCTGAGGCCCTTCTCGCATCCCTCCACCGCGCAGCGCTACTGTTGGGGAGAGCTGGATAGATACGTGGCACCAGTCTCCTCCTCATCCACGGTCTCGGCCTGGTGGATGTGCAAGACTCGAAGACTTGAGTACGGAGAGGGATATCGCCGGGCGCTGATCATTTCCCTTCTCCCCCTGAATCCACGAACATCGCGTCCCCATGCTCGTCTTTGTCCGGCAGCAGGACTTCGAAGGAGGCACGACTGTCCGCCACGAGCTCGACACTCATCTGTATGTCAGCCGGCACGCCCGTCGCGTCCCCCCGCGTCGATCTCGTCGTCCGACGCGCTGGCGGTACGCTTATTCTCAGGACGGGACCGTTTTTGAGGAGGCGGTTGGATCGTTTCGGCCTGGGGCGTAGGTTAGGCTGAGCAGGGGAGCAAATCAGAGGGAGAAACGAAGAGAGGAAGTAGACGAGAAATGGGAAAGAGAAACGAGAAACGAGAACGCACCTTCTCTGCTTTATCATGTTCTTGTGTTTCCGTGCGTTTCTTCTTCCTTGCGCAGAGTGGGCCTGCGTCGCCTTTTTCTGCTTCAGGCATATATCTGCCGTTCTAACGTCGGCCTCACGCATAGAAAGGAATGAAATGATGCAGATGGCGTACCTAGAGCGAGTGCGAGGCCCAAGTGTTTCTTGACGCGCCGTCAATTGGCGGCTACTAGACGGCACCCCCGTATAGGCATTGGGACCCTCTGAGGCGGAATCCTTGGATTCGATATCACCGTCTGTGTAGCTGAAATCAGCGGCCGCGCCTCGCCGAGAAGAAAAGATGTACATGACGCACTTCTCGCGCGCGCAAATGGACGCGATGTGGAGGGCTTGTTATCGCTCTGCGCCCCGAGATTTTCAACGGACCTGCTTATGCCTATACCAGCCTTTGAATCAGTATACAATGCCATCTTGTTATTCTGAGTTGGTGCGCACCGACTGCTGGTCGTTATCCGGCTAGTCCTCGCCACCATCCTCTTCTTCTCTGCATCGTCCTCCTCGCTGCTGTACCGCATCTCCTCGCTCGATGTCAACATCAGAGTATTCGCTCGCGGCAGGCTTGATGATGGTGGAAGGAGAGAAAGGTCGTGGTCAACACGTCGCAAGGACTGGCCGAGATGGTGAGAACGAAAACGGCACAAGCGATAGGTGTTGTTTAACCCGAAGCCTTGGCCGCTGGAGCGCGTTTGAAAGAACCGGATCAATCCAACTTGATTGACAGCTTCGCTCTTTTACTTCTCCCGCCACAATCCTTCGAAGCCCCTTAGGCCCCAGTGTCGACCAAGGCTCGCCCGAACTCAGCACGTACATTTCCCAAACTGACCCGATCCTCCGCAGTCCCGATGCTCAGCGCGCTTGCAGCAGATCGCGCTCGTGTTGCAGATATCGAGGCACAGATCTTGTTGCTAGAGCATTCGCATTCTCTCCTGGAATTGAAATCCGAGAAACAGCTAGTGCAGGAACGGCTCGATTCCTACACATACCCCGTCCTGACGTTGCCGAACGAAATCGTCACCGAGATCTTTGTTCATTTCCTCCCAGTCTACCCCCTCTATCCCCCGCTGACAGGTCCTGGCTCGCCGACTCTGTTGGCCCAGATTTGTCGCGAGTGGCGAGACATAGCCCTAGCCACTCCGGCCCTGTGGCAGGCGATATCATTATCCGACCGATACGAAGTTCCCCTACATCTGAGGCTGTGTGACATGTGGTTGAGCAGGTCGCGTTGTCATCCCCTCTCTCTCGGTTTCGACGAGTTTGCCCTCAGCTCTTCCCAGGCGACCGACGCACTCTCTGCATTGGTCCCCCACCGGGCGCGCTGGCAGCATTTACATATTTATGCCCTTTCGCCATCCCGTCTTGACACACTCCAAGGCCCAATGCCTCTGCTTCGCAGCCTAGATCTGTCGCTTGCGGAGATGACTGATCCATTCGCCCCCCAAGTTTTACTTCGGGAGATGCCACTATTACGCACAGTTGTTCTAAACGACGCTGCTGCTGGGAGGCTAATATTACCTTGGGTGCAGTTGACGTCGCTCACTCTGCGATGGTTATATCCCCGAGAATGCGCTCCGATTCTTCAGAACACATTGAATCTCGTACATTGCGATCTAGGGCTCGTCGACGACGACGACGAAGGCACTCCTGATATCACACTCCCCGCTTTGCGATCATTGACGCTGAGGGGCCGTTCGATACCGGGGTATCTGGAGACGCTAATCGTTCCCGCTCTCCACAATCTCCGAATTTCACACTCATTCCTTCCGCTCGGCTCCATCGACACGGCATTGGCGTCGTTCGTATCGAAATCCTCCTGCAAACTACAGGATCTCTGCCTCACTGGGAGAGTAGTATCCCAGGACCCCTACCGCAAGGCATTTCCGTTGGCGAAGATATCTGTTGATGATCAAAAAATCGACGTGCGTTTTGGTATTTTTCACTGCCATTTTCTGACGGGATGTCTGCAGGATTAATCTAATGAGTCAACACACATGCGCGCCTTCTTCTGTTGCAGTCTTGTGCGTTTACTGGGGTTCATTGTTCGATCGAGGATCTTCTCCAGCAGTTTGTATGTCAAAAGAAAACCAAATGAATCTGTTCTAGCCCAACCCAGATGTGTCCTCCGAAGAAACGGAGCTGGGATTTGAACGCAACGGAGTGAAGCAGCGGATCAATGGCAGTGTATCCAAGCCTAGCCAGGCCTCCGAAGAAACGGATGGAATTCGAACAAAAAGCGGATTTGTGGTAGGCTCGTCCGATTTCTTTCACCGCCATACCGCCACTTTTTCATTTTCTCCAACGTCCTCAGCTCACACTTCCAATGTGTACCCACACATATTGGAACCAGATTTTAATACTGAACCCAGTTCCCAGCAGTCCTGATGTTCTGCGCGCTTGCAGCAGAGCGTGAACTGGATCGTGCTCGTCTCGCGGATCTCGGCTGGCAATCAGGTCGCAGCCTTCTCTCGGAAAGTCGCCTGACCATGCATGCTTCGGATTCCCACAGTGCTCTGCAAGGTCTAAGTCGGGATTTACTGTTTATTGCTGCATTTTCTGCTCGTAATTCAACTAGTCGCGTTCCGCGAACCAGAGATGGCTCGTTAGGTTGTTTCGTCCTCAAACCGACCCCTCGCTGCGAGTTTAAGTCAACGACGCGAGACTTGTTCTTCCGACACCAGTCACTGGTGTTGGGTGGTGTCGAGAGCACGTGTCCCGACGCCCGCATCTTCGATCAGGTCCATGACCGCTTGTATCGGGCCGAGTGGACTCAAGTACCCCAGCTCGTGAGCATCGTCACTTGCCGCTCCCTCTCGCCTCCCGAGCGTGAACCTCCAAGCGCTATGTTCTTCGTATCATTTGGTATCCTCATCGTTGCTGCCGTTTCTGGGGCTGCGCAATCTCCTGCGTCTACCTGGACGGGCGAGGAGGCAGTTGCCGCTGGGCTGCTCAATGTCATCCCGGGGCCCGCAGAGGTAGGCATACTTTCTCAATGAGCTAGACCAATCGACTGATCCAGTCCTAGGGTCTTCCCAGCGTCCTTCCTGAGGGTACCCAGCTCTTCTCGAACCATATTATTCTCTGGGTGAGTGAATGATATCATCCTATTCTCAAGACAAGTCCGTAACTCATGGACACCCATGAAAGAGTAATGCAAATGCTTCGGGAACCTCTTTCAACCCAGGTCTCTTCGGTCAAAACACCTTCTGCGTTGATTTGAGCCTGAGAGACACGTCCTTCAATGACATGGCCCAGAGCTTCTTCTTTGCGACCGATTTGAGCTGCGACTTGTTTATGTATGTCTTAGTATCGATCACTATACTTCCTCGGTTTGACGCCTCATTGCAGAAACGCGGGATGCACTGGCACTGGAATTACGAATGCGCCGAGCGGCGACTTCTTCGCCCTAACCGGAATCTTGTATGTGTCTTTCTGGGAGACATCTCTTTCGCAAAAGCTGAATGACAATTCAGCGCCCAATCTATAACTTCATTTTCTTGCAAGGCTCAGTCGTAACCTTGAGCATACCTCGCCAGGACTGGGGGAGTTACGATTTCATCATAAATTACTGAGAATCTCCAGAGAGGGGTTATGGTTTTCGACGATGGATTTTTTCGGTTTCAATGACACCTTTTCATTGAAGAGCACTCATTCTGAGCCCTGACGCCGTCATGCCTGTGGGTTCTACCTCCTCCCAATCTAATATTTCCCCGAACGTTGGGTAACATGTGGGATGAGATTCCCGCCCCCCTGCTCGAATCCCTCGAGATCTCAGATCTCCTCCCTTGCCCTTCCTGTCGAGGTTGCATCATTTTTGCAACGATTTCGATGCCCTCTCCGTAGCTCTGCACCACTCACGCATCTCCGAACAGGAGCTACTGTACTATTTCGACCAAAGGTTCACAGGGTGTCACCCGTCACCTCAATTGTTCACTGGACAAATTGTCCACAGCTCGGCAATCACGAGAAAATTACCATATAAGGTAGTTCGGCGAATGCCGAACCGAGATTTTTGACATTTTTGTGCCTATTCTGGGCCCAAAAATCGCGAAGTCACCGTCACAAGCGCCAAAATTGTTCGCTCACGACCCGCTGTCACCCGTCACCTGAACCTTTGATCGAAATAGTACAGTAGTGCAGATTTGCGGGTACGCTCCCAAGGAGGAGACGCTCGTCATTGACGGAACGTCACTTACCGACAAGATCGTCGAACTACTTTGCATGAAATCTGGTTACGCCACCCTACTTCCCAAATTTCCACGTCTCGTCATTGAGGGAGACTATATGTTTAGTGACGGTGCGGCCTGCCACAGGTGCTCGAGTCACGAACCGCGAATCATAGGTCTATCCGTCTCAAGTCCGCTCAACTGGTGTTATTGAAGAGAGTCATGGGGGACGAGGATGTGCAATGTTCGCGGGCTTCCGAGGGTGTTGATCTTTCGCTGAAATGCCACAATCCTAGCGGAAACCTGGTAAGCGTTATCTAGGTTACTTACGCCTGAGGTGTGTAGGATAGCGGCGGGGGCAGGAGAGCCTCAAAGATGACATAGCTGTTAGCATACAAGGGGAAGAGAAGGGACTCACCATCCACTCCACTGCCTCAATGTGTTTATACGTCCACAATAAGTTCACCCGCTCATCCTCTTGTGGTTCACGAGAATTTATAAATTGGTTGATTCGTATGGAAGGCGGGTACACAGGCCGCGGAATTTTAGGCGCGTCCCGCGGAATTGATACCAGAAGCATTCCGAGCTAGCGTGTTGACACGGAAGGTTTACTGTACATCTCAGAAACTTGGCAAGCGCACGCCGGGACAGCGTTAGGAGTCATCGGAAGGCAGCCGGCCGTTGAAATTACGGGAAGCAAAAGAAAAAAGAAAAAAAACCGGAATGTTGGGGGAGCAAAGTTCAGACAGCCGACTTGAGATACAAGGTGGGCCAAAGGAAAATCGAGCAAGTGACCTGTCAGTGAGGAGGCTCCATCACCCGATTTGTCGCAGGGTTTCTCAGGCGGCAAGGGCTCAAAACAAAACAAGACGAAGGGCAGGGAGTAGACCACTTGGTGGACAAAGTTGGAGCAAGAGAAGTGCTCATGGGCTCGTTATTTTTTCTTGACCAAGGAGGCCTGGGTCAAGCCTGAGGATTTCCGCAAAAGTCCACCAGAATTGTCCCTGGATCAGGCAACAACACAGCTTACTCGTTGGGCATCACCGCTGCTCTCTTCGACATGATTCCTGTTAAATACCACCCGTTGTTGGACTATGCCAAGTACCGGCATCTGGGGAAAGACATGTGTTGTACATCTGAAATCCCTTGCTCATCATTGATCAGATTCCTAGTTCATTGCTGACATCGGAAACACTCGCTCAAGCACCATCAACTCTCTTCGGGGAGTCATCCCTTCTATTCTTACCTCTGCAGGCCACGCCGTCGACGGTCATCTTTTGGGTATTGCAGCTGCAGAGCGGCCAGAAGCCAAAGTAAGGTTCCTTCTTGGTCTCCTCCAATACATCGGAGAGACGACATCGAAAATATTTGCGCCAATCTTATTTCCGAACGGCCAAAAGAAAATGGAGTTCATCTTCCTTAGCAAGATTGTGTTGGAGTAACAACTGGAACACCAATGCACTGCCTATTCGCCATGTGGTCACAACATGACATTACACATCAGTGGCTTCTTTCTGACTCCTTCTGACTCTTCTTTTGACTTGACTCATACTGACTCATACTGACTCTCTCTGATTCAGACAGAGTCATATTACATTTCTCCTTATATCTGTATGACTCCCTTGTTTTGTATTTAAGCTGTAGCTTTTGAATTGAGACCTCTGCGCGTTTGCAGAGGGTCACTGTGTGTTATATTCGTGTCGGAAAAGGCCGGAAGGACGGAAGGACGGAAAAGGCCGGAAGTGATACCACGTAGGTGAGCGGGTACACCAACTAAGTTGGCTTGGAGTCGGAGGAGACAGAATCAGACCACGGAGCTATGCGGAGGCAAGCACATTAATTTTCAACTAAAGATACAGTAGAACATAATACATATTTATACTAAATACGGAGATAAGTCTAATGTGGAAAGAAGTATGTAAAAGACAATAAGTACAGTGAAAGACAATAAGAACAATAAGAGGGAAGCATAGTTGCATAAGTCATATGTTTGATTTGGGGGACGCTCAGAAGACCTTCATTGTGAAAACCCCAAAGGTTGTGCGTCAACAGAACTAGCCGGACGCAACAGGAAGTTGGTTAGGACGCTGAAACAGCGTAACATAAATGTGTGGCATCTAGGGCTAATTTTGCGATTTCCTATGACCAGTATTTTATACAATGGGAAGCGACTAGCACTTCTGTTGTTACTAGCATACCAGCTAGTACGCAGACCACTTGTTAGGTGATATAAAGGAGAGTCAGAGCGAGCCCTAACTGCTGACTGTAATGCAAGGCTACACTAGTGTGACGCGCTAGCTGCTAGCTGAGTGTACAAACAACCAGGGATTAAACCACTGCCTATACATTCATGAGACATGACCTAGGAGACTCTAGTAGTCCAGAGATGACTTGGGATGGAGCTAGTGAGGGTCTAGCAGACGGATATCTACGATGGAAGTACAGCTAGGGGACTACGCCTTGAGCTAGGAAGCTTGGCGCGGTAACCGGTGGTACTATTTAATCTCTAGATAAGCGACTAGACGGTGATAGGCGGAACAACCCGACTAGCGACCGGCTAGGGCTTTGACAAAGACATACCACAACATAAGAGATGAAGCAACACGAGGCTAGTGCCCAATCTGGGCAGCTAGTGCGAAGGGAATAGCAAGCAGGCTATTGGAACAGAGCTAGGGACGATCATACAGCCTGTACCGATGACCGGAGGGCGGATCGACGTTCTGACCAACGAGCTATGACCATTTGATGTCGGTCGCAACACTGCGTCGCCTAGATGTAATAGATCAACGCTCTGACAGAGTAGAGATGACCTAGACCACCGGCTACATCGCCAGTTGGTCCGGAAGGGGTGCTCAGCATAGACGGAGGGCTGAGGATCCATTGATATACCCACGGTTGAACACTAGCTGGTCAGCGAGGCTGACCTGGTATATACCAAACCAGTCCCAAAACCGAGCGGCGGTCGTCTCATTGGCTGACCATATTTCTTATCATCTAATATTGCTTATTGTATTATTCAGCTCACTTTCACATGTAACTCGAACCTAGTAGTATAAAAGGGAGTGCAGGACAGACTAGGGTCTAAGAACATTACGCCCCAGACTTTGGACGAAGCTGGTGCTAGTGGACTCAGGCTGCTAGTGGAGGTTGATACCGAACTTCACTTGTAGTAGTCTTTATATTGGAATCAGTAAACTGTGGACTCTGGAAACATCAAGTGACTAAGTTGAGGGTTTCGCGTTGTTGGTCCTAGACCTCCATATATAAACAAGGGTGTTCTCTTCGAGACCCAGCTGCAGTTTGCGCTAGTGACTTTGCCTTCACCCTGATAAGACAGAAGCTCTGTCGTAGTGTGTTGGATCACTTGCTAGGTGGATTGTGTGTTGGCTTGAGCCCACTAAGAAGAAGACGGACTAGGTGCCCCCACCTCTAGTTTGGCTATAACTTGTCAGTTACTTCGCCTTCACCCTGATATAGATGGAAGCTCTGTCGTAGTGTGTTGGGGTCGCTAGCTGGACACTTGTTGTGAACTAGTGCCGATAAAAGCGGAAAGGTTCCTGTTCTTGGTTAAGGAATAGGTCGGTGGTCAAGGAGAGTCTTGCCGTTTGAGGATTGAAGTCCCTTGTTGTTAGCCTCAGTAGTCTTTGGGGCTGCCCTTAGTGAGGATTTTCACAAACCTACATACTCTGCCCTGGTGTCCTCGACCTAACGGTCCAGCCATCTTGTATCCACCCCATATAAACACACCCCCGGACCATCCCTAGGTTCCTAGCAGTGTTGTTGTTGGTGGTTGCATATTGCTAGTACGTTGTAGAGTGTGTTGTTAGAAGCCTATAAATCAAACTTGTGTTTGTTCAAACCTGCTGGTCGCATACTACGGCCCAGACCCGAACTCACAAAGAGAAGCACTTAGATCTTTGGAGGTAGATTGGTTGTGGTTGGTTGTTTTGGGTGTTTGTTCACAATACCTATCAATTAGCTATTCCTAGTCATATAAGAAGTGCACCGTTTCAACGCAACAGCCGTAAAGTAGGCCGTAAATGGCCGGAAAGGAACTGGAACAGATCGGAAAGTGCATGGTCGTAACACTGTGCATTAAGGCCGAATTCCTACAGATCGTACTCGATGTAAGTGATCCTACTCACATTTGACCTCGTCTTAAAGCATATATAGATCCATTGAGTCATGACATTTGGGCCATCAAGCCTTGGCGTGAAACTGGATGCCAAGTCCAATGGCATCAAGTATGTGGCCGGTATCTTTGTATGTTTTTTAACAATTCTTCAGCTCGTTTGGTACTCATAAAAAGTGACAGGCCCGATTTCTAGTTTCCGCTGATAAAACCTTTGCAAATACCGGCGCAATCACAAACATCACTTGGGAAGCTGATTATCGCACCTACAGGAAACTTCTTGCGACAAACCGTGATACGCCCTTTGTGAGGCACATTTTCAAAACGGTAAATGATCATGTTTTTGCCCGGGGTCTTGAAAACCGTGGGGAACATGCAGGAGGATGGTGGGGATCCCGGAGTTGAGGATGATATCAGCCAGGCGATGCACCATCTCAGCATTCGGTGATTTCAAGGATCCAACACATTGAGACGAAGATGCCGTCGACTACGCCCCGGATCAGCCACCTGTTGCTGGACCAAGCCATTGCCATGCTCAAATCAGTGATGAGCCGCCTCAAATTTGGGTGATTCCGAACAGAGAGGAGGAGGAACGAGAGGTTGTGATGCAAACAAGGGGGAGGAGATCTAAGAAAACTACCTAGTTTGAGCCTTGTATCGACGCACAAGTTCGCAATTTTTTTTTTTTGTGGCCACCTGAGCCTGTAAATGGATCAAAATGACGCAACAAATGCTACATATATAAGGCAACTTGATGTAGTGGTTATGGATGTGGTTAGTAGTCTCACGTTTCATCATTAAACTAGTTGTCAGTTGAAACCCTGTGGTTGGTCATATATTAAATTCAATAAAGTGAGTTAGATTTTTTTCTCTCTTAGAATCAATATTTATACACTACCCTATTACAACCCCTTCCCATATTTCGATCACATTTCAATGCCTTTCAAGTCCTACTGAGGTTTGCAAGGAAGTGAAGGTATTCCAAGACATTTCAATGCCGACTCTTGCGTATCAAGGTGCTTCCAATGCTCACGTGATCTTTAGACCTTCCAAGGTGTTGCCAAGCCTTAGGACCTTTCCCCAAATTTTCCGCCAAACCAGCGATGAGGAGAGATGAAACATCTGCCGCCATATCTGAGTATCAGACCGAGATTTCCTTTTTAGGGATGTCATTGGGGGGGAGGTGGGTGTCCGCTTGCCAGTGCGCGTTACATGATTGACGCCACACTTGCTGGTCGACCACAACGACCCTCTCCACCATGAAATTGAAAGGACGACTGAGCGAACAATGTAGCTTTGTGATTATGCCCTTGACACCGCCGCACATCCCCGACACCATCCTCTGCAGTTTAGATACCCGTACACCTCTCGTGAGCATCGTCACCGGTATGCATTCTGTCTCTTGCTCTACTCCTTCTCAATCTCTCCAGAGCTCAACTCCGAGCTGACTCCAGTCAGTGCACGCAACCTCTCGCGCTGGTTGGGGCTGATGTCTTCATCCACTGTATTGACAAACTCGGCCCACAAACCTTTCATTGTGACTCTTCGCATCCACTGCCACCTGGCTGCTATGCTCTCTTCGGTCCAAATGGCAAACCATACCCCTACCCTTTTGGCCACACCGCACCCAGACCTACCTTCACCAAGACTCCGATCTGGGATGTCCCTGACAACGATCCACGCGCTTCTTACCGTATGACAGTGCACATTATACCCTACTCATTTCAACCCCCACTCATTGTTATGCCAGAGCTATGTTCTGGAATTTCTCGCTAGCAAGGCCCGCGAGCGTGACTGTGGACTATGCTATTTCACCAGCCACTAATGTTGCCGCGACTTGGACAAAACCGACTCCAAGTCGACTTGCGGAGTCGATTTGAGCTGAGTTAAGTTGAGTCGATGCAATTGACTCAAGGTCGACTTGAGTGACTCAAGTCAGGTCCAATGTAGGTTGTCTCTTTTTGCCCGGGGAAGCGATTGGGGACATCGAAAAATTCTGTGACCTCCGTGACACTGTAACAGATCTGTGACATTCTGTGACAGGCAAAAAAAATGAACTTTCACTATTCGGGTTTTTAGAGGTCTAGAGGTGTTTTTGAGCATTTTGGAAATTTTTATCAACCGAGTCGACTTTAAGTGACTAAGTCGACTTGGTCAAGTCGACTCGGTTCGGAAGTTGACTCACCGAGTCACGGCAACATTACCGGCCACCCCTCGCAGTGCATCACCTGGGTCATTCTGTGTGATGGGGTGTTCTATGGCATTTCCAAAGCAGACGCTACCGAACCTATAGATAGATTACCATATCCTAGATCACATGTTCCTATTAGTTACATCACCTAGATCACGTAATAATAATCTTAACTTGCCATCTACTATGATATAGTGAGTCCAAGATCACCCCGGCGAACCACCATTACACATTAGACCACCTGCCTGGCTGAGCATCCGTATAACTGCTCCGTGGCCCCGGTGTTGCAGGGGCTCCTGTCCAGGGTAACACGACCCCTTGTGGAAGGGTTACAACGGTATACCTCACTTCTACTATGGCTACTACCCACAGTGAAGCCTTCTGAACTACGATGCGCGTCTCCTGACCCGTGCCACATCACATTCCGCCGCTTCTTTCCTGGGCTGTCACTGTTCGTCTGCTCGCTTTGTCCCTCTCTACCCTCCCCTTGCCCTTACCTGGCTTCTCGTTCGAGCGCTGCCTCTCGTCCGACAATGTCTTCACAATCTCACCAGAGCTCCTTAGTGCTTATCACGACAGTTGTATCACTGCTGATCCACAGGTACCAATATTGTAGTATCCGACTTCCCTCCTTGGTGAACCAACTTCACAGGATGGATACCGCATTATCCCCTTCGAAGGATTTCCGAATACTCGTTTGTTGGATCGCTTTGGCTCGCTCCCCGCTTCCAGAAGATTCTGGCACTCTAGCCTGTCTTGGACGTTGGCCGTACACTTAGCTGGATGTGAAGCCCACTTCGACGGTGTCAGTGCGATCAAGGCCAGTGATCTTCTTGAAGAGCTTACCTTTGACCTGAACCGCTGAACGATGTGCTCCGAACTGAACCCAAACAACACACTTATCACCCAAATACAACCCAAGTCCTTCCGGAATGAGCAGTGAGGCCTATGGAAATAAGACGAGGATCGGAAATAGGCCGATCAGCAAGCGCAAGAGCCAAGATTCAGACGAGTGGTAGTCCCTTTACAGGTCCTAACAAGGTTGAAGGGAAGGTATGTGTTTCCCTTAGGAAGATGAACCTTCACTACAAGATATCACCAGGAATTGACCTCAGCGATAATTGAGCGGTGGAAATAAGATGGTTTAAAAGCTTCGCAGCTTATGAGACAGCAAGTGTTGAGAGTGGTGGTGGTGGTGGTGGTGGTGTCGTCCAACAACATGCAGGAGACCTCAGATAGGTCAACGATATAACAATTCCAAACGATAGAAAGCCCGTAGCTTATTTCCCAAGTGCCAATGATGATAGCTGATGACGATGACGGTAGCTGATTCCAAAACACAATTCGATTCCCAGATGATAGATAGCCTCAATCACGTCCAAGACGTTTCCAATACCCTATTCCTTATTCCAACTTAAGGTTTCCCGATGTTAAAGTCCAACGACAATACACACTGAGCCAACCCCAGAAATAGCCCAATCGCAAGCGTTCAGCCTACTAATACACGGGTGATTCTGTACCCTACTCGAGATAATGTCCTGACTACTTATACAAACCCCAAAATCATATGCAAGTCCAAAACAAAGTAGAAATTAGTAAAATTGCCCGAGTTCCCCCTTCACAGCCGTTTATCCGTCGGAAGGGCTCCCGCGAGCGTATTGCCATTGGCTGGTGAGCAGGACGATTGTGATGTCCGTTCGTGTGGTGTTGGTCAGCCTAGGGGTTTGAAACCCTCAGTCTCTTGGCTGACTGATACCGAGTCGCTTGTCCTATTTCCCGTCGTCCCTGGTCCTTTCCTGCCTTCGCTGACCATCGGGTAATGTTCCCCTGGCCTCCAGCTCCTCGTAGATACCCCTAGTGAGACTTGTCCCAGAAAGGGTTCTTATTTCCCCAACTCCGTCTGCTCGGAATAAGAACAATCCCATCAGATCTCCTTAGCCGACCTTCGCTAGTCCCGGAACTTCACCGGAGTGTGATAGGGTGTTCTATGGCATTTCCAAGGCAGACACTGCCAGACCTATAGATAGATTACCATATCTTAGATCACATGTTCCTATATTGTTACATCATGTAGATCACGTAATACATTCTTAACTTGCCATCTACCATGATATAGCGAGTCTGAGATCACCCCGGCGAACCACCATTACGCGTTAGACCACCTGCCTGGCTGAGCATCCGTATAACTGCTCCATGGCCTCGGTGCTGCAGAGGCTCCTGTCCAGGGTAACATGACCCCTTAGCGAAGGGTTACAACGGTACCCCTGTGAGCTGGCGCCTTTGTGGCTGCCTACCTCACTTCTACTACGGCTACTACCCACAGTGAAGCCTTCTGAACTATGATGCGCGTCTCCCGACCCGTGCCGCATCACACGGAGTGTATATCCCCGGGCCTTGACATCTATCACATGGAAGGCGCACGGCCTATTGGTGCAGAAATAAGACTATTCCTGCATGCCCTTGTTATCAGTATGTCCAGCTTATTCCATCGTGTGGGAATAAGACCAGAAATAGTCTCTAAAGAGGTTTGTGGGCTACACATTCCTCTACAGTTTTCGAGGCGAGCACTGTCAGTCCGCAGGGTAGTTCCCTACCCCTTGTACCCGTTACTCTGTGATCACAACCCATCTGGCTATACTGAGACCGGATATCAGTCCTTAGAAATAAGCCTATACTGTAATCCGACTATTCCTGAAACGCGCAAAATGTGCGGTGTTTAGGTATAGACAAATTCCAGACAGTTCACTGCTCAATACCTCAAACATCTGAGTGGCTTACCCCTACTGCCCAGGAAGCTGTCCACGCGCTGCTCCGGACGCGTCTCAGTGTGCAGGCCTCGGTGTGAGAAGAATGCGAACCCTCACCGCCGTCGCCTTTGCACTCCTCCATTTCGATCTTGTTCGATGGAGCAGATCCGGCCTTTGATTGCAGAACCGCCCGCTCACCGTCGTCAATCCTCTTTATGAACTAACTTCTTCTGGTTCGTCATTCACAGTGGGTGGAGTTTTATATATTAAGTATGGACACAGCTCTGTGGACCCCGGGGACGTTCTGTAGATTAAAATATACAACTCAATCAGCTTGGATGTGCGTTGGGACCTGAATTTGAACTAAAAGTGTACCGTTCCAAAGTCTTGAGTTTTTCTCGTCACTCGGATTAGCAGACTCCTCAGATTGATGGCGCTCCATGCCACAAGTGATCTTCGAAGGTAAGTGTGTCCAAAACTGATAAATTCCGTCATGTCGTTTTTTTCTGAACAGGCTACTCATTTCGAGGTTTGTTTGTCCTGATGAGGCTTGGTGTGTCGCATGGAGGACGGGGCGTGATTTGATGCTTTCGAGGGGAGTTATACATGTTTAGTAGCATTAGGCTTTTGTGAATGCCTATTTTGAACACAAACACCTATTTTATTTACGAGCACTTATTTTGCACGGGAACACCTACTTCCCCAGCAAACTATTCTCCAGCTGAACACCCAGTTTCTCATGAGGTTCTGCTAACGCAAATTGGTTGAATGGCGATCAAAATTGCATCTCTTCCACTTACCACTAGTAGTCTACCACACCCGACCTCCCCGAAGCGTCAATCGTCCCCTTCTAGTAATGTAGCAAGAGAACACACTGCACCGTGTCGTTGCCAACCTCCAAATGCAAGATGGTTTAGCAGCATCTCGCCTGACGGGATGGGGCACTGCAAGATACCCGCCAGGGGGGGTTGTTCATGCGTGTGGATTCGCTGAGCAGATATTAGATTGAATTAAATGTGTATACCAATGTATGATGCAGAAAAGATAGAAGGAAGAGACATATGTTCCGTCGTTCTGCGGGCCGTTTGCCACATGCACGCGTCCTCAGTACACACACGAGAGGCTCCAAAGGTAATGTGGGAGGAAAAGAAACGGACCAGGATTTTTTCATTGAGATTCGCCTAGGAATGAGGGTAAGTTACCATGACCACTCATAGTCCTCGGATACGGCCCCTAAACTTTGCAGAATCAATTCAAAAAAAGAAAAGAAAAAAAAGGGAGCTCCCAGAAACAAATTTGGTAGTTACTCGTAGACAGACGGTATAACAAACACTGCTTGTATCTCGCATGTTGTAGGAATTTGGTATCCTGTTTCAATTGTGCATAAAGTTGAAAGCTGACGAGGGTTCTGTTCAAAGTTTAACCGGAAAACACGGTCACAAGCTGATCCCCTCTGGAGTAAATGTTATATCCGTGTCGGAAAAGGCCGGAAGGACGGAAGACCGGAAAGACGTAAAGGCCGGAAAGACAGATAGGGCCGTAAGTGATACCACGTAGGAGATCGGGTACACCAACTAACTTGGCTCAACGACGAAGAGAACAGAAGTCAGACCACGGAGCAATGCAGAGGCAAAGCACGTTAATTTTCAACTAAAGATACAGTAGAACATAATACGTATTTATACTAAATACGGAGATAAGTCTAATGCGGAAAGAAGTATGTAAAAGACAATAAGTACAGAGAAAGACAATAAGAACAATAAGAGAGAAGCATAGTTGCATAAGTCATATGTTTGATTTGGGGAACGCTCAGAAGACCTTCATTGCGAAAACCCCAAGGTTTGTGCATCAACGGAACTAGCCGGAGCAACGGAAAGTTGGTTTGGCCGTAACGACCGTAAAGACGGCCGTAGCCGGAAAGGCCGTAAAGGAACCGGAATGGGTCGGAAAGTGCATGGTCGTAACAGTAAATAAATAAACTGATTCATTCAATGCAGATGATACACACAGTAACACAGGAAAAAATAAATACACTATTGAGCACTAACACAGGCCGATTCCATTGTTTGTTGACACTGTAGACTTCTAACCAAATCTGAGTGAGGTTGTTTATCATCCAATTCAAGACCTGGGGTTTGAAAAGAGGGTAAAGGCTAAACAGGCATTCTATGAAAGCATGTCACAATCTGATCCCTCTTGGAACACATAAATAAACTGATTCATTTCAACAACAGACAATACATGCAGTAACACAGGAAAAATAAATATGTGGTTTAGCACTCACACAAGTCCAATTCCATTGTTTGTAGACAAATCCAAGTCAAGTTGTTTATCATCCCAATTCAAGACCTCAAGTCTTTCTTCAATGTGGAAACAACCATCCTTCACCTCCTCTATGAGCTCAAGTCCTGAAGGTCTTTTGCATCCTGCCAGGTGGGCCAAATTGGCTTTGTGTTGCTTGCACACATCCTCACACACACTTGCACCTTTCATCAATATTCTTGACCTGCTTGCCCTGGGATGACCGTTCAAATAATGGCCTTGCTGTTTCCCAAAGTTCAGCAGCCTTGACCAAATCACTGTGCCCTTGAGAAATGTCTCCAAGCCGTAACATACATTCTGCTTTGCTGCGGTGAACATCCATGTGTATGAATCCTTCCAAAGCAACTGTGAACAGGCTGACTGCTGTTTCCTCATCATCTTGGATTAGTGATAAATCCCCCAGGAATTGGAGAGCTTTATGAACACCAAGTTTCTCTCTTGACTTGAGAGAATGTGCAAGTAGGATTGTTGGCCATATTGATATACCATGGAACCCATTCCACCGAGTCACATCTGCAAGGATCTCCAGACAATGATTTTCCACATTGAAGTTCTTGCCCCATAATGCCTTGAAGTTTTTGCAGAGCAACATGTTTGCATCTGCTTCATCTCCTTCTCTCAAACTGAGATCTGCTTGCACACACTCAGCTCTCATCCTCAGTCCCATTCCAACCAATGATAACTTGGCTGTATGGATATATTTCTGTACCTCCTGCTTGGGAGCATCCATGTTCATACATAGCTGAGCAACATTCAGTGCAGCAAGGCCATGCTGATAGGTATCTTGTTTGACAGAGCTTTCATGAAGAATCTGAGTCTGAATGGTATAGGCCTCAAGATATTCAGATTTCAACCTGTGTGCCTCTGCCTGGGTGGTCTGGATCTGACCACTCAAACTACCACCAGACATTCCACAAAGACTCAAGAGATCCATGGCCCTATTGCAAATGGAGATACTTTGTCCCAATGTATAGAAGTGGGCTGCTATGTGTAATGAAAGTGCTTCAGTGTATAGGTTTTCAGACCCCTTAGCAAGATCCTGGGACTCATATGCATTTGATCGAGCAGCAGAGTAATCACCCAACTGCAACTTCATCCATGCAAGATGACATAATGCATGGACATGTTGTCTGGTATTTCCAGTTGAAATTGCCAGAGATATAGCACTCTGAAGAAATTTTGTGGCAGTTGGAAAATCATTGTTGCTCCGGAGATAATCTGCTGCATTGACATAGAACTTGACTTGGGGAATATATAAGTCATAGAGAATCAAATTGATTAAATCTGCTCACATTTAATTTTTGTGTTGCCAAACAGCTCAAATATTTCTAAAACTTTGGAAATATATTTCTGTGGATCAAATATGTCCAGATACGGCCATGAAGATATCATTTCAGTCATGACACAAGCCTCCAGTTCATAGTCTCGAGCTACTGGAAACAGGTGAGGGATTAGGGCAATCATTGGGAGAACACCTCTTCCAAGAAGTTGGCTAAATGTGTTCAGATAGCATGTGCAGTAGATGCTATCCTTCAAGTCTGGATGGCCCTGTTGGAGCCCATTGCGGAGCACATTTTGAATGTTTGTAAAATTTGATGATATTCGAGTGATTGTACTTGAGGCCACAAGAGCTCCATAATGATCTTCATAAAATTCAAGGAGCCCTTGGAAATGTTTGAGAAGAGGTCGAATAAGATGATTTTCTAGAGGTTGAATCTCCTGTATATATTCTCTGATTGGAATAAATACTTTCAGCCTGTTTGTTCGATCCCTGTAGGCCAGACTGGTGTCAATCAATGCAGCTTTGCACCCTTGGATATTATCAAGTGGAAGTTTGGTTTGGATCAAGTCTGCATCTGACAATCCATTAGGAAGGATTGACAAGAGGCTTAGAAGCTCCTTGGCCTGGGGGAGTGAACTGAGCCTAGGGCTTGACAGAGACAGTGCAATGGACAATTCCAGGTTGGAGCTTTTGTCATATCCATCTGAAATCAGGGATGTTTTTTCTTGTTTCCAGCGGGACAGTACAATGGAACAGCCTTCTGTATCTACCAGATGAGCAAGAAGACTGATGGCAAGTGGCATGTTGTCGGTCAGGGCGAGAACTTTGTCAACCTCTTCAGGTTCATGTGTGCTATCTACAATATCAAGAAATGTTTTTTGGGCAGCGTTGTAGTCGAGGGGCTCAAGGGGAGGTAGGAAAGGTTGACTCCACTGAACTTTGGCTGGTCTCTCTGCTCCTCGCATTGTAATCTGATCAGGTGTGAGGAAAGCATAGATTCAAATAAGACTGCACCTACCACCAGTCCCAGGTAACCTATATCTGTGAGAAGGGACAGAAATTCTTCAACCCCATGGCGAGACTCAGTGGGTTCCCACACTGTCTCGAGATTATCCAGAACCAGGAGACTTGGTGCACTACTAGAAAAGTGGTTGACAACTGCTTGGGTGAGATCTTGGCCAGGCTTGAGTCCCAAACACGCTCCAACAAGTGCAGCAAGTTCCTCTTTGGTTGCTGCAGAGTCGCAGGCAACAAAATAGCGATACTGCCCATATCTAGATATAATTTCTGTGTGGTGGATCAGAGCTCGTGCAAGGGTAGTTTTACCTATTCCACCGGTACCCAAGATGGCTATCCTGGGAGTTCCCTGATTGAAGAATTTGAGGACTTTTGAAATTTCCGATTCACGACCATGGAATATCTTTGGCTCCGATGGTATCGAAATTGAGGTGGAGCTTTGACATAGAATCTTAGTGAGATCATAAGACTGAGAAAAAAAGTATATACCTTGGATATGCACTGGAATAGACCCCGCTTGTCTGTCAAATGATGAGCATCACTCGTGACAAACTTTTGATGTACCTACAGTGGATACTCTGTCTGAATCTGAATTTGATTCCTGGGACAAAGTTTCAATTAATTGCAGCACTTCCTGCCGTTGCTTGTGTGCATTTTCTTCTATCTCTGATAGGGTTCTTGCAACATTGGTCGTCTTGATCTGCATCTCGGTTAATAAGTTGTTGCTATAGTCAGAAAGTCGAGTTACCTCGAAAAGTTCAACTCCTTGTTGCAGTCCTCTCCTACAGTCCTTCAGCAGGTTATTAATTTCACCCCGACGAAAAAAATTCTTGAATTTGCTGCCACTCTGTTGTGCTTCGACAAAAGTATGGATTCGGTGTAGGGTCCTAAACAATATGCAGTTAGTAGCACGTAGGACATGCAAAAAGTAGCAAACCATGTGAAATTCCCAATATTGTGCAATACACTGGCAGGGAGTTCCCCACCACTCTCCCGATTGATGTACATAAGGATGATTGCCTCAAGCAATGGATGAGTCTCCTCCAGCAACTGGGTACAGGCATCCTGGTTTTGTTTCACAGTCTACAATGGCTATCTGAGATCAATGTTGAAAATACACCCCAATATAAATTACCCAAATATTTTTCAAGAGTGATTGAGTTGTGTTGAAAATATCCAATAAGGGTGTTCTGACTGTATTGGCTAGGATTCCCAGGGTTTCAGCAGTCATAGTCAAATAGCCTATAACATTTTCCAGTCGAACCTCAGCAGTCAGAGGCTGGGAGGGCATAGTGCTGATGGGCCCCATACTTGAAAGAGGCCGGGCTCTTATGCTGTGCAACCTTGATGGTAGCATCGAAATTGAGGTGGAACTTTGACATAGAATCTTAGTGAGGTCATAAGGCTGAGGAAAAGTATATACCTCACATGTGCACTGGAATAGACCCCGCTTGTCTGTCAAATGATGAACATCACTCATGACAGAATTTTGATGTACTTACAGTGGATACTCTGTCTGAATTTGATTCCTGGGACAAAGTTTCTATTAATTGCAGCACTTCTTGATGTCGCTTGTGTGCATCTTCTTCCACCTCTGACAGGGCTCTTGCAACATTAGTTGTCTTGATCTGCAGGTTGGTTAATAGATTACTGCACAGTCAGAAAGTCAAGTTACCTCCAAAGATTTAACCCCTTGTTGCAGTCCTGCTCTACAGTCCTTCTCCCATTGAAACGCCAACTGCATGTTGGCACCATGTGCAATAAGCATTTGGACAATGCTCTCATGCCCCTGCCTTGATGCGTGCCTCAGTAGGTAACTGTATGTGAATGGATCATTGACATCGGCACCATGTTTGAGGACCAGTTGAACCAAGCCCTCATGCCCCATCTGCAATGCAGCTTGTAGCATGGTCCCTAACTCCCAACCCTTTGATTTGCTGGGAGTCAACATATGTGACATCCTAGCTACTCCTTGCAGCTTGATGACAGCCTTTTCATCTATCCCGGCATGTTCCATAAGGTGCCTTATAATGCATACATCCCCTTTTCGGAACGCCAGCTGCAGGGGACTGCCATGCTCCCCGGCTTTTGCATTCATGTCTGCCCCGTGTTCAAGAAGTATTTTGGCTATGGCCTCATGGCCCCTCCACACTGCTGCATGCAGTGTGCTCCTGTATGCCATAACTCCAGTGTTGACATTGGCCCCATGCATTATGAGGAGCTTGACAGCCAACTCACGCCCATTCCACACCGCTGCCCCAAGTGCACTATCATATTCCCCCCCCACTACATTTACAAATGCACCCCTTTCATTCCCCACATGTTTGAGGAGAAAGCAGATAGCGTCGGTGTCGCCTCGTGATGCAACCTCTTGAAGCGAATTTCCAGGCCCCTCCTTTCTGAGAATGTGGCTGGATATTACTTCCAACCCAAAGGCAAGTGCAATTGAGAGTTTATTACTTGGCAATGGCGGCCACGATGTCCAATTCCACAATGCCACCCACACAGAGCAATTTCCGAGAAATTCCAGAATTTTGTCTTGGATTTCTGTTTCAGGCTTCCCGCGGGCATGCACCAGGCAGTATTCTATGGCATAATCAAGGAAGGGGTTGGCGGTGAAGTGGTGCCATTCCGAATCTGGTAGTGGGGTGGGGAGTTTCTGGAAGGTCAGGTGCATATAGGTCATGCACACCAAGGTTATTGTACGTTGTGCATAGGGGAAAATGGTGCTCTGGACTGATTGCAAGTACATCTGCGTGGTATAGTGAATGAGGCGAACTTTGTTGTCCGCCTCACTGACCATGATTAACCCAGCGCAAACAGATGAGATGATGTCCATGTCTGTTTGACGATGAGGATTGAGTGAGGGGGCTTCTGGATTCACAGCGAGGGCCTCCCGGAGCTGAGAAGGCTGCAGTGGTATTTTTGCGTTAAACACCCAAGAAAGAGTGCGCCAAGCGAGCTGTCTGTCGTTCTCGCTTTGTTGGTTGATTCGCTTCACGATGCCATCGTAAGCACCATCGAGGTCAGACGATAAATTCGCGAGAGCGTCCTGGACATCCCCAACATTGTGCTTGGACATCAGAGGATCGATCCAAAGTTTTGCAAGCAGAAACCTGTAAATAAAATCAGCCAGTGTTTTAGTTTGGCAGGTGACAAAACTTGCATCCCACCGCTTCCCTTGACAATCTTTTCCTCCATCGACCTCCGCAAATTCGATACTTCGTCACCGTGCTTTCGAAAACGATGCGACTTCTCAATTTGGCCATCAAGGTATCGGAGAATATCCTCATCGGTTGCCCGGACTTCGAGAGTTTCGATGTTCGGGATAACGTGGTCGAAGTTGATGTGAGGTCGAGACGTCAACATTAGCCTAACGGCGGGGCGCAATTCCCAGAGATTCTGCAGTAAAGCATCCCGGTCATCCTCGGGATATTCATCAAGTGCATCAACGACCACGAAGACACAAGAGTCTTTAACCGTGGAGCGAAGCACGGAATGTATCTCTTCGAGGGATGGCCGCGTGCCCGACTCGCTATGTGCGTGGTACAGCTGCTGGACCTCATTGGGTAAAGCTTTTCCGCGTATGAGTTGTCGCCAGATAGCGGCGAGGAGATTGGTCAGAGAGTGGGTCTCCGTTGTTGCATTATAGTCAAGGTAAAGTACCGCAACACTGGTGTTCTCGTTCGAGCCATTCCTTCGCAGAACATCGACGACAATTGACCTATTGCGCGGTGAGATCATAATGAGAAAGTCAGCCTATCTATAATTACTCACGCCAGTACAGTCTTTCCCGCCCCGGCTGCATTCGAGTGTCAATGGGAAGAATTCAATGCAGGGAACCGGAACTCACGTATTCCGCGACACCACAACGCTTGTATTTCCCCTGCCTTCCATTTCTTGCATAGGCTATCCTGAAGAAGCCAGTCGCCAGTTCCTGGTTGGCGTGTCTTCAATATGTCCGCTTGACGAGGGAAGAAATTAAGGGGCGAAGCCCACTCGATGATTTTGTGGCGTTCCGCCGGGTCGTTTTGTATAACAATAGTTTCGCCGTGAAAACTGGGCCCGTGCCCGGCGCCTCCACCACCGCCCTCATTGCCGCCCCATCCACCGGCGCCGCCTGTACCTCCTGCGCAAAATCAATAATTATTTTGCTGCCAGAGACAATTTCGCGCACCAGAGACGTGCGAGATGTAGTAAGTCCCTGTTCCGGAAGACATGGATTCGCGCGGATCGTTAGAAACCCAGTCGCGATCTGAGTGTACTCAAATGATCTTTGTCTCTATCAGACTCTCATTCAGCCTGGGGAGTAGAGTAGATAGCTAGAGGGACTCGATATTCGACGTCCCAGCCGACAGTGAGCGTGCTGTGAGACGGAGAAGAAGCGTGACAAGACAGCCCGCACTGCATTCTCGTGATTCGGCAGCTTAATCTCCGCTATCACTCGTGACTCCGGACAGAAAATGCAGGAAAGCAGAGTGTTGTATTACCTGGAGTAGCTCTAGAATGTGGTGGCAGATGCGCAGCACTTAGTTACCCTCAAGGTAAGAAACGCATCGATCAAACAATGTAAATTGTGAGAAACCAGCGGCCGGCGCGTCTGCGCGTTCCTCCATCCTCGCAATGTAGCTGCTCTCGCGGCGTCGGCGCTCCCGCCCACCACATCACCGGGACCGTATTTGGATCCCCCCCGCGCTGGCCGTCATGCATAACGTCCGCCATCCAACCCTCCCCGCTCCCCTCGCACTCGCGTCCTTTGCCATTTAGCGTGAGCACTGACATGGATCAGTACCGGGCCCGTACTTGAATACCCCGCGCTGGCCGTCATGCGCCTGGTCTTCCAGCCAGTCTACGCTGTCCCCGTCACTCTCCTCCCACTCCCGTCCTCCCCATTGTCCCGCCGTTCAGCGTGAGCGCTGACATGCATCACCACCGAGACCATACGCGCCGGCTGTCGTGCATGGGGTGCTCCCCAAGACGATTACACCGGCGCTGGCAGGGTAGACTCCATGAGAGCGGTGCGGGCGAAGGCAGAAAAGCAGGGATGGTGGAAGAGCATAGACTCATAACCAGCCTAGGAAGAGCAATCGAGGGAGCATCGAGCGACGAAAGTACCCCTCCCTGTCCTCGTCAGCGCCCCCACTCCAACGTCATCGCCTCCCCCGCCCGTCTGTACATCGCGCGCTCCCCTTCCCCCCCCCACAATCTGCGCCTCGCTCACTAAGTACGAGTAGGAGAAGCGCAGGAATGCAATACACACATGTGCTCGATCTAGATCTATGAAGGTCTGTGGGGCGAGAGACCGCTCCTCCGCAGCATCCCTTCAAGGTTTGGTGGCGGAGCGGTGATGGACCGTGGTGGTGGAGGGACGATGCACACAGAATACGCGCTGAGCAGCACCCCCACATCGCCACCTCCCTCCATTACTGCGCTGCCGGGCTGCACAAGTATCCTGAGTATGCGTCACTCTCGCGGACGTGGGCGTGCGCGTTACGGGAGCCGGACAAACCAAGACAAGCACAACGTGAACGCGGGCGAGCAGGTCCGGTGGCGGGAAGGGAGGAGAGGAAGAGCAGCGCCTGCGTGATGACCATGGTCATCCGGTGAAGGATATGATGTGTCGATGGTGCGACACAGTGGTGATGATGCTGGTGAAGGCGGACATGGACATGCTCGGCGAGAATGCCTCCACGGGACTTGGAGAAGCGGCGGATGAGGGACGAGGAGGGTGAGTGCAAGACGAGCCTGATCTCAGCGTAATAGGACGACGGGAAGCAGCTACAATCTGCACCTCGGCCCTTCAGTACAAGTCCGAGAAGCGCAAGAATATCATACATACTTGGGCTCAAGTCTAGATCCGCGAGAGGTACGGCTGGGTGCGGGGAGACTAGATACGCTTCCGAACGCGCTACAGATCCAACAGGCGTCGAAGTGGTGGTGGTGGAGTTGCTCCCGCCCCCAGCTCTCGTCGAATCCCGCCTGAATCCGCGTACAGTTACGGCGAAATTAGATGCATGACCCCGTTTGGACAGCCGTCGCTTGCTGGCTGTTTGCTTGGAGCAGCGGCACAAACGGCGATAGGAGTATGACATCCCCCTCCTCTCCCTCTTCATTGGTACGCTGCTGCCAGAGTGCACGAATCTCTCGAAAACCCGCGTACTCGGTTGCTTGGAGCAGTAGCATGACGAAAGCTCCGTCGTCTCCCCGTCTCCCTCTTCTGTTTCTACTTCTGTCTTGGATGTGTCTCCGTCGAGAGCATAAACATGGGCGTGCGCGTAAATCCAAATGCGGGGAGTGAAGGATAAAACTGAAACGACCCAAAGGAAGACGAGGGCGATTATTGTGAGAAGAAGGTGGACCGGGGCTCGCTCGCGATCACGTCCGGCATCGGCGGGGCGGTGGTGCGTGCGTGTGAGGGGAGGGGAAGAAGAGCAGGGCGCGCGCGATGACGAGCTAAGCATGAGGAGTCTGACGGGAGGATAGGATATGTCGGCTGTGGGATACGATGGCGATGGGGAACACGGAAACGGACATGGAGATGGGGAGGATGGAATGACGGCGTGCGCTACCGCCGCTGCGCGACGAGCCTCAGCGTAGCATAATAAGAAGCGATCATAGTCTGCACCTTGCCGGTCGGCACGAGCCCGAGAAGCGTAAGAATACCATAAATACACGGGCTCGAGTCTGTATCCACGGAGGGGTACGGCGGGGACCGGCAAGACCAGCCCACCGCTTGCGAAGGCGCTACGGATTCAGCAGGCGTCAAAGTCGGTGGTGGCGGTGAAGAAAGGCATATGGACACTTCCGTCCACATTCCAAACCCGCAGACGTGGCTGCTAGGAGAAGCAGGACGAAGGCTCCGTCATCTGCAACGTTTGCCTCCCCGTCGATACGCCGCTGTGGCATGTCTCGGTTGCGTGGGCGTGCGCGGGAATCCAAATGCGGGAGCTGAGAGATGTAGCCAGCCAAACCGAGACCAGGACGATTAAGAACGTGAATGCGGGTGATCAGGTCCTGCATCGGTGGGGCACCGTGCATGGTGCGCGCGCGTCAGGGGAAAAGGGAAGCGCAAGGGCGAGGATGATGGTGATGCGCTGAGCATGACCCTCTGGGGGGCGAGTCTGCAGTATATAGGCGGGATATGTGAATGTGCTGGTGAAGACGAACGTGGGCATGCACGGTGCGCACGACTGCTTCCGGGCCCACAGTACACCGCATGCGGGGACGTGGAGGAGAGCGACGAGCAGGAAGGGATGAGGGCACGACAGAATGACATCAGACTCGCGGCGTGCGCTGCGCGGACGGCGGGCATGGATTATGCGCCAGGGGCAGGACCACGACATCCCCAGTCTTTCCCTCTCCATTGGTACGCTGCTGCAGCATGTCTCCGTCGTGGGCGCGGGGGTGGTGGAATATGCGACGACGATGGTAAGATCTAGACATGAAACGCGCGAGTGCTTCTGGGGTCGCGCCGCCCCACATTCGAAGCCACTACGGGGGATTGTGGAGGTGCAGTGGATGAGGGTCAGCCTGACGAAAGGGTGGGATGACGCCGCGACGAAAATCCACCGACACCCCTCCTCGCCCTCGTCGAATGCCGCCTGAATCCGCGTAGGTGGTTGCTCGGAGCAGCCGGGGGGCGCACGGCGACGGCATCTCCCATCTCTCTCACTCCCTTTCTATTTCCGTCTATATCCCGAGTATCATCCTCGACTGTATCTCCGTCATGAGCGTGAGCGTGGTGCGTGCGCATGAATCCAAATGTGGGATGAGCGATGAAGCGAGCAGAGGCAAGACGAGGGTGATTACTGTGGACGTGGGCTTGCTCGCGATTAGGTCCGGCATCAGTGGGACGTCCTCCGCGCACGTCAGGGGAGGAGGAGCGGAAGGGCGCGGACGATGATGTAGTTATGAAAAGTAAAGTCCTCTGGGAGGATACGATGTGTTGGTGGTAGAATATGTGGTGGTAATGGTGAAGCAGGATCCCGCGAGTGACATGGCGTGCGTTAAGCAGTAGATAGTCGATCTCTAAGGCCTGTTAGCAACCTGTTAGCGTATGGGCGACACCTAGCCTGGGCTGGCGAGACACGGCCACTGTGCTCACATCGTTAGAGATTGTGTGAAGTCCATGGAAAGGGCACGTACCTTCCATTGAGCCATCGCATGAAGCGCTTTTAAATTTGTTCGCGGGTTGAGATACTTATTGTGACTCGTGAGCCTGTCAAAACTACTTGGAGTCGTAGGTAACGTATCGCCTTGTCCTTCTGTACAGACGTGAGTCATTAGGTGAGACTCTCCCCAAGGGATGAGATCCACATGTAGCAGACGTATGAACACAGCAAGAAACTCGCAAGAGAAACCCGACATTTCCTAATCCGGACTTCTGATCATCAATCAGCGGAGCTTGAATTTGGGTCAAGATCAGCCAATCAATCAGCGGGGTTGTTGTCGTCCGTGTCCAAGTGTTGAGGGACTGGCGAAAACTCCGATTTCGTTCAGCGAATTTGCAAAGACCGCGGATCGGACCAAGGTTTTGGTGTAAATTCGAACGCTCAATTCATGATCTGGACTTCTCTCAAGTAAACACATGACGTTGACACGCAATCAGCCGATCTAGATAATACTACTGTCATTACTAGGTCCTGTTCAGAATATACAAAGGATAAGTATGCCTTCAGGAGTCCAGGTCGTCAGTTCATTCTGATACCTCAGGGCGACTCACCCCTGTCAACTGGGAGCCGAGCGATTGGATTTCGTTGCTTGTGCTACGGCTCTGAATCGGAAGAAGTGTAAACTTGTCAATGTGATGTTCTAACCCACCCTTCCCGGTTCCGAAGAGTGCAACTCTCGCAGACTCTGAGTCGGCTTGGGCTGGACAGCAGAAAGCTTTGGGCGCCGATCCGAGCCATCTTATTTCAGAAAACACTGATAAATGTGCAAAACGTGCGGTCAAACAGGCCCAGACGATGTCGCACGTTGTGTAACGATGCGAGATGCTACTTTCCGTGATGGAACACCACAATCCCTTTACTTCCCTGATGGGTATTTCAAAGGGATGAAGATTCTCATCTCTGAGCGCCGCGCAAAAGGCCACAACCTCCCAGACCCCAATGCTCCAGCACCACACTTGGACTCCGGAAAGAAAATCAAAGCTCAGTGTGGCAACAGCTTTAAATGCCGCCACACCACATTGGTCAACTGTTGTATGAAGAAGATCCTCTATTCGGAACCGGACTTTCTGGCCCAGAAGTCGGTCCTGGAAGAGCACTGTGAGAAGCGGGGCTACGAGGTCATTTTCTTCCCAAAGTATCACCCAGAGCTCAATTTTATTGAGCAATGTTGGGGCTATGCAAAACGGATATACCAGATGTTCCCACCGTCGTCGAAGGAGGAAGACATGGAGTGGAACATGCTTGAAGCTCTGGAAGCAGTCCCAATTGCCTCCATGCGCCGTTTTGCGTGCCGGTCGATGAGGTTTGCAGATGCGTATTTTTGCGGGCTTGACGGAGCAGATGCGGCATGGGCCAACAAAAAATATTGAGGTCATCGAACCCTTCCGCCTCGATGGGTGGAAGATTTGCGACAGTGGAGAGCTTGTTCATAGCTAGAAACTCATATTTTTCTTCGGTTCTCGTTGGGACCTCGGAAAAAACAATTTTGTTTTTTGCCTCTCAAGATTTCGCGCTTTCCCATGTTACTGTCACCCATCAGTCACGTTTCACGTGACTCGATGGATGCGTATGACACCTAACTTAGTAGCTGGTATGTTCCCCAAGCAGTAGGACCAACTGTACGGCGTCCTGTTATATCCATGTCGAAGAAGGCCAGAAGGACGGAAGGCCGGAAGGACGGAAAGGGCCGGAAGTGATACCACGTAGGTGAGTGGGTACACCAACTAAGTTGGCTCGGAGACGGAGGAGATGGAATCAGACCACGGAGCTATGCGGAAGCAAAGCACGTTAATTTTCAACTAAAGATACAGTAGAATATAATACGTATTTGTACTAAATACGGAGATAAGTCTAATGTGGAAAGAAGTATGTAAAAGACAATAAGAACAATAAGAACAATAAGAGGGAAGCATAGTTGCATAAATCATATGTTTGATTTGGGGAACACTCAGAAGACCTTCATTGCGAAAACCCCAAAGGTTGTGCATCAACGGAACTAGCCGGACGCAACAGGAAGTTGGGTAGGACACAACGGCCGTAAAGTAGGCCGTAGCCAGAACGGCCGTAAGCGGCCGGAAAGGAACCGGAACAGATCGGAAAGTGCATGGTCGTAACACGTCCTCTCTAGGAGGCCATATGTTGTAGGTTGGGATGCGAGGCGGAACCCGAAATGAGTCGAAGAGGGTGTGATATCCACTCAGGTATACAACCCGGGGCGTGGATACAACCCGTAGCACAATGTGGAGGAAGTGGGACAGGGTGGAGACAATGCCTATGTCAAGTCAAGGTAGAAGCCTGAGATTAGACAAGGTAGAATCTACTGTACATGGAGATTCTACTGAGCTTAGATAGGCTTCTAATAAATTAAAGCGATCACGGTCAATCGCGATCAGTTCCTGTACTGCAGCATTAAGGAGTGTTAATGCTGATACTCCTGGACTCCTCTGTGTCTGTGTCCATGGCATCGGAGGACTTAGGAGACCCGATGTTTGGGTTTCCTAATCCTGAATGTCATTGTATCCAGTGGTTCAAGCCCCAATTGGTTTGCAACCAGTCATGTACTTTGTGTACGCTTCTATGTCAGCTGTGGTGCGTCCAGGGACTAGGATCTGTCTGTACGGGTTCCTAGTCCCTAACATCTTCTGTATCCCGTGGCACAGACTCGGTGAGTCTGCGGCTTTAGAATCCGTGGCCGGGTTTCAACCGTGAGAAGGTTACGTGGTGGCCTCATGAGAGTCCCGTGCCACTAAGACACGTCTGTATCCATACGGACGCATCACGCGAAAAAGTAGAACCCGGGCGATCCATGACATTGATCTTCAGTATCGCACCAAACAAGGCAAAGAAATTGTGACCATCAGGCCTCCCTCTAGGTGTCGTGGCGTACACATCCCCTCGGTGGCACCATTCTGCATGAGTTGCTTCTAAAGAGATCGCTTTTGTGGGCTAATGTTGCTGCAAACTCAAGTCAACTTTTTTGCCGACTTCATACTTTTCATCATGTACACCGCCATTTCAATCTGAGATTTGCCAAACATATCGGAGCCATGTCGGGTAGATATATTATGAAACATTTCATAGATATTTGTCAGACATTGTGTCGATATTCTCCCTAAAACATTGTGGATATATGAGTGCAATGCTATCAGAATGTTCAGCCACCGTTGAATACATATTCTACTCAACATCTATGTGATATCCGTGGGCTCTCCAGCATGTCCCTTGGCACCGGAAACTTTGTCCGCCTTATCCTGTTTTCTCTTTGCCTTTGTTGCTTGACCTTTCGCCTGACCCAGCGCACGCTTTTCAGGCCCTACTTCTCGCAAGAAGGCCGCAAATTCGGAATGCTTTGCACGGCGGTCTGCAAAGCACGGCTTCGGAGCTGTGAGATGCCGTGGAAGAGCCTCTCGAACGAGGTGCGCATTATGGAGTCCATGTGTATTCACAAGGAACCGTGAGTCGTCCTTGTGCGCAGTCAACTTCTGTGTCAACCTTGATTCTGATCGCTCTTGCTGCGGTCCCACTGAATGGACGAGTGGACACGAAAAATGTAGGCAATCATGCTGAGCATTGAACTTGAATAAAAGATGCTAGATGTCCGAGAAAATGACAATAAAAATCGGAATTAACTGGATAACTCAAGGATTACCTCGGGTTTCACAACGATGGTCTTCCCAGTCTTTATCAGTACCGGCATGTCGTAGCGGGGGTCAGTGGTGTTGGAAATCGTGAATGGTTGGATCACAACGGCTGCTTCAAGGGTATGTTTGGGGACCAATATCTTGACAATCCGGCCAGCAGTCACCTTCGACACGATGAGGTACAATTGAAATGCTTGATTTATGTACGTGCCTTGCTACCATCCGAGAAAAATACCCATGAGCCAGGGTAACAGGGGTCTCCCGAACGAGCGGCCACAAACTTGCAGCCAATCCAGTTGGTGTTGCTGTGGTTGATGGGCTGTGTAAGTTCATCGTTCCACAACGAACCTAGGGCAGTCTTCCATGATGCAGGCTGCTGTTGCTTCGCCTTGGATAACACTTTAACTGTTCCTGATATCTCGATTCAGTCACATCGGCAAAGAGCAGGATAGTAGTACATACCAGGCTTTATAAGATCGTGGGGAGCCCAGCCTAAGCGGCACTGCAGCTGTCGATTGGCAGTTAAAAAGTTTTTTATCTCAGACCCTGCCTGTGTCCAGTCGCCATCAACTGGCTTCCACCAGCCACCGCTCACTTGATGTTTAAAACGCTCCATATCGGCCAGAGTGGTTGCTATATCAAGACTTGGTGCCTGGTGATTGGAGAGAACACTGCAGAGGCGAAACACCGAATTCCAGCACTCAAAGATTTCTGTCGCAAAGAGTATTGAAGGACCAAATCGGCGGACTGCTTCGGGGAGATGGGGAAGAACATGCAGTTTATACTTCTGCGTAATTTGAGTGGGGTCAACAACAGCCCAACAGTCCAGGACATTATCAATTGCAACTTTCAGATCCGCCTGAGAACGGTTAGAAGCACGTTGAAGGCATGTTAAAAGGCACTTGCCAAGTACTGATCCATGTCCTTGATTTCCGGGAACCAGAGCAGCGCACCAAGAACGCCGTTGGCTTTCCAGAGTTCAAAGACTTCCTGAGAACATAATGTGGCATCCAACTGAAAAATACCAAGCTGCTGGAGGGCCTTGTAATGCTTCCCGATCAATGATTTCTTGTATTGAACCATGTATTTCGAGCGGAGCGATGGGAGATTCAAACCATCGAGGGAAGCAGACTGAAGTCTTGCTGCAAATAATGCACCCTGCTCGTCATTCCAGACCTTGGTTGTCTCGTGCCAGACATATTTATCTTCCCCTAGGAGAATGGTGTGCAGGATCTCGCATGGACTATCGCGGTGCGGATCAAGACTGCGCAGGCGAAGGAGGACGTTATAATGATCACCCGGCCGTAACTCTGGTTGATCTCCTAATACAGCACATATTAAATTAGCAGGCTTGAACAAGCACAAAGAGAATAATTACGTGTCTCTTGATCCAATTTTTCATATCGCTCTGGTGGTTGCATGATGACCCAAGTGTACAGTTCTTCCTGAATCGTTTCCATGAGGCCTTGTTTGATTGCCTTCCGCGCATCCCCAACAATTTTCGCATCACCGAGCCTTGGGTCTCTAGTTTCGTGATTGAAAATTCGCTGCTTCTGTATCTCTCTGGCCTTGTCGATGAGGAGCCCAATCCAATGAACTGAAATTTTATCTTTAACACCACTGTCTGTCTGCAGCTGTTCAACTGCCGCAGCGACGCCAAGACAGGCAGCTCTGATCTGTTCCTTGATTTTTGTCACAGTTTCCTCGGGCTTCCGTGTCTTCCCAGGCTAGTAAGAATTGTATCAGCTGAATTAAGCCAAATATCCGATGCCGACTGACCGAATATAGTGCATGATAGCCTTCATCAGTTTCGCGATGCGATGCTGAACCCCCACTATCATCTTCCCGACACCAAAATGTTGCGCTAGAGCCAGCTGTGGACGTTGTTTCCGCCTGCTGGGGATTATCCGCAGGGAGGAGATATATCCCAATCCGAAACAAGATTTCTTGTTGCAATTTGCAGTCATAAGTCAAGCTCCAGCTATCGTCCTTGCTGTTTGCACGAAGAACTTCAATTGCACACGACAAAGCATAATTTGCTTCACTCACCAATCACCTGCCAGGGCGTCGAACTGTTCCAATGATGACGCGTGTTGTGAAATTGCACAAAATCGGACAAAATATTCTTGAGAAAGCAGTTTGTGCGGAAGGTTGAGGTTTGCCAAATACATGTTCATGTGGGCGTTATATTGTTTACTTCGATTTCCAGAGACATCATCTGCCCATGGCATAATTCGAAGCACAAATACAGGTTTTCCGCATGCGATGGCACGTATGGGGTGAGGCGTGTGTGGTTTAAACGCATTTTGGACTCCTGTGATTGTTGCTTGAATTGCAGAAAATCGTAATTTCTGTCAGACGTACCAGAGAACTGGACTTCTCCCTGTTTCTCAAGGTCGAGGAAATTGTAGCAGAGATCTGTTGCTATAACTCGAACGACTTTGGGCGTTCTCAAATCAGTTAACCATTAACTGATTGGCAGACACATCCTTACGTTCATGTTCTTCAACCGTAAAAATCCCAGACTGTCAGGGAAATGTCAGCCACAGCCCAAATGTTACGTCTGTATGACCTACCGCCTCTCGCATGACCAAGTAAGCATCGCAGTGTACCTGCTTTTTGTAGACGATCCATTTGAGTGGCACAATATATTTTCCGTTGATGCATTGCACAAGTTCCTTAACGTAAAAGTGTCGGTAGGAAGCTCCCTCCCAGTTGGCCCACATGGGAGACAGGTCGTCGTCTGCAATCTCATTCACATATTTTCCGGCTTGCCATGATTCCGAAATTGTCGTTGTAATTTCTGGATAAAAATGAAGGTGTTCGCGGACCAGCGGGTTCGAAAAATCCTACAGAATATGTTGAATAATCTCGCTGGCAACAGAAAGTAAGGAAATAGTTTTACTAGTCGTATCAGATCATTCGGATGGTTCATGTAAAATTGATTATTCAGTGAGGATGTGTGGTGCCGGGGCTTCAAGCCAACATCTTCGGTCAATGTCTTTTGCAGCTTCCGCAACGCATAAAAGGACGGGACATCCGGGGTTCTGCACTCTTTCATTACCCAAATAATAGCTTTCATATGATCGTCGGAGAGGTGTAAACGGGGCAAGTTATCCAGAAGGTCAAGCATGAACATCTGGACACGTCAGTCAGCGTTCACAGGCCGAACCATGATAACCGGCGCACTCACAGATTTTGATCCGTGAGGTGCCCACTCGCTGTCAAACTCGCTCGAACCGATGTTGGTGTCATCTTCATCGTCCGACTCTTCAAGACCTTTCCAATGGCGTTAAAGATGTTCACCGTCACTCGGATGTAACTCACCCATCGCTGCCATCGCTCGAACGGCGTCAGAGACCGTGCAGTCATCTGTTTTGTCAAACAAGTCCGCCATCATGGGTGTCATGTCCGCAAACGTGGTGTGGTCGACATATTCAAGATCCTGCATCGCTTTCCAGATGCCTTCTGCAGAGTGGTCAACTGGAACTTCGCCAGCCGAAAACATGACTTGGTGACCATCTGAATCCAAAATATCGCCACCATATGCAACAGTTCCGCTAAACGGGTTCTCAAGGGGTCTTGCCAGTGCACTCGGAGCCTCTTCATAAAAATTGTTGTCAAAATCATCAAAGCACTCCGGCAGGTTCATGGCGGCTGGAATTGGAGGTATATTCGGTGCATGGATGACCGGCGCTGCCGCTACAATTCTTGAAGCTAGGGCTGATTTATGCTTGTCACTTCTACGGTGTGCAGCCGTAGATGTTGCCAAGAACTCGACGGGTCGAAGAGCAGGTGGAGCAGACAAGACATTTGAGTCGTCTCCGGTCAGATTTAGCCATTTCAAAGTCGGCTTTCGAAATCGTGAGGTCCAGCTTCCAACAGTCTCTGTGAATGCTGACCTGCATCTTTGCGTATAGCAGGCATTTGAGATGAGAAGATGTCGCTGCGGTGCGTCTTTTCAAAGTTTTGAATCTTGATGGTCTGTGCGCAATGTTTGGTTTTGCGCCCACAAACTTAGCCTTCGTCTCTTTCTCTTTACACCAACACATCGTCCCACTCTTTTCGTCGGCAATCCTCCGGCCTCGCCTTCTTTTCTTTCCCCCTTCGCCCTGTCATGTCCTCCGATAAGTCTTTCGATGACATGTTGGAAATGCCACTCGACTCGTCCCCTTTGAAACCTCCGTCTCCTTCCACAGCCGTTCGCACCGTTCCTTCCGCTCCTGCCTCACCTTCTCCCACGGGAAGCTTCCTTCCTGTACTTGCGCAGAAACGTGTGGCCGAAGACTTGACCCAGTATGCCGATGGTGTCTCACGAGCACACAAGTTGCTCAAGACGGACCAAGAAGAGCTCACTCGTTTTGCCAAAGTGAGTGGCACTCTCATATTCAAACAGGCCTGCTGAACCGCTACGCTTATGCAGGCGGACCGTGGACAGCAACTTGTTTTCATCGCGGGACAGCTTCTCACGCTCAATCATCACCAGCGGCAGATTCAACCTGCAGAGGCAGCCTGGACCCCACACAAGAAGCTTTCGGTATGTTTATATCATGATCACCTCACCGCAACTGCACTCATCCAGGCTCGTCTTTTCCCAGGACAAGATTGAGGGGAATGCGCGTATTTTATTCGCCGATCCTTCCCTTCCAGCCTACAAGGATGATAAGTTCGGACCCAACAAGCTACTCATGGTTCGTTGTATTATATGACCTGCTATACAGCACTGACTCTTTTGTGTAGGACATGGTTCTTGCTCACGGCTGGGGATTCACCGTGGAAATGCAAGACGACAAGGGTACCATGGATGTGCTTGGCAGCCACATCGGTCGGGTTTCAATCTCGAAACGCAACACTATCAAGGGTGTGGTACGTTGTCAGCACCTCTGGTGATACTGAACTAATTACTTGATAAGATTGCGACCTCACTCGGGTCTGCTCCCGTGGAGGGCGAGAAACTGCGCCCCGGCGCACTCAACATTGTTGAACTTGCAACGAAGATTCTCCAAAAGCTCCATGTGAACGCCAAGGTTGACCTTCCATTCGGTGGCAGGGTTGCGATTTTGGTAGGTTCCTCCCAATCCGATGAAGCGGCATAGATTGATGGACTTGTTCAGCGGAAACTTATCTCGGAGTCAACCGATAGTAAGTACTGGGGAGCGGTTGATACCAAGCTTAGCAATTTACGCTGAAGCCACCCCGATCCGGCGAAGCAGTCCAAGTGAGTTGAGGTATCATTTTCCGGAACAAACCTAACAAAGTCGCCCAGGTTCATCAAGCGCTTGATTTTGGATCCAGATCTCGAAACGTTTGGGACGGTGGAGCTGACATCCCTCGCTTCCACAACGGGTGTTACGGCTGTTCCCGTCGCTGGGCCGTCGAGAGTGCGGCGCTCTGCTGAGAGCGACGGTGACGACAACGAGGGCTGATACGAAGTCTGTCCCGCTCCCATCGCGCCAGGATGCGAAGTAAATATTTTATGAACCCGGTAGTCTATCATACACTGCCCCCGAATCGGCCCCCGATGCCGCGTATTCATTGTATAAATTAATAATTTCTTGAAACTATCCAAAATCTGTCGTGAACATTGATTCAAGAAAACCCACGATATTCTTCTCTTCGTTGTCTGAATGTCCGATTGAATGTCTCCTGAACATCGGCTCAAATGTTCCGAAAACATCCATGTTGAGAAACCCTTGTGGGATTCGACACTTTTTGTTTCACAAACATTTTCTCTACATTGTATGATGGTTAAGCAACCAACTTTAAACATTGAGCCAAAACATCGACTCAATAATTTTCACAAGCGGCGGTGTACCATTGCGAGCTCAATTTCATTGAGATGTACTGGGATGCAGCAAAGTTTCGCTATCGCACCACAGCCAAGACAGCGAACATTGACGAAATGGAGAAGAATGTCAAGGCTTGCCTTGACGATGTTCCCCAACTTCAAATTATCCGGTAATTTTCATTCTATCTTGTTAACTGGTCCTAATAATTGCCATCAGGTATGCAAACCGGGCAGCACGGTTTATTTCGGCATACGCCTACGGTCTGAGCGGCGCGGACTTGATTTGGATCAACAAGAGGTACAACAGACATCAAATACTACCCCCCATCTATGATTGCAGAGATCAAGGCCTCAATTCCTAGCTAGAAATAAAGATAATATCATTCTGTGATTTTTAAAAGATATCCTGGCCACTGAGAGGCTGAATAGAGGTAATTTTTTTTTTCCGACCTCAAGATTTGGCCGTGGGAAAGTCCGGCAATCAATTGATCGCTGCTGACATAAGGGTGCCGGGGTTCCACGCTCTATCTTGAGTTTATTGCGAGCTCAGGAGAGGCGAGGCACGAGTCTCCCTGAGTGGAAGACAAGGGCAGCGAGGAGCGAGATTAGATAGCATGTATGCATACACGTGATCATCTCATCTTGACGCGCTCCATTCGCGTCCTCTTTCACCTCACGCGTTCTCGCTCAATCCTCTCCCTCAAACACCCTTTTCGAGTCCCACCCACCCACATCCTGTTGCTCACGCTTGGTTGTTTCGGGTCGCCTCATCCATCGGGGCCCGTTTCATCCTTGTGTACCGGAGTCGGGGCCGTCCGCCGATTTCATCCCGCCTCGCTCGTCCCCCACCTCTCACGGTGAGTAGACGTTCAAGCGAGCCGGCCGCGGAGCGGCCCCCTCCCCCGCAAACCCTCATCTCTTTATCGTCCATGCTCCCATTCCTTCTGTCCCCTTATAGCGGCCGCAGGCCGCCATTCACACATCATTTATTCATTTATTCATCTAGCGGTGTCGACGACGCCCCCTTGTTTATCATCATCACATCATCCAGGAATTATCCGGCAGGCGGCCCGGGTCCGGTGGCAACATATTGATGGTGCCACGTCAACCGTTTCTTCCTTCCACCCACTGCAAGTTATGGCGACTCGACTGATTTCTGTTCTCCGGCTACTGTGCAATTTCGTTCAATTCGGCACGGGTTGTGACCCGTGACCCAAACTACCGATTCGGCACTTCAGCAACCAACAAATTTTGGCGTGAAACCTCCAAAAATTCGGCATTCAAGACGAAAATTTTCGAAAATTCTGCCTTTTTTGCACCTCCAAGGGAGATTTGGCCCTGGTGTCACGCATTTTACATTCGGCACTGGGCACCGTGACCCGTGACCGAGACCAAAATTCATCGCGGCACAGGGGGTGCGTGACGCGTGACCGCCGAATTGAACGAAATTGCACAGTATCTCTCGTTTGCACTGCGCTCTCTTGGCCGAGACTGGGAAGCAGGGACAGCACCAATACTCCCAGAGGAAAACGTACTCGTTTTCTCCCCCAGCCGACGTCCTCGCTCTAACCGCCATGTAGCCGACCCAGAACTATTCGGGGCTGAAGTCAGCGGCCTGCTGGCCAATTATGGTACTGTTTTTTTGCAACTTTCCTTACCTATATGACCAACCACTCGTGTTAGCTGCACTTCAGGAATATTCCCATAGACCCGATTGCTTTTGTGATGTAGCAGGTAAGATTGAGAGGCGATGCGGGACACTGGAAATGGACAACGACGCTAGGGTTGAAGGTACTGTAGCTTCTCCACCGCTCCCCATAGAGCTGAGCAGATTACAGCGGCCATTTCGATGACCCTCTGCGAACTGGCAACGGCCACTCATCACTCACCTCCTCTCGAATGCGCATCTTTCGCCATGGATGGACGGAGTCAAGGGGAATGCGTAGAGTTCGAGTCCGTCCAAAGATGTGCTTCTGTCACTCACTTCCATTAAGTGCCCTGTCAAGAAGCCCTCAGTTCTGGTCGAGTTACTCAGGGTATCTGCGGGAAGTTCGTAAGCATAATTTCTTGATAGCATTGTTCATGCCCCACTGACTCCTGCAGCTCAACTCTGCTTTGCTTTTCGCCGCTGGAATGACATAGGTAACCTCACCACTTTGTTAATCTCACTGTCCAACATATTGCAGATACGGCGAGGGACACTTACAGGAACGCCACCATCGAAATAACGAACCTCGTCCGTGCAATAACTGCACGCGAAAAGGCCGATCTGACTGGAAAAGAAACTCTGGGATATCCAACTTTCGGTGAGCCTACTGCGTGATCGATCTGATAGTAATCATAATGCACACCTAGGAGCTGGCAAACGTCGCGTCACGTTTGAAGATTGCATTCAACACGATGGATGTCCTTATTAGTGGAGTAGCACCTCGATTCGAACATGAACTGACCAGGGTTAGTGATTCCCCTTTCTGGGATTTCCCAACCAGAGGGCATTGTCCTTTTTCAGATTGTCAAGGAATTTAAGGCAGACTTGCAAGAAGCACAAACTCGGAAGCAGTCACACACAGCCGATCAGATTGGCTCTGACTTACAGCTCATCTTGAAAGAGGTGGATTACATTTTCACTTATTTCCCTTTATTCCAAGCTTATTGTTACAGCATGCGCACTCCCTGGATAATCTCGCTCCTCTCCTGGAAAAATTCCTTGCAGATAATTTAAAATGATGCAATATCCAGTTTTCAACGCAGAGCCTACAAACCTTCAATTTAATTGTGAGTTTGGACAACACCGTCGAGATGGCTTCACTTATGGGTATTTAGAATTCGGCCCAGGATATGTGGACTAACTTAACCCTGCAATTCAGTACCATGCGGCAGGTTCTGATTTCTTCCATTTTGATGCCAACGTAAACTCAAAGTTTCAGGAAATGTTCGGGCTTTCGGAGGGCATTTCTGGCACCCTGAAGGCCTCGGTCGGACTAGCGCAGGAAATGCGCGAGGCGCAGAGTTCTGCCTCCATTTCTGCCTCGAACCTTGGTGAAGCACTAACCTGGATGACCACCACAACTTATGAATCGCTCGAGCGGATCAATGCTTCTGCTGGTATGATTACTGAAAGCCTTAAACCTGGCGGCAGTTTATCCCAATTGATATGGCTGATGGAGGTCGTCTCACGAAGTGCTGATGTTCATGTTTTTCCTGCCGCTTAAACTCACTTCTCGTCCCCAGTTGATTTGCGCCATGTCCCAATTTTCGGTATGGTTTCTGCGTTACTAGGTTTCTTTCTCTATCTGTTTCGTTCTGTTTGTTCTGTTCTCATGGTAAGCCACCTACCAATAGTCGGGCACCCTCACTGATCATTAAGAATCAGAGCTTCACACTACTGTTATTTCAGCCTCGAATAACACCAATGAGCGAGACAACGCTGCCACATTGGGGACGGCTGAGCTTCTGAAACTTTGTCAGACCCTGGAGAAGGTTTGCGTGGCAAAGGGAGACCCCGCGCAGAATATGGAGCTCAGCAACGCACTGCGGATTGTCCGCCGGCACGTTCAGCGAGGGGAGATGTCGAATTCAAAACAGTTGACATTGGCAGAGGCCTGGGGGGTGAAATCCAATACGTAGTTCTTTATGTACACCAGCTGTCGAGTCGATTTTTTTTCCCTTTTTTTCCTTTTTTTTCTTTCAATCAATTTTATTCCAGCTTATATAGCTTTCATATTCATTGACCTCGGAATGCATATGGAGGGCCTCGCATTCAAAACGGCCTTTTAATTGAGGGCATCTTTGAATTCGGCGCACCGGGGCAATCAATTTGAGAACACAAATTGTGCGTGTTTGCCTGAGGACAAATTGGATTGAAGCCACGGAGAGGAAATCTGAGACAGCTCTGCTTGAAATTCAGTGTCGCACGGCGTTCAGCATGGGAAAGTCTTGTATATGTACTATTCGTTGCTGATTAAATCTTGAGTCGGCCGAATACCAGTGCCAATAGGGAGAGAACCTCGAGCAAAAGTGACGCTTTAATTTGAAGAGGAAAGCGCTGTGGCGGGCCTGGCAGCATGCCAGAGCTCGATAGAGATAGTGTAGTTACCCTCTTTATAAAATTACGCTATCTGTCTGTCTGAAGCCTTTAAACTCAGCCATCTCCGCCTGATGGATGCCATCATGCCGTGTGCTTCTGTAGTCTGGGTCTCTCACGGCAAACACATCCATGTGTGATGCGACCCACGTGCCGCTGTTCCGATGAAGACTCGGCTTTCATACAATGGCCGTCCTATCACTTCTCCTTCTAATGATGCCACCACCAAAAGCTATCAAACTACTGGCAAATCACCTGTTTCGCCCACCAAGGTCACTAGAGACCATATAGCTCCATTTAAGTCAGCCAAATCATCTAGTATGTGAATAGGGAGGAGCTCGAGTGCTCTTCATTTGCTGGAATATCAGTCCTCAGTTTTCACGGTTCAACCATCTGGCTTGACTGCAGTCCTCCCCTCTCACAATCCTCTCTGTCTCGCACATCTCATTTGATTGTGCAACTGTCTCAATATCGCCCCAGTGCATTCCCGCTTCCGTCAATGGGAATTCCTCAGTCCAAAATTAGCTGCATCAGTGCACGTCAATGCGGCGTAGATGATTTGGGTCAGTGCATAGAAATATTTATCCCTGAATTGGTTGAAGGCTCAGCTATCGCAACCAGTATCTGGATTGCTTCCACTGCCTTCCCTCCCTGTGGAATGCTGGTTATTGGCTTGAAGAATGGGTTGGTCCAGAGGCTGAATTTCTCCTTGGACATTCGTAATAAAAGAGTGAGCTCTACGGAGGCAATTTTCCTCTTCTGCACCTAAAAACTTTCTAGATTTGCCATACTTTTATCCCGATGCGTTACTGCCTCTCCGCAGTGGTTTCGCTGGCATACGGACTTGATGGGCTTCTGGTGATTTTAGCGTCTAGTCAATCTTTTTTCATGGACATCGGCCAAACGATCCGGAACGATACACCGCGTGGAACGCCCATTGGGAAGCGGGGTGAGGGAGATGCGCAAGAATGTTCCGGGTCGCGTGGGTCATTTGATTGATCAGCTATGCGTCGTCTCAAACTTGACCCAGTTCATTCAACGCCCAGCAGAGGGGAAGAGTACCAATTTCAAATCCAAAGCGCTTAACTGCACCCCAGCATCAGAAATCGTCCCAATCGTGCCCATTACATCACTTCCCCGCCACCGTGGGGCTTGAGGGGCTCGAACCGAAGGCCTCTTCCAGAACCGAGACGTTTCTATCACCTGATAGATCGAACGTATCCCCGAGTTGCCCGAGAACTCGTTCAACTTCAGGGGACACAGTCTCAGCTTTTTGCCAATTTATCCTTTGCCGGTCTGGACATTCTGTTTGCGTTTCAACTTGAAATTCTGCTGGGCGATTCGCCGCGCCCTAATTTCAACCCTGATTGAAGTCTTGACTTCCGTTCATGACGACTAACGCAAATCTCTGGCTTAGGATTCAACCGTGGTCAAACCTTTGAGGTTAGCGGTAGTCGCAGCAATCGCGGCGCCGCATCTCGTCCGCATGGTTCAGCCACAGAATGTCATTCTGGAAAGAGTGATCGAACTGGAGAATCGAGCAGAACCCAAGTTCACGTTCACCTTGAGCGTAGCAGCTCTTCAAGTTGCAACAGTGCAGCACAGTTGCATCACCTTTCCACAGCACTCTTCGAATTTTTGTGGTATACAAACGCATTAGATGATTCCGTGAGGGGAGACACGTAGAAAATGCCTGTATTTTTAGCCTCTCAGTGACTTATCCTACCTGATATAAAGAATTTGATTGAGTTTTAGTTTCAGTTCCATGCTGTAGAATGGAAACGGTGTTCAGGCTGGACTCCTATTCTCAAGTCGATCTGGGATCGTGGTCCAAGGCCTTAAATATATACATTATCTCAACGTGCAGCCGCTGTATATGGCTTGGTCAATTGGGAACATTCACGCGGGCTAGTAATTTATGTTCACTTTGAACTCCTGGGTAAGTAGCCGGGCATTCGATGGAGAGGTGTCTTTGCCTTCGAAATTTGTGCCTTCTCAGCCCGCTTTGGCTCATTATGTTTTGCAGCTGATTCGAACTGCCGATTCGGTTAGCAAAATCGTGCAGTGAGGTGCATAACACCGAAACTATGGCCTTGTAGTCCCTTGTTCGGTCGATTTCGACCGCTTATCGAGCTGTTCTGGCTCCTGTATCGTGCTGAACCTGGCCCCGTGAATCAATTTCCGGTTACTTTCGGTGATGACGAGTCGGTGCTCGCTCCACCTTCTTGGTGCCCTTGATGGGTCGTTTATCGCCACTGTCAGCATCTTCCCTCGTCGCATGCTTGCGGTTTGGCACTGGCCGTGGTTTTGGTCTAGTCTAGACCTCGGGAATGTTGTGGGTTTGCCGACGTGGGTCAATCGACCTCCGTCCGAGTCGCAGATCGCGGCAACCATCGCGAGCGGGCGGAAGCCGAAGATTGCAGGGTCGCTCTACTTCCTTTTGGAGTCCAAGGCCAAGGTTGACCTCGCTCTCTCTCGTGGTCGTATCCTCCTCTGCTCCTTCAGCCCTGTCGTTTCTCGCAGCTTCACCCACCTCCGTGTCACGCAGTGCTAGAAGTGTTACAAGTATGGCCACACCAAAGCTCGCTGCAATGTGAAGCAGCCGTGCTGTCCTACCTGTGCGCAACCTGCATGTGCATCGCATTCTTCACCGTGCAATGGTCCTATTGCATGTGTTAACTGCTAGGGCAAACACCGTGCCGACTCTCACTCATGCCCGAAGCGTAAGGAGCTTGCAGTGTCACTTGCTGCTCGCCAACGGGAACTCCAAATCGCCCTTGACATGACTTCCGCCTTCCGCCTTCCAAATACTCGCACCCTCCCTTGACTTCCTTCCTATTCCTTTACTGAGACTCATCCGCCCCTACCGTAAACCTTAGCAACACCCTGTCGTGTCTCCCCAATCCATCCATAATCCCTCCTCCGCTCAGTCTTTCGCAATTACGTTACATTCTTTCACTTTATCTCTTCATTGTTACAGTACCATAAAAAGTCCCTCCCCACCCTCACATTCAGATAACCACCTCACGTACCCACGCCGCATGGCGGTACTGCTACATAGCCCTTCTGGCCAGGTATAGCGTAACTTAGAAATTCAAGTCAAATCAAATCAAAATCAAATACTGTACTATTTCGTTCAATCCGGATGTCAAATAATTTTTTCTCGATTTTAGCGGAATTCGGAGATTTGTGGGAAAATTAAAAAGTGACGTGCATTTTCGAATTGAGCGAAATAGTACAGTATTTGGGGCCACAATGTTGGCCTCAAATTAAATAGGGGACCTTCTTGGGTTTGAATTTTCTTTATATGGCGAAGAAATCTGACTAAACCGCAGCCGCTACCAATTTTTCCCAAGTTGACACGTGGAAGAGTGTGACACGTGGAGGTTCGCTCCTCGAGTTTGCCCAATTGCACAGGTTGTATTCGAAACTACGCTACATATAAACTACTGTACTAATAGGCTGAGTTCACGGGTGGCCGTCACCCATCACCTGAACCTTTGGTCATAATAGTACAGTACTGTACTATAATTAAAGCACTTATTTAACTTGTCAACCCCAAAGTACGTTAACTCGACAGAGGGAATACATCTCGGAGTTAGCAGTTGGTGATGCAGTGCACGCACACAGCACTTGTAGCTCCAACATGTCATTCATCAAAGCGAAACAGGCACATATCAAGAGACTAATAACATTCGAGACCGAGGGCAGCTACTGCTCACCCGAAAAGCCGAAAACGGACAATGGTCTTTTCTCCGTGAAAATACCTGTGGGAGACGTTTGGGAGAACGAATATCTCCAACTCGCCGAGCATATTCCCAGGTGCCAGAGTAGGCTGTAACGTCCTGAAACAGCAGAGACGTGTTATGACCCCATAGGGTCGAACATAGAAGGTCCTAGGGCCAAAAGTGAGTCCTGTCACGCTCGCAACACTGTCCTCGATGCTATTCACGCGAAAATCAACCGCGACCTTTTGGCCAGCTATGTCATAGTCCGCAGCAACAATGGAGTACTCCCCGCCGAAGTCGAAAATGACTGGGAAGGCCGGGAAACCCATACGAGTGTGATATGCCTGAGCGTCGATGAAGTAATTGAGGCGGGCACTGAAGTCGTCGATCAGATCCTTCTGGCATTGGTAAGGGGAGTTAAGCGATGTGGTCTTGAGCTGGTGTGCGGATTCGAACAGCTGGTTCGTTCTTTTTCAGCTGATTCGGGAGCAAAAACAAAACATGAAGCCACCTGGTTCGCCAAAGCAAAACCTTGGGTTGGATGTCCCATCGTTGGAACAGGTACAAGCATTGCTTGCGGTGTTATGAGGGGCTATGAGGGATCTGTTTCAATCTCACATGACAAGTCCAAGTGAAAGGCGCAACCGCAGCGGTATGTCTGAGTCCACTAGGCATCGGATGTGGCGCAACTCCAGATGTCAAATCCTTCTCACTCCTGATCATGGCTCCTCCGGAATCCAATCCATGGTCTGTGGTCAGGGCCTATCACACAAAAGAAACAAAAGATGAGAGGTTGGTGGCGAATGGGAAGGACTCATCCGGACCTTATGCTCAGTACCTGAGTCCAGCAGACGCCTGCGCCGGCAAACGCGCGACCGTTCGCGGCAACTAGGGCATTGCTTCCACCGATAGTTCGGTGGGAGAGGAAGATCACAATGCCTACGGCTGCAGATCGTACGCTGCAAATTAATTGAGTGGGCAGCTCCAGTAAGAGACGACAGTAAGTACGATACCTTCCGTACTTTATACGGCAGAGGAGGCACCAGTACATACGCCATCCACAGGGACGGTGTAGTGGGGATATCGGGTCGAGGATGTAAGCCAGCCGCTGTCCAGATGGGGTTGGTCGCGTAGAGCTTAGTCAGTACTCAGCCTCTTGTCCACGACCATCGCTATACGATCCTTTGCGCTGCGACACCGCGGGATCTCTGGTCTTCTGGGCAACACCAGCCACTCTGACCGACTACAACGGCATGCCTGGTGTTTCGTTAGGGGCCGCGCGTCCGCAAAACCAGTGGCTTGGGTCTGTGAGGACGTGGCACTAATTGTCACGCAGTGATCCTCGTGACAGTGCTATCTACTAGTGGCTGTGCCCCAATTTGAAGATCATCAAAGAGCTTGGCATTGCTCATTGCAGCTAACGTATGGTGTCGAAGTCATATTCATTGGCATCAGATTCTTGGCAGGCGACAGATGGCCGCGAAGAGATGTCGGCTGATGGAGGACCCCTCTCAGAATTATAGCCCCAACAACAACATCGATTTTCTTAAACCTGAGTACCACCAGGTAGCCAGGAGGACACATATTCGCATCCAATGAAGATCCCTTGCAATATCATTACTCCTGGGGGCGGAATTGGCTCCGCAGTCTCAGCGTTTCACCTCCTTAAGACTGTGATCTCCAGTAATTTTCAGAGATCTCGACCCATGGGTACTCAGTAACCCTACAAAGTTTATTTAAACAATCCACGTCTCAACGTAAAACCCTGTTTAAGTAATGATTTACGCCGATGCACGGCCTGCGCAGACACACGACAACTAGGGTGTCGAGACCCGAATAGATGCTTTAGAAGGGCAAAATGTATGCTAGACTCACTGCTCCCAAAATGGAACCCTATGCTCGATCAGCCGGAAGACTGGGAAGACGAGATGGACACCACGAGCCGGAGGATGAAGACACTCTGGTCTTCAATGCGAAGGTTACGGTGCACGGTACCTTAGGCGACGCCTTCCGAATCTTCACAGACAAGGTGGAAAGAGGAGACATAGCACCGGACACCCGGTTTGAGCCAGAGCCAGATGAAGAAGAGATAGTTGCATACACAGATGGTTCGGCGACCGATAATGGTAAAGAAAATGCCAGAGCAGGAAGCGGGGTGTACTTCGGAGATGAAGACATTCGAAATCTCGAAATCAGGATCCCGGAGAACCTAGAACAATCAAACCAGATGGCAGAGATCCTGGCGATAGAAGAATGTTGTGAAAAATGCCCGAATGATATCCCACTCACAATCATGAGTGACTCGCTCACAATGATAGAGGGCCTAACGAAGAACCTGGAAAGCTGGGAAAATGAGGACTTCTTCCCACGGATGCGCGAACGCAAGGCTGAAACCTACCTGAAATGGGTCAAAGGACATGCAGGCATAAAAGGAAATGAGGCAGCGGACGTACTTGCAAATAATGGACGCTTGAAAGACACACCTGACACTTGGACATGAAAGTGCGAGCTGACTTGGTCCTCCCAGGTGCAAAACTGAATGTCATGACACAATCACTGGCATACAAGATCATCAGACAGAGGAAGATGAAGAAAGAAAAATACAAGTCGGCACTGGAGCGGAAAATTACGAAAAGAAATATGGCCCTTGCGAAAGGAGCAGCGAGCGACTGCAATAATGAGTCCACTCCGGCTAAGGCAATCTGGAAAGGATCTAAGCACAAAGACTTCGGCAGGAACATACGTTTCTTCTTTTGGATGGCAATTCACGGCGGTTATAAAATTGGTGAACACTGGAAAAGTATTGCCGACTTTGAGGACTGGGGTGTCTGCAAAGAGTGTGAGATAACGGAGTCCATGGATCATATCCTAACAAAATGCGATGCCCCGGGACAGGCCCTAATCTGGGACCTGGCAAGCAATGTCTGGCAGAAGAAGACCGGGAATGAAATGCACCCGAGTTTCGGTGAAATAATAGCATGCGGAGCTATCAAAAAAGGAGACGCTGGTACATCCCGTCTGTACCGCATCCTTCTCTCGGAATCTGTGTACCTTATCTGGAAGTTGAGGAACGAGAGGGTAATTGGCAAGAAAGTCGGTGTGTCACCCCAAGAAATCACAAACAGGTGGAATAAATGTATTAACAACCGACTGGAACTGGACTGCCTACTTACAAATGCGAATAAGTGGGGGAAGAAGTCTCTAAATAAGTCTTTAGTGCTCGCCACCTGGAGGAAAACATTGCAAGACGAAGACAGACATCCTGGTGATTGGACCGGGATGGCCGGGGTTTTAGTGGGTGTGGGTTAACTTACGATGATGGTCGCCTGCGGACCTGAGTGGCTGGGCAGTGGCCAAATTGACTGGAGAAATTTTTTGGGTGGTAAACCCCCAAAATTGGCCGATCAGAGATGAGATTTGGATGAAGAAAGCATGGATACAACGCACGCAGCGCCGCAAAAAAGGAATAATTTGACGTGCTAACCCGTTTTCGAGCATCTCTGGGGACATTTCACTCTGAGTGGCCAATTTGGTGAGTCAAGTTTTTTTTATCTCACCCAGATTTTATGTGAAATAAAATCCTTCCTGGGAAAGTGTAGCTACCATCGAAAGGAGCATTTATACAAGAGGGATAAAAAATCCGATTTTTTTTTTGACTGAGATCAATCCTTGTACAAAAGTAGCGGTGACTAAGTGAGCAGCACCATACACAACTTCAACGAACTACAACTCGGGGGTGAGACAACTTCAGAATGTTGCAACTTTTAGAAAGTAACCTCATCGGCCTAGACATGTTCGGAAATCGGAGCATGCAATTTCGAACTCTTGGCTCATCACAGAGGAACAACTTCGAAACTTCACTCTGCTTAATCGATTGCACTCCGACTACGCCAGAAAGATATCCATTGTAGTGACCACAATTTCTGACGTGATATATGCTTCCCTCAAGCGATCCCCCCTCGTCGACCAACACGGCAGACGCAACCAACGTCGTTCCAACCCCGCCCGCCTCCGGCGCGCCCAAAAGAGCGTGATCCACTCCCAAATGCGAGTGAGATAGACCGTCTGTTTATCCAAGTGCTGAACTCAAAATTTACGCCAGAGCAGAAGGCGACAAGCATTATAGTCCAGTTACAGTGAATACCAACCCCCTAGAAGTATACGTCGACGGCTCGTGCCTCAATAACGGCAGAGACAACACGACAGCGGGGGCCGGAGTTTACTGGGGCTGAGACCGTCCTTGGAACGAAAATATGGCTTCGAGGAAAGCGAAGAAAATGTGCGTATATCCGTATATCTTCTGATTGTTTTGCACATTCAACTCAAAACGGTTTTCAGCAAATGCTAAATGCATTCAACAATGACAAGGATCATGTGTCGGTGCAATGGCTTAGTACACTTGTGACAAAGCGCGGATGGCGGTTCGCGATCTTCTTGTTAAACACAAGTCCACGGGTATCGTGCATTATGTTGCGGTTCTGTCCGATGGACGTTGCATCTGTGATTTCTGTATGCCGGCACTCCCTGTCGCCACTTCTGTCGCATCTGGGTTGATGTTCGAAATCTTACATCCTATATTTCGCTCATTCACCCAAGACAAGTCCATCGCAATCCAGTTCAATTCATAGCATCATAATGGATTTGCAGGTGGTTACAAAAGCCTGATTTTCCCGTTGAATCTATCCCTGCCATTTCTCGAACGCGAGAACTTGCTCCTCAAGAGTTTCAGTTGCCAACAACGACAATTAGATCTGCATTTGCTTCAAATCCCCTCGACAACACTTCACATCAGGCTACTCCCACACGTCGCACACAACTCGCGATGTCTTTCCCAACGTCCAGGCCAAAGGACGTGTTGTTTGACTCTATTTCACTGCGTTCAAGCCCCCCGTAGACACATCTCCGTCTACCTACGTCTACCTCCGTCTACCATATGTCTACCCGGGTAGACATACGTCTACCACGGCATGTAGACACATCTTAGTCTACCTCCGTCTACCCCTGTCTACCTCCGGCTACCTTCGGCTACCTTCGGCTACCTTCGGCTACATCCGTCTACCTTCGTCTCTCTTGGTAGACACACCCCGTCGTAACTTACGTTGCCAATTTGGGCCCACCTAGGCTTTCCTTGTGTCCCGGACTTCGTCGACCGTTCACCGGCGAAACACGATGTTGATGTCAGCCTGACTACGTCTACGTTGGTCTACGTCGGTCTACCTCGGCCCGGGTCCGTCTACTCCTATCTACAGGGTAGACACACGGTAGACTCAGGTGAACTAGGTACGTGCACGCAACATATACTTAGGTAGCCGGACAGGTCCGTCTACCCTGCGTCTACCCGGGTAGACAGACCCTATGTCTACGGGGGGTCTGAACACAGTGTTTGGCAGATCCGGCCTTCAATCTCCATCCGGTCATCATCATCGGCGATGCCGAAGGGGCTTCCAATTAGACGTTTTGACGGGACGGGTTTCTAAGTTGCCGGCCGTCGACGGCGCGACGGATTTAACGACGGCGAGTTCACAGATCTCGCATATTTTGACCAAGCGCACCTTGGAATTGGTTGTACTCTCCCGTGTCATTGGATAGTGGCCTATAGTGCTCTCCACCAATTCCAACCTGCGAAATGCGGATTTCTAGACGAATTCCTTGAGCGCTGTCCCAGTATTTGGTTCGAAAACTTTGCTCTTCAGTTTTGGTTCTGTTCTTTTTTCAACAGGGAAAACAAATCAACGCACACAGAAAGTGTGCCGCACTCGAAATGAGGAGCAAGAATACTCACTCATGCCATTGAAGGTGGGGGAAGAGGAAGAGACGTGTAGCGCCGGACTGACAGCAACCATGTTCTCACAGTATTGAATCAAGGGACGTAAATAGACACTGAGAATTCTACAGCAGTGAGGTGATACCTGCGCCGAATACAACGACAGAATCAGACGAGCGGCTCGGAGCAGTGCTGAAGAAATTTCGATGGGAAGCCATGATGCGACAAAGATGTTCATAAAAAATTCCAGAACAACACCGTGACACATGCGGTGTGAGAAGACGGATAGAAACATGCCGCAAAAACCAACAATGGAGGTTGCAGGGAAGGTAATCTGGCCGCGATAGAGAAAGTATCAATGGTATGTGGGATAGGATTTCAGGGTGGTTGAGAAAGCAAGCAACGCCGAACACTATTGGGGCAAAGATTGGAGAAAACGTGAGAAATGCTTCACTTTATGATTCTTTGCAAGATCTCTCAAGGTTTCGCAGGATCTGTTTCGCAGGATCTCGCAAGATCTTGCAAGACTTCACAATTTTGCTTTCTTGCAAGGTTGATTTTGTTCTGAGATCTTGAGAGATCTTGCAAGGCCTAAATCATGATCAAAGTAGAGCAAAGTAAACACCTCACCATGAATTCACACACCAGGTTTCCAGCGTGCCTGGCCTGCCGCACGCGCAAAGTTGACACTGCCATTTGCGTATTCTGTGGAAGACTGTACAATTGAGAGACCCTGGACGGAAAAATAAAGTTGTTCGCCAGGGACGCACTGTTGTGACCGAGCCCGGTAGTCTTCGAAATTTCATGGGCTATCACGACCCGGTCCGTCATCACCGAAAGTAACCGGAAATTAGCTTATTAAAGCCCAAATTTGTGGAATATTCTTGGCCCGATTACCTAGAGATGTTCATCTGGATATAATCTTGCCCTCTGGACTGACTTTATTATCAAAAATCATGTGCACACCTCGTGTAGATTGATTGTTTGGGGCACTGTCCATTTTCGCTACACATGTCAAAAATTGAAATATATGGCTTGACTGTAGGCAGGTATACCTAAACCGGTCATAAACCGGTCATAAACCGCTCAAAGACAACACTGGCCACAAGAATGGAAGCCCAGGATATTTGAAGCAGGGCCAGGATTCTTTCTGCTGTATCCCCCGCACTCGAAACTCCGCGGTCTTCGAAAGTATGCTACCATATCCCTAGGTATCCTTCTTTATAGCATCTGAATCCATAGACGTCCCACCCATAGTCCTTTTCATCCATCCATCACCTTTCCCTTCCAACTGAGCAATCGAGTTTTGTGGTGAAAAGAATACATAGCTGATTCGCCCAGAGGTTATTCCTTCAGGTGTGATCCCACCTTTCGGCGTCCACTTTCCAACGCAGTGATATAGGAGCCCGGACATAAATATGAGGATGTCTCCAGCACGATAACTGTTGGAAGAGAAGCGTGGTTTATTCAATAAGTGGTTGAGACAAGGGATAACCAATGTTACCTCAACTTCATACCAATGTCCGGAAGGTACATGGGGGCCACCATCGAAGTTCCCGACACAGAAACAAGCAGTCGGCCCGTCATCCAGACCATCCACGTGTTCGCCGACCCGTAATTTGTACACGATTGCTCTGCCGAGCCATGGACCTGGATCAGTCTCCCACACCCCAGCTTTGAATGCGGACGTGTATTTTGCATAGTAAGTCGGGAATGCCTCCGCAAAAGCGCATTGTAGGTAGATGGCAACCCTTTCTGTGAGCTTGTAGTAATAGTTTACCGCAAGCGCCGCTTGACAACCTCGAAAGAAATCGCTTGAAGGCATGAAAGGCCCATTCTGGCCAAAGCCTGTGAGAACGATTTAGAAACGGAATATAATCCAAGTCCTACCTTGTGGCCTTGCATAGTCCAACACTGTACCAAATGGGTGACCCCCGCCCGCTCCGATATCTCTGAGCTCCCGCCGTCCGGTGAATAGACCATATATTTCTCTTCTTCGTTGTAGGGGTCGGAGGCAAGAAACACGAGATATAAGTACATGGAGGTCGCGGTGAGATGCGAGACATAAGTACAAGTCCTTGTTTTGATAGTCGTGTATGAGGTAGTTACCAATCGACGTCTTGCCAAAGTCCATCACCATTGTCTTGCTGCATGATAATCTCGTTCGATTCCCCTTCTCTTGGAGAATTGTTGGATTGAGGTTGCCGAAGAGCAAGCGGCGCGACGGGCCATGACGCATCGATCACAAGAACAAGTACCATTTCTGGAATGATACTAGCCACCGGAAGAGCGCTGCAGGGTAAGTACCTCCGTATTTCCTAGTCAATAAGATCCTTACAGATACTCTCAGGCTTCTGGCGGATTTACACTGGAGAAAGCTTTGTGAGTCGTTCAAATTTTCCTCCGGTTAAACCGGGTACAAACAGTCTGGACATGGCTAAAACTGTGTACAACCACGGAAAATGTTTGAGCCTAAAGTTTCATATCATGAGGATACGAAAATCCTCTGGGACACATCACGATTGAGAGTCGGCGATGTGCCGGGGAATAACGAAAACTCCGGGTTCGAAATTTTGGGGGTGTCAAACAAAAATTCGGCTGCTGCCAAAATGTCGAATAGGTAAAATGGGTCATGCGTCACACCCCCTGTCAATTTGAATGAAAAAGTACAGTCCTGGCGCTACATCGTTCCTGCCAGAATCTGCAAATTTTTGGCGAAATTTTATTATATAATGCGATCAGAAATACCGGTATTGTGGCGACTGCAGATTTTCAACACAATTCCAACGCACTCGGTCTCAAGGGTATCAGATCAGAATTGAGCCCACAGCAGTGTTTCTCGTGTAAAATGTTCAAAAAATGTCCCCGCCCTAAATTCTGCAAAAGGCTGCATAATATGGGCTGCTCCATATCGTAACCATATTATTCATAATACGTTAATATATTATTTCGTATTATATTACAGCCTTTTGCGGAACATAGGGCGGGCACGTTTTTTTTTCTGTTTTTGTGTGTTTTCACCAGGAACGCTCTCCTGAACTCAATTCTAGTTCTAGTCGGATTTTCTTGAGACTGAATGCGTTAGAATTGCATTCAAAATCCGCAGTCGCTACAACACCGGTATTTTTGATATCCTTATATAATAGAATTTTTACCAAAAATTCTCAGTTTCCGCTAGGAATGCTGTAGCAATAGGAGTAGTGCACCGATTAAGCTAATTCTTGGATATGTTATGTATCACATGTGGTACTAGTCAACTTTACCATTTTACAATGTTACCACCACCAAATGGTGGTATATACCTCCATTCATCATGATGTGTGAATATGTACCTCACAAAAAATGTGTGCCAAATCAAGATACATGACTAGATTAAAGATGTGAGAGTGATGTTGACTAGTACCACATGTGATACATAACACATCCAAGAATTAGCTTAATCGGTGCACTACTCCTATTGCTACAGCATTCCTAGCGGAAACCGAGAATTTTTGGTAAAATTTCTATTATGTAAGGATATCAAAGATACCGGTGTTATAGCGACTGCGGATTTTGAATGTGATTCTAACGCACTCAGTTTCAAGAAAATCCGACTAGAATTGAGTTCAGGAGAGCGTTCCTGGTGAAAACACACAAAAACAGAAAAAAAAACGTGCCCGCCCTATGTTCCGCAAAAGGCTGTAATGGACAGCACAACTAAGAAACCGTGAGAACTGTCGTAAGATTGTTGCAGAAAAAAAAGTTTTAGAACTTATTTCCAGTTAACTTGTCACAGCTTTTTGCGGAACTTAGGGCGGGGACGGTTTTTTTTTTCCATTTTCGATAATTTTCATGAGGAACGCCGCCACAAGCTCAAATTTGATCAGATTGCCTTGAAATTAGGTACGTTCAAATCGTATTCAAAATCTGCAGTCAACGCGATACCGGCATTTTTGATGCCATCAAAAAATGAAATCTCTACCGCAAAATCTCTGTCTTTCGCAAGTCACCTGTATCCAACGTAGATATACCTCCAGTATGTTGACATGCCGTATCTTCGCGGACATGATCTAATTGTCCCCTAGTTTACGAGATTTGGATGTGGCGATGTGGGATGCCGACTCTCTACTGGCGGATCCCACCGTGAGTGATTACCTGGGCAAGGAGCCAACCATTTCGGCTTCTGATCAGGCAGACTTCGGAAAGAAAGTCAGTGGGGCGACTCTTCATCAGCCGCTGTGTGGAAATAGTAGATCTGTTTGGCCCCTCTCAATGTTGTAGGCTGTATACTGGGGTTTTTCATTCAAATCGACAGGGGGTGTGATGCCTGACCCCATTTACCAGTTCGACATTTCGACAGCAGTCGAATTTTCGCGTGACACCCCCCAAAATTTCGACATTTTCACGAAAATTTTCGTCTTTTTGCGGTTTTCAGGCAGTGTTGAAGCCTGCGTGATAGCTTGGAGGTTCGACAGAGGCTCGGGTGACGCGTGACCGCAACGAAAATTCGTCCTCGACGGGGGGGTCCGTGACGCATGACTGTCAATTTGAATGAAAAACCCCAGTATTAGAGGAAGTCAGAGTTGTTGACTCACAGTCATTTCACGGTCAATGGGAGCAATTATGATTCAGTTCTGTGCCCTGAATCAACCGAGAATCTAACGATAACCGTGGCCAACCCGATTCAGAACTCGATTCTGAACTGTGAACTGTAAAACTGTGCTGTCATAAGAATCGGCCCAGAATGAATGAGTTCCTTCTTCAGAGCAAGAACTGCACAAAATCGGATCGATTCTGGTACAGTTAATAGGGAGTTTGTGCAAAAGCCGCATGGGCCGCATGCGGCTTTTGTGCATTGTGCAAAGCCGCATGCGGCACCACGCGGCTTTTGTTTTCCTATCAATGATGTATGTGATCCTTGCGTAGATGCCGTAGAGAGCTGTCAGTTATTGATCCGGCATCAGGCGGGTGGAGCAAGTGTGGGAAATGCCCTTTTTTTTGGCAGCATCATGGCCATAGCCGCACAGCGGCTGTGGAGAAGTCAAATAATGACGTCAAAATGATGCACATCATGGTCGGTAAGTGGTTCAATATACGGTATAGCACCTAATTCAGTAGTATTTCATCAAAATAAATATAGATACACTCATAAAACCCTCGATTTATCATGCGGCTTTGCACAATGCACAAAAGCCGCATGCGGCCCATGCGGCTTTTGCACAAACTCCCTAATTCTTGCCCCAAGTTCGAATCTTGAATAGGCTGTGAATCGCCCCAGAATTGAGCACTCTGACTTGCCTTATTACTATTGGCATGGTGGCTGAACTGTTGGAATTTTGAGCTGGTCACTCACTTGCATTTGCTGGGCATTCAATGTGCCTCACATCATATTTTCTCCATCCTCTCCACCTAGATATATTGCTATTGCATAAGTACTCACTAATTGTGATGAGTCCCCTGTGTTTGCTATCTCCCAAGTGACACTGTTCATTAGAGTGTTTTGCACTGCAGCCATTGGAGCCATCTGATGGCTGTTTTGCGTTGCGCAAATTGATGGCTAATGGCTCGAATGGCTGCGACACCTACCTGAATTTTTCAAGTGGTTGGGTCGTCTGAGAGTCTGTATACGCATCTGCGAGCAAGTAGTTACTTTTAACCCCAACAGGTCGGACGGCGGATTCAAAATTCTCAAATTTTCACCTTAGTGCTGTTGTGCGGTTGCGGTCAATTCCTGGAGATTCTTGTGCGTTTGGATGCTCATATTGTTTCATTTTGACCGAAAATGACTCGTACAGAACCCATCTTGAACTACCATCCACGAGCCATTAGCCACCAGTTTGCGCAACGCCAAACAGCCATCAGATGGCTCCAATGGCTGCAGTGCAAACAGGCTATTTTAAGATTGACAAGCGCTCGCCGGCGCTTCGCGCCGGCTCCCACTTCTGCCAGAATGATAGATTAAAAGACAGACAGACGGACAGACGTAATTTTATAAAGAAGAGGTGGCCGTGGGATGCGAAGGGAGAGCCACGTCTGAAACATCGACGTTGGAACGCAGAGTGGAAAGCGTAGGCGGTGACGCGGACGATGCGCAGGGCGGCACGGAGCGCGGTGCGACGTAGGGATGTGAGACGTGCGAGGCATCGTGGGGACGCGAAGGAAGGGGCGTGGATGATGAAGACGACACGCAATGCGCCTGTACCGAAGGCAACGCGCCGTGGGGATGCGAATCATCCGGAACGTGTTACGTGGCGCCGTTCTGCGCACCAAACAACGTAGAGACCGTCATGGAGCGATGGATGAAAGGGAAATGAAGTGTGGGAGTGACGGACCACGCGGAATACCCAGAAAGTCCCAATGAAAGACCTTTCCCCCTGCAGTGGTCACCACTGAAGAAGAGGAGAACGCCCAGTGCGTAGGTCCTGGAAATGGGTCGGTGATCCGAGTAGCGGTTGGTGGATTATTGGAATAAAATAAGAGAATTGGCCCCGAGCCGTAGAGTACAAAAGTGGCGGAAAATCAGAGTAAGAATGTCGAAAAATGCCGTCAAGAGAAGATGAAGTCGTGAGGTGCGAATTTGGGGGTTTGGGTGGCTAGACTGTCCACTGGTGACTTCAGAAGACTGAGGACGGAGGGACACCGAATCCCTCCTGGGCGTGGAGCCCTACACTGGTCACTAAGATGGTGGTTTTCGGTAGAAAGGTGATGATGTCGCACTGTTTACGTTACAAACAATGCTGTAAGTAAAATGAAAATAGAAACGGGATAGAGCCGAAACCCGCGTGTGGATGAATTTCCACACGTTGGCCATACAACCGCTCCACACCGGGACGTGTGCGCTTGGTATGAGCACGAAGAGCACATACGGTCGCTTGATTTCTGACCAATGTGCCTTCGACGGCTTACACCGTCTGTGCAACAGAGAAGGGTTCTGTCGTCACGAATGGACAATCGTTCTGCAAACTCGAAGTCTTGCCGTCGTGGAAATGAATGCGTGCAGCTCACCACTCGACCACCACGCGAATAGTCGTTGAATTCCTGGGGTCTGTTGCGACCCGTCAACATGTCGACGGCTAGGGACGGGTGTCCCGTTAACGGGTCAACCCGTCCCGTACCTGTCTGTCAGGAATATCTTATCGCTTGGGAATGCATTACAAAAGGCCGGGCGCTTGCGCCGTCACTCCGCTTCGGGTCAGGAGAACCGAAGTATTCAATTCTACATATATACTTGAAAGATTGCTTTCATCAGGGTAAAATCAAATGTCAGATTCCCAAGAAAAAAAATCTGTCAATGGAGAAAACTCCACCGACGGCGCCTCTACTGTTGTCGTGGTTGAGGAAAACGCCGTGAGCACATAAGTAAGCAGCCAGGTTTCCCAGTGCTAACATATGTTTTAGCATATATTGAAGAGTAGTGATGAGTTGTCAATGGATAGCTTTACACATTCATGCACGGCGTGATGCGCATAAGGTAGATTGGGCATCTGCTTCCCAATATTCTGCTGACAGATGCCGTAGAGCGACCTAATGAGAGTCTTTGTCAACTACCTCCCAAACAATATCAATAAGGAGGGCCTTGCAGTCGAATTCCTCAAGTCCGGTATATCGATTCGAAATGCTTCCATTCACCCTGCGTGGAATAAAAGCTACTTGTGGGCGGACATTGTTGTAGCCGCAACTGACTACGCCAAGGCCTTGGGGATGGATAATAAACTGATCTTCGGGACCGCCATCGGAGTTAAACCATTCAGCTTAAGATCGAAGTACCAGAAATCCCCTCAAAACATGCCTCACGGGCAAGAAATGCGCTTTACAGCAGATCTTAGCGGCGTGGAAAATGGTCCGTCGTACAGCTTTTCCAAATCTTGCAGAGGCAGGGACAGATTTGTGCGGCGATGGTAGAAAGTTTATTTTTCTTCTATGTAAGACTACGCTGACTGGAACCATAGATCAGGCCGATGAGACTTTTCGTCAACAACCTTCCAAACAATATTAATAACGAGGGGCAAGCAAGTCCCCAGCATTGAGGCCTCGGCGGTTTATAGTAAGCGTAGCGTCTGTCGTATGGGTCCAGGGATTGGGACAAGGACTTGGAAGGTGGTGGTACACTCCTTCCGCCCATTTGAATTGTTTGCTGTAAGGTTGCTAAGTCGCTGTATTTACACTGCGCATACGTTCTGGTACTCACCGAGCTCGAACCACTCAAAAGCACCGCAATTTCGCGTCCCGAGAGTGGCGCAAGAGGATGACCCGATGGACCAGAATGAATCGCACGAAAATGCTATCGACGACGACGCAGTTGAAGAAGATGATAAACCAAAATGTTCAATCATGGAGGACGACGGCATCAGGCGTCCCAGAGTTGATCTTCAGACTGGACATGAACAAGCAAAGACACATATTCTGCGAGTCCGCTTACCTGATGACATTCTGGTCCCAGTGCCCATAGGGCCTGGAATTCCACGTCGTGATAAGGCGCACTCACGATCAAAATATTGCAGATTGATGCTTATATTTTACAAACCTTGGCGACATGCGCCGGACTTGAAAGGGCCACATCTTTCCTGGAAACAAGCTTTTGATGAATTCATTGCTGCTTGTCCTCAATCAGTGCTATCAAAAATGAATAACATGCAGATACTTCACGAGTGCCGAGATAGCCGGGATGACCATTTCGCAGAACGGCGTACCCATATACGACATGCCGTGAATTCTGGCAGGCGCAAGCGACGAGAGACCCAAGACGATTTTTCTGGAGAGGATATAACGGAAGAAATGATTCTTGATCATTTAGAGACACTCACGACTCGGTTTTCACTCAAAAAGGCAGCATCCAACGAAGCTATCCTTGAATGCATCAGCTATGCCGAGGAAGCTGGGTTGTACAATCGTTCAAGTTCCCCGGATATTGTAATGAATGATGCAGAGCGTCCATCTGAAGACTTCAGCGGACCGCATGGGACGCATCTGGCACACGATACCTATGTGGAAGATGTCTGGGAAAAAACATATGATGATCGGCGAGAACAATACAAGCGAAATGCATCTGTTGTTTCCCCTTTGTCAGATACGGTGTCCTCTGAAAAGACATCAAATGACTCAAAAACTTGCCTTTCAGACGGAAGTGCATTCCGAAATGCACTCTTGTCAGCCAATGAAACGATTGAGATTAGACAACATGTTCAAGGTTCAGAGCCCGAGAAGAATGTGGATATTGAGGCACATATTGCAAAATGGACCTTGAACAAGGAGCAGGCTCACACTTTCCGAATTATTGCAGAACATAGTCTACAGAACAAGCCAGACCAACTTCGAATGTTTCTTGCAGGTCCTGGCGGTACAGGTAAATCTCGTGTCATAGATGCGTTACGTGAATTCTTTGAGCTGAGAGGGCAATCGAGGAGGTTCCGGCTTGCCGCTTATACCGGTGTTGCAGCTCGAAACATCAAGGGAATGACGCTCCACGCTGCTCTCTGTTTACAACAACGTTCAAGTGGTTCAACACAAATGAAACCCGTCGAGACCTTACTGCAATGTGGGAGGGCGTTGATTATTTATTTGTAGACGAGGTCTCGATGGTTGGATGTTCTTTGCTTTATAAAATCAGTCAAGCTCTCAACGAAGCGAAAGGAAATGTTTCACCGTTTGGAGGCGTCAACGTGATATTTGCAGGTGATCTTGCACCAGTTGGGGAAACGAAGCTGTTTGCGAAGATCAATACGTCAGCTGAGAGTGCCGCAGGGAAAAAAGGCCAAGCGAATATCATGGGGAAGCTCCTCTGGCTTTCCGTGAACGTCGTGGTTATGCTGAAACGAATTGAACGTGTCCGCCGAAGATAAAATCCCCTGACAGGAGGACTTGATGATACCGACCCAGATGCAATAGAGTTTGTAGAGCTACTTGGCCGACTACACGAAGGTAGATGCACAACGGAGGATTTTAACCGTTTGAATACCCGATTAATTACACAGTTACGTCCGAATTGGAATGACTCTCGCCTCCGAAATTTACCTGTAATTGTGTCTCAGAATGAACTTAAGGACGCATTGAATGAGAAAGCAGCTAGGGCATATGCGATACAAACGGGCCAGGATTTGCACTGGTATTATGCTACAGATACGCGAAGTAACGGAACTGTTATCACAGATCCTTCATTGAGAGAACATCTTGTTGGGAGATTGCACTCCGGTCAGACAAGTTACCGTCTTGGACGCCTTCCCCTCGCAATGGGAATGCCTGTAATGATCACGCAAAATTTTGATGTACAAAATGGGATTGTAAATGGCACCACAGGGATTGTAAAACAAATACGCTATAGAATAAACGAGTCAGGAGAGAGAATTGCAACATCTTGTATTGTATACGTACCAGACGTGACGGGACCAGCACTGCCAAGCCTCCCACCGAAACACGCCGCCGTTCTTGCTGAAACCGTTGATACGACCTTCACGCACCCAGATTCCCACAAGAAGTGTGTGATTAAGAGAACCCAGCTCCCATTGGTCCCAGCTTTTGCGATGACAGCGCATAAAGCCCAGGGTAAAACGATGGAAGCCATTATCGCGGATTTAGAAAGCACCAAAGGGACCGAAGCACCTTACGTCATGCTGTCGCGTGCGAAATCTCTTGACGGAATCTTCATCCTTCGTCCGTTTCGACTGAGTGCGATCCAATGCCATCCAAGCCAAGATGTCCGCAATGAATACAAGCGGCTGGATGTGCTCTGTCATCAAACAACCATGAAATACGGTTCTGCTGCTGAGGCTGCAGAGTCTCAAGATTACCTTGTCAAGACCTTCTCTGCCGACGCTTTACCAAGTGCGGACAGCGAAATAAGTCTTGAGACCGGAACAGGTGGGGAGACCAGACAACCAGCAACCCTGCAGGCCATGACGGCACGGTTGGTTGGTGGCCGAGGTCAGCAGGCCCCGTCGACTCAGACATCTCATGAAAGCCCCCGCAATATGAAGCGTCGGCGGCGCGCTCAGACAGATCTTGCACCCATGGAAGGAGAATTGGATGTCGAGGAGGTGATGGAGGACGCCGCAGACCACGGTACTCGCAGATTGGAGCGCTTGCAAAAGGCGAATTCGCGTTTGATTGCCGGAGGATCGCCACAAAATGATCGCCGTCCAGTGACAGCCTCTACTGCTTCCTTTCCTTCCTCCCCTGTCCGTCGTCGCAGGATTCTGAAAACCTCGTCGATGGAACCCAGCCTCACTTCATCACGCAAAAGAGGATCAGGGAGCGATGTCGAATTGCCTCCCCTCAAGCGCCGCCGTGGCGACGAGTTAAACGGAGATAAATGACGCCGGTAAGAATGAAAACCTCGGAAATTTCCTCAATTACAGCCAATGTCGGAACCGAAGGCGCGGTCAAAATTTTCCTGTTTTGGGATGTTTCCAAAGAATTGTTAGTAACTCAACCAGTTCTGCACCGATGTGGATGAAGCCTAGGTAGATCTGTCGGGCTAATTCATGCGCAATTAGTGATAGAGAGCGATTTATGAAAATATTATATATTAGGTAATCTCTGCTTTTGGACGATTTTCGTGCCAAATAGTGTTTTGCATGTCCAGGACATGTCCCAGTGACCTAATATTTTGGGAGGGACAACATATATACATACCTGACCGACCACGTGATAGAGCCAGAATTACGGATATTTTGGTTACAGTCCTTGTAGCTCTAGTCTCTTATAAACAGACACTATAACATTACTTACCTCGTACCTTGGTTGTTATAGTCTGTCATTGACCTTGATTGAATGATCGCTAGCGTCGCTATTACAAATCACGAAAAATTCCCGGCTTTCACAAGGGTGCAGGGACGCGTTTTTCATTCTTTCAAGGCCATAGGTAAGTTTAGGAATACAATTCCTGTAAGCTGTTCTACCAGAAGTTGAGCGGAAAGTTGCAGAGGCACAATGCCGGAATTTGATGTCCCGGCACACCAAGACAGTCAATACTGTGATTCCTGGCAAAGAGCCCACGAATGGTAATTTGGAAGAGGTAGTTCGATTGAATATGATGTTTTGAGAGACTTTCTCTCCCAAAATTTGTGAATATGGCTACCAGAAGGGGAGTGGCTGCAGGGACAAATTTGAAACTCCGACGATTATATAATAACGACGCTACGCATACACGATCGCGTGGTCAACTACAGACTATTGTAGCTCCATTGGATACATTTAGCAGTTTTGGCATTCAGAAATATTGTAAGAATTGCATTTATATCGAGATTTTATATGATTATAGCTCTATCACATGTACTCTTAGGTATATATGTTGTCCCTCCCAAAATATTAGGTCACTGGGACATGTCCTGGACATGCAAAACACTATTTGGCACGAAAATGGTCCAAAAGCAGAGATTACCTAATATATAATATTTTCATAAATCGCTTTCTATCACTAATTGCGCATGAATTAGCCCGACAGATCTACCTAGGTTTCATCCACATCGGTGCAGAACTGGTTGAGTTACTAACAATTCTTTGAAAACATCCCAAAACAGGAAAATTTTGACCGCGCCTTCGGTTCCGACATTGGCTGTAATCTCTGAAATTCTTTGAGATTCCATGCCAAGGCCTAAAAGCTCTCGGAAATCCCTCCGAATATTCTTTGGCATTCTTTTAGATTCTATGCCAAGGCAGGGTCTTATATAAAAAAGCGAAGCTACGGTCGTCCTGCATTCAGTTCGCCCTTCCACTCCCTTTGCATCCGTCTACCACTAGCTGCTCTTTGACTTCCCAACCATGAGCTCAATCACCTTGCGCCGCTGCAGTGTTGACCGGAAAACTGGAAAAACAATGTACGATCGCTTCCCTCGAGGAAGCACAGGCCATGGGAGATGCCATCTTGTCTGCCCACGAGATCAACATCTCTTTCTTTCGCGACAAACCCAATGCCAGGGGCAACATCTACTACCACACATCCGAGGGCACCCCGTTTTTGGCAAACTTCATCGCCGAGATTGGGTCCGAAGCCCAGGGAACTTGGATGGCTTTGTCTCACAAGAAAAAACCCCCTCCTTATAAACTGGTAGGCTTTCAATGAGCTTGAGTTATATATCTCACTGATCGCTTGACAGCCTTACACCGACGCGAATTCCAGGTCCCATAGGATGGTCCTCGCGCTTCGCTGCCCCACCAGCGCACCCGAGGGCTTGTGTTCCATGTTTCAGAATGGAGCAGCAGTCTATGATGCTCTGCGTGTATCTGACGAGACAGAGGAAGCGAAGAACGGCGAGGTGGAGGAAACATGTGATAGAGCCAATCATCACTGCGTTCCGAGGTCCCGTAGACAGACCCTGTTTACGTGAGGCTACGTCAGTCTACATCAGTTTACGTAGTAAACCGAGTGTGTCTATCCCACGTAGACTATTTTTAGTCTACCTGGGTCTATCGTCGGTCTACATCTGTCTACCCCGGGTAGACTATGTATGTCTACCAAGGTCTACCACTGCTCCTACTCCCAGGGACTCCCCGCTGCCCTCTGCCGCGTCCTCTGGCGTCTCGATTGTGCTCGGGCTGTGCGTCGCTACCGATTAATTGTATTAATATCATCCCTGTAGTAATTTCTTGTTTTGGAGGCTTCTCCCGTTGCTCATGCGCTGGCATGATTCAGCGGCTCTCCCCATTTCTTTCTCTCCCTCTATTACGGTCTTTCCTTGAGGCTCAATGAGCCGCCAAACCGGGCTGTCGCGCGCTGCGATGGCCCCTCAACTCGCTTCCAACAACCCCAATCTGTATGGCGAAGGAGCGCCGTTTGGCGATCCGTAAGTGTATTGGGCTTTCTTCCGAGTTTTTCCGACGCTTTTATTTCAGCTTCCAAGGGGCGCCCGCGCCAGTGGGTGGACCGGTTTATCACGAAGCACACCTCCTAGGCCATGGCCCTCCACCGTACGTCAAAGTCAAGTGTTCGTTTCCTTGCGATGTATTACTTACACGTTCGCAAGTGGCACACCAAGGGCTACCGCTCGCTCGATGTCGCTCGATATACCCGCAGCCTACAATCGAGATCGTCTGGGCTTCAACCACGGCCGGGTTCCCTCCGCGAATACACGTGCCGCCGCCGCCGTCAATCCCAATACCATTGCATATAATTCATCTTCTTTCAATACTCCCACTCAGTCAAATTGCTACCATGCCCCGTCTAGATCCTTAGCGCCTTTACAACCCCCAGTTCGTCATTTCCGAGGAGCGAACACAGATGGATCAAATGCTCGAAATGATGCAAACGTTACTGAGCGACACGGCCGAACTCAAAGAGCGAATTTCCTCTGTTGAGGGAGCCCTTTTCGAACGTTTGCAGCCGTCTATTCCTGTTCGTGCCACCGGTATCGCTGCACAGCGCGGCGGCCGTTTTACTCGCTCTAAGAGAGGTGCTTTCGCCGCCACCCGTCCTCCAGCCAATCACGATGCAGCTCCATCTTTAGAAGACTCGGACAGCGACACATCCCAGCCGACTACAACGGATGCATCGACAGATACAGATCATGACCCCGGCAGCGTAGACGACGATGGCGTAACCTTTCAAGTCTTGGATATCTCGCCCTCTGAGAAGCGTGCCCTCCAGGTCAGTTTTTCCGAGATTTTAACGACACAGCTGACCCACATTGTAGTCATATGTGACCAAAACATTCCGCCGTGTATGCCATGTCGCTGGGAGGCACTGGCCAGATCCAGATGTCGTCCGTACGAACGCCGTCACCCAGGAGGTCTACCAAACACCAGTTTTCAGTGTCCATGTGACGGACCATCGCAATCGCGATCTCGTCAATGTTGTCGCGCACAAGGCCCAATCCGAATTACAAGTACATTTTTTACCGTTGCCTAAACTGGGAGCTTACCGTGCCATCTAGAATCGCGATGCCTGGCCCCAGAAACTCAAGCGGCCGCCGGGGACGCCTGAGCCGACCTTCGACCTCGCATATCTGCGGGATCGAGCCAAGGAGTCGTTCCGCAACCTCAAGCAGACGTGGAAAGAAACTCAAAACATCGAAGCTGCAATACAAGGTGATGTGAATCGTGTTAGTCATCGTCGCATGATGCGCCGCCGACGTGTGCGTCTCCATCTATTACTTGTCTCCATCATACTCATCAGCCATTGCAGAAATCGGAGCAACTCGCCAAAGTCGTGAATGCTTTCGCCGCCGACCACCATCTTGATCCGGATTTTCTGGCCGATCTCATACACGAGCAGTACCTTTCCGACGAAGTCTCCGGGCCTGAGGATGAGGCTGTTGAGACTAGGGATGCATGGAAGGTGCGCCTAGCTGCCGCCGCCAACCTCCCCCTCGATCCGGCCGCACAAAAGAAGATGGAGATTCTCGAGCTACTTGTTCCGGCTTGGCGCTCCGAAGCGGTTCGTTGTTGCTGCTGCTATATCTTCACCCTCCGTGTCTGATGTTGTTTTAGTATTCCCACCTCATCCACGACCTGGAAAACTTCCGCCTCGACAGCACTTTCCCCATTCAAGAGCTTAATCTCAAATATGTTCGGGTTGGGTTAGACCGTTCTTCGGACCGTATTCCACGGTATGCGCCGTACGATTTTGGAATTTCGATGGAATGGTGGAAGGAGAATAATGTGCCGGCGAATAAAACAGTGTTGAAGGGTTGGAATAAATGGCCAAAGCCAGATGATAGCGGCCTTATCTTGGAGCGGGACGCGACGGGAGTAATTGTTGGCGCCTCTTATGCATAGTAGATTCTACCGCACGTAGTTACATAGAATAATTCGAAGTATTCATGTACATTTATTCATAATTAGTCAATCGTCTGCGGTGGCGTCATCACCGTATTCCGTGAATGAAGTCGGAAACTAATGAGCTCGTTAGTTCTTCAGTGCAAGGTCTAAAGGGCCTGGATCGTACTCTGTCCATTGTTGTTGTAATCCACAACGGCGGTATTGTGAACCCAATTTTCCCTCGGGAAATCTGGGATTTAATGTCTGCCAACGGCAATACTTGCGGCGGATAATTAGGGTCGTTGGTCGGTGCATATTTTTTGTATAACCACGTTTCAACTCCCAACTCAAGACTGAAGTACGGGTGGATCCGTCAGTCAGCGTGCATCCAAGCAAGATGAAAAATTCTCACAAATTATTCCACACGAAACTGCCGTTATCGAGTGGTGTGTCGCCCGGTATCATCCAGAGAATAAATGCCAGTGGAACGGGTTCGGATCTGGGAATACCACGTTGCTTGTGCTGCAAGATTGTGTGTATCGCGCCCGAATATTGTTCACCCTTGTATCGAATCTGAATGAGAGCAGACCCTGAACCACGTCTCGAACATGTTGTTGGTGTAATTCTGCGACCGTCCAAGAACGCATAGTTGTATGTCTCAGCAAATGAGTCCAAACTCGCCAAGCTGATGTTGTGGCCATTGAGGCGGTAATAGTTCACGAGACCCACTCGCATCGCATCATTCTCGATTCTTTCCGCTTTTTCTGCAATGCTGCCAGGCACCACCCGTGATGACGTGTGTTCTGAATTTACATCAATGGTTGAATTTGTGCAAAACAATGTTCGTACCGTGAGTAGCGGCGTCTTGAATTGTTCCAAAGGCTTCTCTATCCTCCAGTGGTCGAAAAAGACACTGGATGAACTGATGCTCCAGACGCAACCCAAGCGGGAGGTTTTCCCCAGATGTCTCATCAAGAATTCCGTACAACTAGGCAAAATTGTTAGCAGCTGATGATTCCCATCTAATTGGCGTACCATTCCATCCAGCTGTGCCATCCGATGGAACTCTCGCATCATCGACACTTCGAGAAGCCCACCTCCCCAGTTGTTAGTATTCAAGTTTTTGAGGATTTTGTTGAGACGTTCGGGAAGAAAAGCCCAGAAACCGTAAATTGGGCCAAAATCCAAGGTCGGGGACGTGCACAGCCCAGTGATGATTTGGCTTCATCTTATCCATCCCATATAGCTAGTATTTGAGTGCGTGAGCAAGGACAACTCATTTGACCTGTAGCGCACCTGGGAGAACCCTAGAAGGTACTCTTCCAATAATTGCTTCGCTCTATTGAGCCCTTCGCGGGTTATGGAACTGCCAACTAGAATTTTTAGTGCTGTAGCAAATCGAAGGAAATTCTCGTCTTCTCCTTCCTGCATTCGCTGAAATGGTGCTTTCGGCTCCCGTGGACGACGGGTTTTTGTGTTCCCAGCTTTCTCTGCTGCCTCCCAGGATGCTAGCTTTTTCTTGTACTCAGCTAGGGCAGCGGGATAGTTTTTGTCAGCTCTCTCGAAGTCGGCTGTAGCTTCCGCAAGAATCGTTCCCACACAAGGGGTATCTGCAGTGATTGGGTTGATGATTACTGGACCAGACGAGACATGTATACTTACCACGACTGCCCAGGGACCTGTAGTTGCAAATTTGTACTCGTCTGCTGTCAGAGAGTCACCTGCAGCCTCTCCAACCCGCAAGGGTAGGCGCCCCGCCCACAAGGGAGATTCAAACTTCAATAATTCAGTAATGTAGGCACAAATTGCAGCCAACTAACTCACACTTTCCAAAAAATCATGCACAATATTGAGCTCGCGCGCAGTTTGAGGGGTATTCCCTCGCAATGCACCAGTTTCAATCCAGCGGTCGAACCACTGGGTCTTCGCAACACCTAAGAGGGTAAAGTAAATGCACAAGGATGCAAGATTAAAAGGAGGAGCTCACCAAGAAGTAAATTGTGCATTGGATCGACAACGGTATATTTCACCATGTCGAAATAATATAAGCGAGCAAATTCAGACCAGCTTGTGCCATGCGTCGCAAAGAAGTCTTCCTTTTCCTCCAACGAAGACAAGGCATTGTACTGGTAACAGAGACGCCTATGTTCTTCACCAGTGCGTGGAGGAAATTCTGTAATAATTCATCAGAAACTAGATGGGCAGTAATTTGAGGACTTCTGTTACCATTCCGAAGGGACTTGTCAGTGAAGAACTCATCTCGGGACACTTTACATTTAGTGCACGGCATGGCCTTGTGACTATGATCGGCGAATCCGCACAATTTGCACATTGCGGATCACCTGCACATTGCAGGGTGATCTGCAATGATTGCGACTAATGCAACACGCAGTCGTTTGCCTGGTTCTGCAGTTAGATTGAAACAAATCCAAATTTGCCAACAATCACCATCAGGATACTCCGGAGTCTCAATGACTATGCCCTCCTCGTAAAGCATAAGAAGATCGTCAACAATGATCTTCAAGTAGCGTTGCAGCTGCTCAGCAGTCGGCTCTTTTTGCCCAGTCATTGCACTCAGGATGCAGTTCTCGGCACGATATCTGCAGATATATAAATGAGGTATTCATATTGGAGTTGTGGACTCACTTCAGACTGTTTGGTAGGTTCTGGATTGAGAAAGACATTGCCCCCGACGATTGATTTGGGGCAAAGCTGCTTTTGCTACGCTTGAACCTGAAATATGTGTCAGGTCAGAATCAAATGTTGGCATCAATACGTACCAGTCCAGACTGTGACTGACTCCAACACGAATCTCCTTCTCGCAGTGTGGACCAAAGAAGAATTGTCGACCTTCTGCATCCTTCATTGAACTCCATACATCTGCGTCCTGCATGCTGTGCAGCTCTCCATCTACTCGAGGGCGTGATTTCCAGGACTCAACAGCCGAAACCATGCCCGGTCGCTTAAAGAATTCCCGAAGAGCGGTAGACAGTAATTGGATGGGAGCAACCATATAGGGCTTCCGCTTTTTGGACCCTGGAGGATCAGAACCGTGCTTGTCTGATTCGGCATCTGCATTTTCCCAACTATTGTTCTCATTTTGATCTGGCCCAGAAAGAACCTCTTCATCGCAATCGGGACAGAATGCTTCCGGTTCGGTATCGGGCTTGAAGATGAAGTGGCAATGAAAGCAAACCGGATGCACCCCGAAATTGTCTTTGATGTCAAATTTAGCAAAGACCGTTTTGAGGGTACGCGGTGTCGCAAAAGCTCCAGTAAAGTCGCCAGCCAAAGCGGAGAAGATGAAGGTCAGACATATCAGGATAAGAGATGCAGCGCGAAAGGTGACATGATGTTTTGTGTGGAGGAAGGCGACCATGTACATGACGCAACGGATATACCATTGCGGGTGGAGATGATCGCGTGCCGTAATGCGGGGCATGGGTTCTGGGATGACAGGTGCCGTGGGATGTCCGTGAGCCTCTGGGAACGTCGGCGGCGGAAATCTGAGATCAAAATCAGTCATATTACTCTTGTGCTATCAGAATATGTACCGTGGGGGAATTAAATTCTCAGCTGCTGGCGGAATGACAGGAGCGGATTCCGCTACATCTGTGGGCCTATTTATGTGAATATACAGTGTTAAAACATTGAAATCGAGAGAGCATACTCAGATGGTGCTATCACCATAGGACTGGCATGAGGGCGATAATATGTAGGCACTGGAGCCGTGCCCCGCCCACGCAACGAAATCCCCGCGGCTAGGCGAGATCCCCCGGATAGTCCTCCACGTCCGGAAGGAGCTGCCCCGGGCTGCAATTGAGGCGGAATTTCAGTCGCAGTGGGATGCAGTCTCGATGTGCTTGAAGCACCACCGCGCCGCGCAGCTAAGGAGGTCCGCGGTACTGTACTATCGGAAGCCTGAGTGGACCGGTTGGAGGGTGTTTCGGCCATGGACGTTTGAAGAAAGGAGCCAAGAGTCACTCACGAGGCTTGCGCGACGCTTGCCGGGAGGCTAAGCGGAGACAGCGGAGATCCGCGGTCCGCTGATGGTGCCAAGCATCAAAGATCATGTCAACTGTCAAAATATCGGCAGCACTGCCAGCACTCTCAGTCGACACAGCTCGACACAGTTCCACAAACAAGGCCGAGAAATCAACCCGCCAGCAAGGGGTGTAGACACATGTATACAAGGTTAGTCTATCTCAAAGTCTGTCTACGTCTGTCTACGGGGGTAGACTAACCCTTGGTCTACGGACCCTCGGAACGCAGTGCATTCGTAGGAATATATGGTATGATTTTCATCATCGCCAGAGTGAATCGACTGAAATTCGGTCTCATTAGCGAGATTGAGAAGCCCGTGCTTCACAATTGAACAGCTCAGCACGTGAATCATAATGCATTTCCGCTGGGTAGGACTAAGAGAGCAAATTTGTGACATCATATAATTGAAGCACATTATTTATTCCATGGGGCGTTCACGAACGAATTCTGGCTTCTAGGTGCCCTCAAGAATGATCCTTAGTGTTTTAAAACAAAAATCTAAGTTCCCCAGGGCCGTATCTCCAGCGCTACAGTGGTTCTGCATGAAAACACCGGAATTTCCATATATGGTAACTTAGATCATGCCATCAAAACTACAGGGACGAGATTCCCTCCTGAATCGCCATGTGAATTGATCGGTTATATTTCCGAGGGAATGGGCTGAGATTTGAGGTTACACCGACAATTTTGCAGAAAACAGACCACAAAAAGAAAAAGAAAAAAAAAAGCCGCGCCCTAAGTTCCACACACATCTGTAAGCATGAAATTGTCTGACTGGGCCGCAGAAAAGTTCAGACCACGGTTCTGCTTAGAATTTTGATGACATTCTGCTTAGCACACCAACTTTCCAATGGACTGTGAGCCGAGCTCAGCGAGTCGAATTTGATGAGAATTGAGCACAAGCGGACCATCAAGACAATCTTGCAAGGGGCGGTTTAGCCATTGCAAAACAGGCCGTGTAATCAGCCCAGAGGAAGATCCAAATGACTTCCCGTGACATGCAGAAATGCTATATTCCCCTTCTTCATCAACTGAACATGGATTTACAGCTCTATGCGGAACATAGGGTGCGGCCCCTTTTTTTATTTTTATTTTGTAAGTTTTCACGGGATTCCTGATTGTGAGCTCAATCCTCAACCGTTTTCCTTCAAAGTAGGCTCATTCGATTCGGACTGAAGGCCGGCGGGAACCTCGTAGCCCGATTTTTTCTAACTGCCTCGAGATCATTTGGTGGGTCAAGTTTAGGCGTTTTTGACTGTACAAGAGCAGATTGGGTCTCACAGTACTAATAATGGTCGGATTAACCTAGATTTTTGATACGATGTACTTTGCCATATTCCGGAGGGCATGTCGTACCGGGATAGTGAATATGGTGCAACTTCAAATATATAGATTGTAAGGTAGGGGACAGACAAGTGCGGTTGCCCCACGTGATCGATAGCCTTATTGGGAAGATTGTTATATTTTCACTGAAATAAACCTGTTCTCAGACTATATTAAAAAATCTGGCTCCACAGTTCTGTGTGAATGTATCATAAGACAGCTCCCAAATATTTTGAGGAATTTTGGTTGAGAAATGGAGGACTAGTTCCAAAATGATCAGACATTGATGATCTTCTCTGTCTACATCAATCGCGTTGCCTGCCCACTTCAATTTGGGAACTCGTCCCCCATTTCTCGACTGAAATTCCTCAAAATATTTGGGAGCTATCTTATGATACATTCACACAGAACTGTGGAGCCAGATTTTTTAATATCGTCTGAGAACAGGTTCATTTCAGTGAAAATATAACAATCTTCCCAATAAGGCTATTGATCACGTGGGGCAACCGCACTTGTCTGTCCCCTACCTTAGGGAAATCCACTTGATATTCTGCACTCCAAAGTGTGTGATATGTAGATTGAACTCGGGCATCCGACGCTGGCTCCACCGAGAACTTAAAGAAACACGTTCTTCTGTGCTTTGGCAAGAACATTGTTGAAGCAGCAATTACAGGTGAGGGCGTGAAAAATCCCGATGGTTCCATTTTTGCAGCATTTGCTCGTGCTGGCCAACATCCTGTGAATGTATCGCATCGAGCGCACACCACCCGGATGCTCGGTAAGCCCATTTGTCGACTTGCGAGCAGGGACTGATGTGTACCAAGTGCCAATATTACGAGTTGGGTGACTGAGAGTACCTTAAACTGTAAGGTAAACCTTAAGCTCGGCACAGGACACAGAAACTAGCAGGGGAATCCGAAGTATAAATATAGTTACTAAGTACAGGAGAGGGAATACTACGCACCTAGAGGGGGAATCTGAAGAGACGAAAGGATGGGGATTCTCATGCTAGGCGAAACATATATACTATCAGGTACTACCCAGTAGCATGTGTCTGGAGCTATCTACAATGATCACAGGCTTGGTTGCATAACATGTCCCAGTGTGAGCGGCGGAACCGGATGGGAGCCGAGGTTGTCAGGGCTGAGGCAAGTGCCGGAGCGGACGGTCCGAGGACGGAGCTGAAGGTGCCGGAGCCGAAGGTGCCGGAGCTGAGGACGGGCCCGAGGATGGAGCCATGCTGTGCAATTTTCAGAAACCCTCTGCCACTTTCGAGCTTTTCGAGGCTTTTCACTGATTTGACAAATGTTCTTGTTTCCCCGGCGTCCCTAACCTCAATTGTGTCCAAGATGATCTGGAATGAGTCACTTTCAGCATCGCATGATCAATCTGGCGGTTTCAGTGGCCATGGAAATGCCGTGATGTCGTTGTCGTGGAGCCATTGCTTCGCCAGCTGCAACTCGTGCTTTGGGTCGTTATCCTATCTCTGTCTACCCTCTGTCTACCCAGGTAGACATATGTCTACCATGACATGTAGACACATGTTAGTCTACCTCTGTCTACCCCTGTCTACTTCTGTCTACCCAAGGCAGACAGCTTTCGGCTACCTCGGTCTACCTCAGTCTCTCTTGGTAGACTGACCCCATCCAAACGTACCCGGCTAATTTGGCCTTTCCAGCTCCAAAAGTCCCTAGACAAGTCCAAAGAAGAACGAGCCAGCGACTCGGAGGAACGCGCCAGCAGAGAGTCGGAATCACGGCATCACCACCAAATATGTGCATATACTTTGACAGCTGTCAGCCATCGGATCAAACAATCACTCATTGCACGATATTTCTTGGATATTTCCCTTCTTCAACATTCGCAACCAATTCGCAACCTCGTTTACAGCTCACTGCAAACTCCTCTTCAACCTGGGTCGTCAGCCACAGACGGTCCGCGGGTAATTGTTTACAGAGAAGTTAACTTGACAGGCGTGAGTTGAGCTGACATCATTGAAGAGATTCTTGCCTGATTCCGAACAAAAAGTCGCTCGCGGCATTGGCGAGGGTGTCCGAATTATGGGTATACCCAGCGCAGCGACAAATTTTCAATGTTGATCTAGATGGTCGACCAAACTCTGACAAGATTCACTTGTTAAGCCGAATTTTCGGTGTGGTGGAGCAGTCGCCGGGTCTCGTTCTCCGTATCAGACGTCTCGACATCATCCTATCGTTTTGCGACGTGTATCTGCCCTGCAGACCGCAGTTTCTAATGTTCTTTCTTACGCCAAAAAAAAATAACTTGCTGTCAGAGTTGGGCTGAACCTTTCATGTCAGAATCGCTTGCATGGCTAGAAAGGTCAGCTAACCCCCCTCCTGCGGTTTTATAATTTCCGGGTGATATTCCGTACACGATGTACACTCGCAATAAATAATTTTTTTAATTCCAAAGTTCGTCTTACATACCGGAGCGAAGCGGAGGCCATCTTGTAAATATTGAATGAAGTCGAAGTGAGATGGAATATCTCGTGTCTTGGGAAAAACGAAGGAGATGCGAGCCTAGAGTCGCAGTGGGAGGGAAAGCCAGGCCGCCACCATGAAGGTGACCGAATAGGGAGTCCAAGACAAGAAGTCCACAAAGGATGATTTACTCTGCCGCCACCGCCATACTGTGATCAACTGACAGCGGTGCAGTCAGCCCAATCGCCAGAGCTCGACATGTAGAAAAGAAGGGATCCCATTTGAACAGCAGAAGCATTGGCAGAAACTCGGCGCCACGAACGGATGTCGCTCGCCCTTCTAGCATCGGGAACATTCTAAGACTTTGTCAGGATCGAGTTCAGTCTTGGGGCGCCGATACCAAGTTGAAGGATTCAGAGGATCTCACAAAGCAGTTACAGTCAACTCACTTGGAGTCGCCCGTCTCGGTGACCGTTGGCACCTGGCACCCGAAACGCGCCTCGGAGCTCGAAAATGCTTCGGTTGCTTCTGGCAGACCTCACATCTGTAAAGCTATCTTGACTGATTTCGATCTGTCGGCTTATCTGCAAGACTACTTTGCTGCAGACCACAGTGATGCGAGGTCATTATCGGCAAGGCATGACACTGCACAGCCCGCTCTTTACTCGAGAATCCAAGAACATAACATAGTTTTTGGGAAGCGCGCATAAAAAAAATCGGTTTTTGCTATTATTTTCAGGAATTGCAGTAACTCCGAAGTTCCATTGGAGAAAATTTGCCCGTTCTTCTGGTAGTATTTTGTTCAAATTGACATAGCCTTGTGTCGATGTCGAATTTTGGTCGGGATCTCGGGTCACACGAGGGTCTGTCGAATTTCCCGAGCGCACAATTTATGGTGACAGGCAAGTGAAAGGGAAGTGATGGCGCTTATATAATGGCTCCCATCACCGAAATTCTGGCAAAATCAGTCGGCCCATCGTGCTGCACGGACGAGCCACATTTTGGCTAAACTTTGAGTGGAGGGTCATCTTAGTTTCATCTTTTCCAGGGAATGTCCCGGCCAGAATTTTGAATTTGGCCCTTGACATTTTTTTGTGTTTTCACATTCATTTATAACACAAGTTCAGGAGAGAAATCGAAAATTCTGTTCGGGACATTCCCTGTAGATTGATCTTGCAAGTCTGCTGCATTTTATTTCAGAGTAAATGACCCAATATTGAGGGTGCAATGATGGACCAAAGGAATCACGCCAAATGACCCCATCAAACACGGCAATCGACGGTTTTCAGTGCTGTTTGATAGTTTAAAAAATTACAGTTGCCCCAAATGCTTCTCTATTCATATACTTGAATTGGAGATATATGCTTCTGGTGAACTTGCTGGGCGAAATGGGTGATTTGCCAGTGGTTTGACAGCTTTTGGTGGTGGCATCAACATGAACAAACAGACATTTGATCCCTGCCACTTGCCAGTCACCACAATTTAGCTGCAATAAACTACGCCGTAGTCCCGACAAGCTGCAACAGATTTTTTCAAGACACTGGGATAAAAATACTTAGTCGTGCCCCGCTCCAGCCAAACGCTCTCGATGGTTCGTAAAAATGCGGATGAAGTCCTGACCCCACTGTAGGGGGGCGCGGTGAAAGTGCCGCCAATACTGCCGCCGTGCCGCCCCCAAGTGCCGCCCTCAAGTGTCTGACTGCCGCCCCCGCAAAAGCAAAGTGCCGCCCCAGTGCCGCCCCCAGAGGCGGCACTTTTGTCACGCTGCCGCCTCAAAGAATGGAAGTATATAGATAAATATTATAATGTATCTGAGTTTATTAACAAGATCTTTTTACCACTTCCTGCGCGAAACTGTTATAAGGTACTACTTAGGGCTTGACTAAATCTCATTTCCCTTGGAATCGAGTTCTACCCAGCCAGGAAACCTGTGAAGAAAATAGCAAGTTGAGGGTGCTGTTACCATAACAAATGAACGGTTTACCTAGACCTTTTCTTGTGCTGTGTGACTTGAACCGAATTTTTAACTGGGCCAGCCTTCTTGCTGCGACTAGGGTTGCGTCGGGGACCCAAGGAGAACTCTGTTTTATTCATTAGTTCGGGCTTCCCCGCAGCTAGGGACTTACCTTTCATCCGCTTCGCGGCGGCTCAATGTCTGTGTCCCTAGTCCGTTTCACACTCCCCTCTCCAACAAACGGAAAATCTCGTGCAGATAGAATGGGTTTTCCAGCATGTTGGATGTTGATGGCTGGCCGCGGAACAAATGAAACTGAGGTCCAGTCGGCTGCACGGCGATAGAAGACCCATGCCGAGCTGGGTTCGTAAACGGTATGGGTAGTCTTGAAACGCTCCTCCCAGTCGACAAACTTGCTGGTTGTCATCCGTGATTCCCCTGCTCTGCCAAGTGAGGCTGTCTTGAGGTGCGATGGTGGCGGAAGAAAGAGGCTGAATAATGCCGGCATCGGACCCAACCGATCAGTGCACAGCGCCATGAGTGATGTTGAGTTCACTCACCGGGATTAATTAAAGGTACAACAGAGTGATATCTACCTCCTCACCCAAATTTAGGATGCCTGAGAGGTTTATGCCAAGTGATAAAACAGGGGTAGTAGCAAGCAATTTGCACCTAGTGTTGGTGTTGGTGGTGAATTAAACCGTAGCCGTAAAGATCGGCCAGGGAACGATTTGAACGGCGCTGAGTGACAATAACTCCTCTAGATGTTCTCAGCATAATTTCTGGGCACGAACCGTAACCAAAAAGTGTGCATGCATACTAGCAGATCAAAAGGTGGGATTTTGGGGCGACAGACACCAAGTTTAGGCCATCTGTGCAGCTCCGAGGTTAAGTAAGACTCGGATACACCTCAAAATGTCGTAATCTCATAATTTTTATGCAAACTGCCGCCCTTGCCGCCCATTGCCGCCCGTTGTCACACATGGTCACACTGTCGCCCTTTGTCACGTAGTTGCATTGCCGCCCCCAACTGCCGACCCAAAAAGGAAAAGTGCCGCCCCCCACAGATATTTGCCGCCCCCACTGCTGCCCCTACTGCCGCCTCCTCTGCCGCCCTTTGCCGCCCCTAGTGCCGCCCTTTGACGCCACTGCAGCCCCCAAAAATAGTTAAATTGCCGCCCTTTGCCGCCATTACCAGTCGGACTTACGCTCAACTGCCGACTTCTGGGTAAGTTTTGTCACTTGAATACATGTGAATTGCTGTAATAACTACACCACAATGTAGGTAAAGATGCTGTATGTAATACTACGGACAGATGGTATGTAACATAAAGTGAGTGCCGCTCCTGAGTGCCGCCACTACCGCCCTTGGCGGCAGGGTGGCAGTGCTGGCGGCAGTTTCACTTTGCCCCACTGTAGGCTAGGTGATTGAAATCCGGTAGGCCAACTCTGCCCGTCGTGCTCGCCTTATACTGCCGGGCTGTCCAGGCATCGTCCATTTGATCAAGAGCCGAGAGCCAGTCTTTGAGAACAGGCGCCATGGCTCGGAGCATCGGAGGGAACTGTGTTTGAAAATCTTGGACTTTGATGATCGCCCTGATAGTCCCCTCACGCTCGTCGGCCGAGCGCGACCTTATATGCAGCCACCACGTTATCTCTTGGCTCGACAAGGGAAGCAGGTCCGTGCTTGGACGGCGGACATGAAAAATGGTGCCCCAAACGGTGGTGTAGAAGAAGGCCCAAAGGTGTATCATCAGTTACAAAGAACTACAGAGTTGAAACCCGGATCCGAAAAAAGAAATGTTCTTCCGTATATCTCAATGGCAGTGCAAGCACTTGTAAAACAAAATAGGTGGATACGATACAATGGCTTTGAAGTGTGTCAACAAATATTTTCAGATTTTTACGATGGGTGGTTACAGAACATGAGCCCGTTATTTTTGTCACTCATTTTGGTGGAGGGCCCCGATCCGAAAAATGGGGTCATGCACGGGAATAGATTGTACCCTTGGGACAATCTGAGACTATGAGGAGGGATAGGAAGTGCTGAAGCCCTCCCACATACAGTTTCAGGTCTATATAAAATAGGGGGCGCTCACAATAATGATTCTCTTCTCAGGACTTCTGGCACAGCCACACATTTCTGCTTTTTGGCATGTTTGCAATTTTCTGTGCTAGCCGACGATTGGTATGGGCTTTTTTGTTCAAGTGGGATTGTTTATGATCTCTATTAGGGTCTCACACAAAAGAATCAGGTTACCCTCCTCAAAATTGTGCCTAGAATATCATATTTTTCGCTTCTGGGTCTTTTTCGGATCCGGGTTTCAACTCTGTATATAACCATCACAAAACACTTGTGAACCATCAGAGTCAGCAACAAGAATAATAGTCCTATGCAGCGGGAACTGTCCAGCTTGAAACAGCAAACTGAATTTGCGCAATCTCGCCGGCCATGAATCCCATAAGTTCCAACTGCGAGGGCTTGATGTAAGCGAGGGTCTCGGTTTTTCGTGTACTTCTTTTGCAAGAGACAGGCGCAGGTTTCCTTGCCCAGCGCTTGGCGCTCACAGAACTTTCGATTCAGAGTCAAGGCTCATGGTGATCTCCCCGGCCCCAAGAGGAACGAGCATTTGGGCCCTTCGCGGCTAGGTTTGCGGCCAAACGAGCGGAAGGCATGACTACAAGCTGCCCATGCGACGTGCCAGTAAGATATACGATGACAGGGGGCGCAGCGAACGCACCCGTATTTACGCGAATTGAGTAAGTGTTGGCCGAGAACCGAGGGGATCAAGATGGCGCGTCGTTGGCGCGCGCGTAAAGGAGGTTCGTGGAGGCTTCGTACTGGAGTAGATGGGTGGTATGGTCGAAGCGGGGCGTCAAATTCGAGTCGAGCGCGCCTACTTTCAGCGGAATCGAGCCAGAATTGGGCGAGAAAAAAGGGTCGGAAGTTTGCAGGTCAGAGACAGGCAGCCCGAGTTAGGTCAAAATTCAAAGTCTGAATTGGACAATGAGTCAGGTACCAGTCGAAAGCGCTTGAAAAATGACGTCGAAAGCACCTGGACTCGAAGAAATCCGTCAAGAACTGAGCTCAGGATGAGCATTTCAAAAAGGCATGTATTTATTTTGCTGTTATTTACAAAATGATCGAAGTGTCATTAGCTTTGCAAAGTGCTGTAATTGCAAGATGAACTTTTCTTTCAAATTTGTTGTTTGTGTTCTTGTCTTGGGAATAACTTTCGTGACATGCTTTGGTCTGAATACGCGCAACAGAACCTTTCACGAGCGGAAATACTGGGGTTTTTCATTCAAATCGACAGGGGGTGTGACGCGTGACCCGATTTAATCGAGGGGTCGACGCCCCTCGGGATGGTGTTCCAGCATGTTGATGAAGACCCTCGAGCCTTTGGGCATGCGACATTACGGGGGGATGGTGATGCGGTTTTGGTGTTCCTGAGGTCACAGTGTCCGGAGCAGTCCCAGGATATCTGCTATTTGCGGTTGGTACTGGAGGAAGTGGCGAAAGGTTTGGTCGGTCAAATATAAGGCTAGTGCAGAAAACGTCCCATACCCCCAATAGTGCTCAGAAAGACTTAGATTTTTGCTATGATGTACTTCTAGGTATTCTAGAGGGCCTCAAACACCGGGATAGTGATTTTGAATCATATTTGAACTCTACGGTCCATATTCTTCAGAAGGAAAATTGATCCCGCAATAATGCACACTACATTTGAAGTAGGAGTGAGTTCCTATTTGAGGCCTCCGGGCACACTGGCCGAGTTCACAGCATTAATTTTAGGCAGACTAACTGGCTTGCGTTGAGGGGCACGTGGTGTAGCGAGAACCGCACGATATACGGAGCAGCCGTTGGTGCGCCAGAGGAGTTTTATGCACTACTATACAGTGGCGACAAAATAGAATGAGCGCAGCGGTTTGAGCCCATTTGTTGGCCGAATCACTTCAAGTAAAGTTATGGCATGAAATTTGAGCTATTTCAAGCTCCTCTGCACAAAGTAAACCATACGATGCCTGGGGCGGCCATTTCACAGCTATTTGAAAACGATAGCCAATTTTCATTTTCGAGCAAAGTTCGGTTAAATTCGGCAGAGTTCGGCCAAGTTCGTGGAGCTCCACTGCAATGTCGCAACCACAGCTCTTTCTCTACGACCATCCATGACTCGGAGAAATCGACGCCATATTCCTGTCGAGCAGAAGCAGCCCATTACAACTATGGCCAATACTATGAGGCCGCGCGAAATCGCTACGGGTCGGTCACGTCATGTCACGTTTTCTCTCAACCATCACCAGCAAAAATACGGGGCAGCGACGACCGCGATCAGACTCACCGACTGACGCCTCTGCGAATGCCGAATCAACACCCTCGACAAGCTCGGGGCCCTCCACTTCAGACCTCATCACCTAATCACCCACAACCGACCGAATTGTGAAGAAAGGACGGACCGAAACGGATGTCCCCGCAGATGTATTCCACCCCAAATTTAACACAGAACAAAAGGTCACGAGGAAGATTAAGTCACATGCCTGGTCAAATATCACTAAACTTGTTGATCAAATTTCGGAGGAACCAGTCGTTGAATTTTTTCAATTCTAATGGAATCATGTTCTACTCATCAAAAGGAGTCGATTCCATACTTCTTCGTATTTTTCCATATTCTATTTACGAAATGGCCAAATATTTCAGCCGTACGTTGGATTTCATTCAAAATATTACAGGAGGGTGAGATCTTTCGATTTCGTGAAAGTCCAAAAAGATTGGTAGCCATCAGGAAAATTAGCGGTCTTCGATAGTCCCGGAATGTAGTCCTCGTGAGTTACTGTATGGTGATTTAATTAGAACCTGATTTTTACATTTTTGAACTCAGATTAACTCAAAGAGTCCAAAAAACATGCTCCGAAGTTTTTCCCACAACAAATTTGCGGCGCCAAAATTTTGGCCTAAACCCAAAATCTAGAATCGTGATTGGAGTTGATTGGCAAAAAACGGGGGTTTTTTTTTTTTTTTGAGCACAGCCACACTATGTTATTATGTCATCTACTCAGAGGTTTTCATCGCCCGTTGAAGAGACTCATCAAGTGCATTGAAAGCACGATTTGAAACTCCACGGTGTTGTTTTTTTCTTTTTCACTGCCCATTCTGCTGCTGAACCTGTCAATCCCCTCCGGTAGGCATCCATAAATCTCCATGACCTGTTGATGAAGCAGCGGATCACTTCAACTGGGCATCCATCAAGATACTTCAAGGCCAACTCTTTCGAGACTGCAAAAGTCGTCTTTGGGACTTGCCGATAACGACATTTGCACCATCCCCAATACTATCAAATGGAATCAGTGTGAAGACACCACTCAAAAATGATCATTTACTATCTCAATAGGATTGAGTTCACAGTGGAATTTGGAGAGAAATAAGCACTCATGCCCAGCCTCATTAATCACAGTCTCAAGCATTGATGGCTGGTTAACAAAGTCTTCCTGTTGGCTGAGCAAGTGCGCCATGCAGCAACCGGTGCTTTCAAGTGGGCATACTGGTGAACACTTTGCCTTTAGGCCTGAGACATCAAGCCCCCTCTCTACCAACACTGCTTGCAGGCCTTTTGCTTCACCGTCATCAGTGGTCATTTTTTGAACCATTCCCCGCTGTGCAACAGATGGGTTTGAGTGGGGGATGACTAGGATGAGTAGTGGTCCAAACAAGCTAGATTTTTGGGAGGGTACACTCATAAGTATAATACGAAATGTCATAGAGCCATAATTGCGGATTTGTCCCCCATTGAGTCGCGAATCCACCAGAGGTAATCTGTCCATCAGAATTGTTGAACTCCCCATAACTTTTCGAATTCACAACCAAATTTCAATCTGAAAACAACACAGGGGATCGCATAAGTATTATAAAGAATGTCATAGAGTCATAATTACCGGTTTGTCCCCCCTTAAGTCGCGATTCTGCTGGAAGTAATCTGTCAATCAGAATTGTTGAACTCACTGTAACCTTTCAGATTCACAACCAAATTTCAATCTGAAACAACACAAGGCATTGCTATGAACATCCTATCCAAGCTATATCCTCAAAATATCCAAAAACACGTGCACAAAAACATCCTCATCAAGCATGGCGTGCTGCGAGAAGTGAATGATTGCATTATGTGTCCAATCAAAGAAAACTTGTTGAGATTGGGGTATACCTTGGTTATTTTGAGGATGTAGCTTGGATAGGACATTCATAGCGATGCCTTGTGTTGTTTCAGATTGAAATTTTGTTGTGAATCTGAAAGGTTACAGTGAGTTCAACAATTCTGATTGACAGATTACTTCCAGCAGAATCGCGACTCAAGGGGGGACAAACCGGTAATTATGACTCTATGACATTCTTTATAATACTTATGCGATCCCCTGTGTTGTTTCAGATTGAAATTTGGTTGTGAATTCGAAAAGTTATGGGGAGTTCAACAATTCTGATGGACAGATTACCTCCGGTGGATTCGCGACAATTCGCAATTCCGGCTCTATCACCCTCTCTATAATGCAGGTAAGTCTTCCCTCCCAAAAATTCAGCTTCTTTGGACAAGGGCCTACCCTCCTGGGACACATTGAATGGAGACAAGGCCCTCGGTGCTATATAGAGAAACAGAATATATTTTGGTGTTTTTTTTTCTATCACTAATTGCGGAAGAATTATTCCGGAACATTGGTATGGGTTTCAAGGACCAGAACTGAGGGACTTATGAGGGAATCGGTCGTCTAATTCGAAAAGTTCCCAAAATGGGAATTTTTCGTTCGCGCCTTGTGTTCCGACATTAGCTGTAAGTATCTTTTCTGGTCTGACTAATGTGACCGAATGTGACAATCTCAACCATGGCTTGTAATAATGCCAAACTGAGCCAAATTCACCCGTGTAGGCTCATTTCAAACCGGGCTTTGAATCCGACAAGCTGGGCTGATAGCCAGCAATATTTCAAGCAGATCTGTCTCTTCAGATTTCTTTCTCGGGCAGTCCTAGGATGGGTCTGGAGCTCTTAATGCACTTTTCCGACCCTGTGTGGCAAATTTCAAGGACGACTACCCCTTGCAGGCATTGATGTTCGGAGGGGTCGAAAATTGCAGGTAAGAAACACTGGCATCCCTTGTCAACACTCCCAAGTACACCGGCTCAAAAATTCACGTCAGTCAGAGCAAGGTTTGAGGGTCTGCATCTATCCCGCTCCGGCGGCACCACCCGCAACCCTAATGAAGCGGCAAATTACAGTTCTGCTTGAAATTGCACTGGCCATCACCTGAGCAACTCGGACTTGAGAAAGGGTCTAAAATGTGGTCATACAGTTTACTGATTGCACGGCATTAACCAGCCGGGTTTGGCCTTGCAAATGTTTGGTTAACAATTTATGGTTTCGAGACTCCGGCTACAACGAGGAAATCAAAGGGAACAAATCCCAAGAGCCAGTTCTGCTTGAAATTGCGCTGGCTATCACCTGAGAAACTTGGATTTGAGAAAGAGTCTAAAATGTGCTCATACTGCGGAATTTTTTATTGGTTGCAAAGCATTAACAAGCCGGGTTTGGCATTGCAAATGTTTGGTTAACGATTTATTGTTTCGAGACTCCGGCTGCAACGAGGAAAGCAAAGGGAACAAATCCAAAGAGACAGTTCTGCTTGAAATTGCGCCGCCTATCACCTCAGGAACTCGGATTTGAGAAAGGGTCTAAAATACGTAACATCATCAAACGGGCTTTTGGAGCAGCGAAGAGGATCCATGACCCCGCCGATGCTGATTACGACTCGGATTTGGATGTAGACATGGACGATGATGAGATGGATGGTCCAGCTCGGGCAAATATCCATCCAGAAGAGTTGTCGATTGGAATTTCACCGGGGGGAACTAAACGTGCAGATGTGAGACGTGATACTATTGCAAAGGCGATGGGGGAAAGCTATGTAGCATAACTAGAAGGTCCGGCTGTATAGCTATCTATTTCGAAACTAATTATATCCCCATGGCATGGCCGATCGCCGTGTTGAGCCAGATTGCGATTGGTAGGAAACTTCAGGTATTGATCAGCGAGTTTCGAACTGGTGAAAACCTCGACCGCTGCGGTGAACTCATTGTCGGAGAGCACATCTTCCTCTTCCTTAAGCATTGTGTTCCAAGCCTTGTCACGATGCGCAGGAGAATCCGAGGCAGAAGTCGACTGGGACTCGTCGAAAAAGGAAGCTGCCAGAGTCCCGACAGATGCAGCAAGCCCCGCAAGCACGCTTGTGCTGGACACGCGGCCATGACGGGAGCGTTACGAGCCGACCTTCTTGCTGCTAGTGCCTCCAAGGCTTTTGTGGGATTTCGGCTGGGGATGGAGGAAGGGTGATTCTGAAAATAAAAATAAAAAGAGTGGAATAAGTCCGAATTTACGAAATCAAAAATTGGTGCGGCCACACCTATATATTGTTGAGCACACCGCGATCACCCTCCTCCTCGTCGTCCTCGTTGTCAGCTTCGCCGCCGGCCCCTCCGCCGTCGAAACTGTGCTTAAAGTCGTTCGAACCGAGGCTCTGATTGCTGCCAGATGCTCTGTTTGAGAAAGCGTCCTCCCCGGTAGCCATAACGTCGTCGCAGATGAGAGCCGAACATCACGACGAATTTTTTAATCGGGCGTGGTCGCAACGCTACGCGCCCCTCGACCTGAAAGTAGCAGAGGGACGTGGGGCAGGAAGACTCGACCATGACACGCTGTGGAGCACCGCGCCTCTGAACGCGTCACATCTCGACGAGAACCGTTGTACTACCCGGTTCCGGTCCAGTACAGATTAATGATTGTTGCCGACGACACCAGATAAGATAAGATTTTCTTAGAGCAGTTGATTGCAGGCTTGGGCTGGCCCTTTCTTCATGCCGATTTCTCCATTGCCTCTTTTTATTGTAGTTTTTTTATATAGTTAGTTCGCAGGCGTGCCTGCAGGGACTGTTGAGGCGACGCATTTGTGGATCTTCTGGTTGGCGGGGAGTTATGATTAATGGCAGGGAATCGCCCTCGATTACCCGCGAGGTTTTACCTGTACGACCCACCTGTTGTGGCCACAACAGGTCGGGGACATCCTCCTATGTTGAGCCTTTCCGCCCCCCTGCAGTGGTGCGTGTGTTCTACGTAGAGATCGGTAGCTTTTTCAGTCCACGAGCAGTTAGTCAAGTCTTCGGAGTAAACTGATTATTCCAATTGTGGGACCGTGCAGTGTTGCAGCTTAAGGGGTTAATAAGGGTAAAACCTGTAGCTAAGGCTTAAGAACGTAATTAAGGGTTAATTAAGGGTACGGTTCCTAAGGCTTAATTACAAAAAAATTCCCAAAACGGAAGGCAGGGGCGAAGTGTCCGAATGTCGTCCACTAACTACATCTCGAACTCGTCACCGGAACCCAAGGGTGCCCCGTTGTCGGGGGGCTTCATCACTTTCTTTTGTGGCAAGAAGCTCCATCATCAGCACCTCCTGTGTGAATTGTTTTGGTTATGGCTTTCCACCAGCTTGTTGACGTTGTCCCCGAACAGAAGTGCAAGGGAGCAGGTGAAAATTTTGGCGAGCTGCAAACATCCAGCTCCCATTTCAGCAACAGCAGCTTGGCTCCCAGTGCAGCATCCGTATCGTTTGGCGGGTCTTGGACTTGGCGGAAGTATCAGATGCAGCCCAGACGGTGGACCTTGGAATGGGAAGTATTCTGTTTGTCTCCTTCAATCAAGAATAAAGAACTCCCACAAGAGGCCCTTCGGAGGCATGGCAGCGGGGTGGTGTGGGTGGAGATGCAGACGGTGAGGACGGAAAAAGATATTGTCACGTGGTTTTTGTTAAGGGTTAACTAAGCCTTAACAACGATTTTTGGCTTCATTAAGGGTTAATATTAAGGGGCAATTAAGCCTTGGGATTTCGCGGTTTCACTTCCGGGCCGGGTCACCGGTGGCTGTGCTCGCCATCATTCCGCACTCCCGCCGTCCCTGCTCCCGGACGACCATGCCTAGAGCGGCCAGGAAGCCGGGACGTGCCCAGCGTGGTCTCGATGGCTCCTTGGTATCCACACAGCCGCCATCCAGGCATGACCCGGGATCAGATGGCGACGAATCAAATGACCCTCTGGCATGGGAATCCACGAACGTCGAGGACGAAGAAGAATGGCAGCGACTTCCTCGCCCGATGACATATGATGAGCGACAGAAGAAGCGAGCCCATCGGAGCACCGGTATGCCAGTGTTTACCGGCTCGGCGTGACGGGTCCGGTGGCCAAGTTTGCTGTCCGGGCGTTCAGAAGAAAGAATTGGAGGAGGCAGCGGCCCTTTGAGAGAAAAAGGCGAAATCTGGTGCTCTTTAGATACACAGAATGAGTGTTTTGATCTTTGAATTTTTTCGTTTTTCCGCTCCAAATTTCGCGGTTTCAAACCCTAAGCGAAAAACCCCTCCAAAATTTTTTTAACGGAAATTCTATCGACAAAGTACCCTATTTCCTGCCCAGAGCCACGAGGTCGAGGTCAAAACTTCAAATCTGCGGGTTGTCATGAAGTTTGGTCCGCCACCATACAAGCCGGGCCCGAGAAACCACGTGATTGGCCAAGAAACGATCAACGATATTCACTGTGATCCGAAGCGTCTTGGGAAGCATGCAGAACGAAGGATGAATGTCTATTAATCAGTCAACGAGCGTTTGACACATTGACCAGGTAATATGCGGTTGACGGGACATATAATCACCGCAAACACTGCGTTCAAGCCCCCCGTAGACGGAGGGTCTGTCTACCCGGGTAGATGCAGGGTAGACGGACCTGTCTGGCTACCTCAGTATATGTTGTGTACATGTACCTAGTTCACCTGAGTCTACTGTCTGTCTACCCGTAGATGGGGGTAGACAGACCCAGGCCAAGGTAGACCGACGTAGACATAGGCTCTCAGTTTAAACGTCTCTGGTCCTTGAAATTAGCAGTGTTACTTCGGACGGGGTATATCTACCAACAGAGACGGAGGTAGACGAAGGTAGACGAAGGTAGCCGAAGGTAGCCGAAGGCTGTCTACTTTAGGTAGCCGGAGGTAGACAGGGGTAGACAGAGGTAGACACACATGTGTCTACATGTCGTGGTACACGTACGTCTACCCAGGTAGACAGAGGGTAGATGGAGGTAGACGGAGGTAGACGGAGATGTGTCTACGGGGGGCTTGAACGCAGTGAAAGCGGTAATTTGGTCTACGGCCCGGGGAAAGTTATATGACGTCGAGAGACCGAGTAGGTATCATACCTCCAGATCCTGCAAATATTCGAAAATATCGTCCTCATACTCTGATAGCGATGTCATCAATCTCCCGGCCCAATAGCGACTGGTTTGAGTCTACTGACACACATCACTTTCCTCGAACCAATGGCGGAGAAATCCCCTGTCGCGTATGAGAAGGTCTTGACCCGCCTGTACCGTGACGCGTTACGGTTTCTACCATACAAACCGGTACACTGTACAGTATTCAAGAACAAGATCCCGAGTCTCCAATTATAGAACAAGATTTGCCCGTCCCATTACGGGGTACTAAACTGTAGTGTGTACCTGCTTTAACTCAGAATTTATTGAGGACAAGTGGGAGCTGTATAAAGGAAAGATCAAAGTTGTTATCCAAGGAACCTTACTATACTGTAGTGTCCTGCTTTATATATCGATCCCTCTGAGCTTGACTCCGACATGCCTTCTATAAAATTAACTTCATTTGGTATTTTGGGCTATTATGCAGGAGGTTCTCCGTGACTGCACAGTTGTGACTGGGCTCACCCACCTGACTCCGACTCGACCACCTTTTTACGACGTGGGCCGACGCGCTGTTGTATGTCATTTAATCGAAATCCCACAGGGAAGAACCACCACACACACGGTGAGTTCCGAATTTTATGCCTTGAACATCCATTAATCCGTCTTCGTTTAAGATGAGGCGAAGGAAGAAAAAATTGCTGCAGCCCTCCATACTTATCACCACAACAGTGAAACAGTGCACTTGATGAAACCAAAGATTTCTCTTCGGAGTAGTGCAGGGAGTCCTATGTTGACTTGAGTCCCGAGCTCGCAACAGCTCGCACTGCTTCGCACAGCCACTAACACAGCCATCCGGGCCGGCGCCCGCAACAAACTCATTTCAATTCTACGTGCCCCCCAAAAAAGTTACGATACAGCTAGGTCTCGGAATCTTTGAACTGGACCACAGAAAAATTGCCAGCCACATCACGCATATGCTCCACAAAGTGGGGCTCCGTAAAAAGTCGACGGGGATGCCAATTTTACTGTGGATCAAGTGGGCCAGTGAAAAAATTAAGGAAAAAATTTAATGTGTCGGAAAAAGGCCCCGCGCCAGCGGAAAGGGGAGCACCAGCGAGGAGGGGCCCACTGCGTGACATTTGTGACGTCACGTGTGACCAAAGTTGCGGGCGTGGGTTGGGCCTCCGAGTATATTTGATGAGTGGGTTGGGTGGGGAATGTCGATGCTGTACTGCCTACAACCTCGCCAAGACATGGTATGACGGCGTATATCCCGCGGCCCGACCTCGTCGGAAGGCCAACCCGCCACCAGAGGCTGTCGTTCTGGTTTTGGCTTTTGCTTTTGTTCGTCGCAGTGAGATTTTGGCAGCCTCATGAGCTCCTCGTCTTGAGTAGCTTACATCCACCTGTCGACGTCGACATGTCTTCCGCTGCGACGTTGAGCGCAGTTGACTTCCCGTCGGCGTCGAACTCCGTTTGGGATGCATCCACTGACTAAGTTCCTCGTCCCAAACATACCCAGCCATGGTGAGCTGCTGATCCTCCAGCTCGCACAACAACTGGTGGGGAGGAGCGTTGGGCAGCCTAGTCCCTTTGGGAGTGACGGGACTGCGGACGTTCCCGGAGTCACCGCAGATCGGTGTCGCTGTGGGGCCGGCATCCTTTGCATGAGACTTTTCTTGTAGCCACGCTGGTTGAGCCCATGTTGGCAGGCGCCTGAGTTCTGCTTCTGTAATCTCGTAGGACCGTTCGGAGTCGGTTAATGGGCCCGCCGTGCATGTACCTAAGAAATCTCCAAACCGGGAACACGTGAAATTGTAGAATACTATACCAGGATTTATCAGAGCGGTGTATTTAGAGATCCCGGGATACCCGACGTTGGTGTTGACGGGGGAACGTAGGAACATCCCTGACAGTCCGTTGGAAGTTGGAAGACTCCAAGTGCCACGTAGCTTGTGGGACAATGACATGATGCCGTCACAGTCATCAACGATCGCATCAAAAGACCTCGTGACCTCGGCAATAGCCACTTTCAACAAACTTTCAACTTCAACGGCCTTGCAAGACACCTCTAGCCCTTCCTCAAATGCCCTTTGACTTACAACAGTGCCCATGTCGTGACTCCGCCTGCTAGCTCTCGTAAGAAGTCGAGACGCATCAATTCCCGACTCTTCTCCAGTGTGCTGGACAATTTCGTTCAAATCGACAGGGGGTGTGACGCGTGACCCATTTTACCTATTCGACATTTCGGCAGCCGCCGAATTTTTGCGTGACACCTCGAAAATTTCGGCATTTGAACCGAAATTTTTGTCTTTTTTGCCTTTTTTTATTTTTATTTTTTAGGCAATTTGGGGCCTGTGTAACCACTTCGAGGTTCGACAGAGGCCCGAGTGATGCGTGACCTCGACCAAAGTTCGTGATCGACAGGGGGGTGCGTGACGCGTGACTGCCGATTTGAACGAGGTCTTGTTTATTATGCTCGTTGATAAACAGGTGTTTATAAACACGGTTTTTAATCCCTTGGGAGAAACAGCCTATTTTTAATTTATTGCGGGGGCCTCCGTGAGGTGATAGATGAGACAAAAACTTGAAAGTGGTGTCGTATTTTGACCTGAGAATTGGCCTCGAGACCGCGTCACGGAGCTGCGAGGCGGGAAACCCATCCCAGAGGACTTGAGCACAAGGACCCCCACGTCGTGCAGATCACGTGGGATAAATGACCCCGACGCCGTTGTGTGGTGACAGGCAACTGGCGGACATCAAATGTCCCTTTGCACTTGTTTGTACCGCCTGCCAAAGGGCAGATTTCGATGGCAAATTGCCTCCACATCGACCAGAGACTCTGTAGCATTGATTCAAGTCATCCGAGGCATCTTTTACACTCATAATAGGGCATCAAAGGTATCTCCCATGTTTAAAAGCACCAAATAGTGCTATAAACCACAAATCGACCCTCAGATGGATGTGTTTGATGCAATCACTTCTGTTGTTTCACAGCGAATTCTTTGGTCCATCATAGCACATCCAATACTGCACCATTCACCCTAAATTAAAATGCAATGAGCTGATAGAATCAATCTTCAGGGAATGTCCCGCACACATTTTCAAATTTGCTCTTAGAACCTTTGTTAAAAAATGAACACGAAAAACACATTGTACATGCGAAGCATTGAGAGCCAAAACAAAAATTCGGTCCGGGACATTCTCTGTAAAATGCGAAACTGAGACGACCCCACACTCAAAGTTTGGCCAGAATGTGGATGGTTGACGCCGTATGATGGACCAACTGAATTTGGCAAAATTTGGGTGAGGGGAGCCATTATCAAAGGATTGAGAGCCAAAATAAAAAATTCGGTCCGGGACATCCTCTGTAAAATGCGAAACTGAGAGGATCTCACACTCAAATTTTGGCCAGAATGTGGATGGTTGACGCCGTACGATGGACTGACTGAATTTGCCAAAATTCTGGTGATGGGAGCCATTATATAAGCGCCATCAGAACCCTTTCACTTGCCTGTCACCACATTTTGGATGTGCAGCATTTCCTCACTTACAGCTCTTGGCTTAGGCCCTGATCGGGTACTCTAGAATCTCTCCTAGAATCTTTTCTAGAATTATGTCACATATGTCACACTGTACTTCACGACCAATACTATAGTACTTCGCGTCCGTATACGCACTCTCGCTACGCTGGTTTCTCCTCCAGCCCCACGCAATGCCAGTCATCCGCCGCATCCGTCAACGTGCCAGAGACTCGGCTCAGACAGCCATCACCATTTTACAGCAACGTCGCTCGGCAGCCCATGTGGCCATGATTGCTGTCCTATTCTTCGCTTCCCAATTCCTTGGCCTCGAACGACCTTTGCCCTTGCCCATGCACACATCCATCCTTTGTGGTCTTACCTGGCTCAACAAGGTTCTATTCGGTCATCCTGGGCGCTGCGCACGCGAGTTGGGAATGTCGGCATTGCAATTTGCATTGCTCTGGGCCGAACTGGCTTCTACAGGCGACCTAGGAGACAGCCGCTATATCACTGCACAGGAACAGCTCGCTATTCTTGTCTATTGGATGGTCCACGGCAGTTCACAACGTGAGCTTCAAGAGCGCTTCCAAAGATCAGGCGATACCATCAGCCGCTATCTCAACAAAGGACTTCTCCTCCTCACTGGACCGTTCTACGAGAAATATGTGAAAGATCCAACCAACGAGACACCCGAGAAGATCTTTACGAATCCCCGATGGTACCCGTTCTTCAAATACTGCCGGGGTGCAGTCGACGGTGTCCATGTTTCTGCTTTCGCTCTCGCCGCAGATATCCTTCGGTACCGGGATCGTCATGGTGATATCAGTCAGAACTGCCTTGCGGCCTGCGACTTCGCCATGCGCTTCGTGTTCATCATGGCTGGCTACGAGGGAACAGCCGCGGACGGACTGCTGTTCAACTGTGCTCGGCAGAACAGATTCTCCTTACCTGACGGGTGCTATTACCTCGCGGACGCTGGATTTGCCGGTGTCCGCTATCATCTGAATGAATGGAAGCGTGGTGGTCAGCGGTACTCCGTTTCATGATGATCTGTTTTCTTGTATATTGATCCTATACTGATTCCTAGGCCTCAGACAAAGGAAGAACTCTTCAACTTGCGACACGCGCAGCTGCGAAACGTAATCGAGCGCATTTTTGGTGTCACAAAGCGTCGCTTTCGTGTCCTTACCTCTTCGCCTGAGATGGGGGTACCGGCAGCAAGCCTTGATGGTTAATGCCCCTGGAGCGTTGCACAATTTCCTTCGTGTGCATGCAGGGATCGATGATTTGGAAGGCGACGAGGAGTATGATGTCGAAGGGCTCCCGTTCTTTGCCGAAAACAATAACAACGCGCCGGCGCCACCCCCCGCACCAGCCCTGAGCACTGCAGAGCGTACGAGAGCAGATGCACGTCGTGATCGCATCGCCCAAGCGATGTGGGATGAATACATACTCGAGCATCCGGATCTGCAATGAATGAAATGTTGTTTGTGATTCATGTGTATACGAGTACAATGCGCAAGAACGATACAACAGCGGTACAATACGAGACCAGTACAACAGAGGCAGCGCAGAACAAAGAATAGACCTGACTGACAACACTTTGAGACATTGAATGCAAGGGCAGAGAGACCACGTACTAATTAACACTTGGAATTGATGCATCGGCGGCGGATGTCGTCAAGTTCGACGGTATTTCTGCAAAAATAGTATGAGAAAGAGGAGTTGGCGAACGATTGGTGGAGAGGCGGCGTCATTGGGCCCTCAATGTAGGCTAATAATGATGTTCCTGCACACCTCGTGGTCAGAAAAGGGTCTAGCAGCACAAACAAAGACACGTACAATCGGCATTTGGAACCAGGGGGTCGTCAGGCAGAATGATACCAGCGTCCTCAAGTATGCCCTCCAAGAGGCCCTTACGGCGTGTGTAATCTTCCTCGATAATCAGACAGCGAGCCAGACCCGGATCGCCCGATAGCTTCTGGCAGACGATGCGGAAAAGTCGTCCTTTGGGATCAGGTGGGAGGAGATTCTTGTCTTTGAGGATGTCGATGACCTTGTCGACATGGCTCAAATCCTCCGAAGTAACGATGGGCTTCCCCATGGCAGCAGAGAGTGTCTCGACAGATTTCGCGAGCTGCGACCCGGCTTCGGCATTGCGACGTGCCGTGCTGCGAGTACTCGAGTCGGATTTTTGACGTTTATGGAGTCGGGGTTGCGGGGTGTCATCGTCGTCGTCGTCGCTTATCGCACGCTCCCGTTTTCTAGCCGCCTTTTCACGGGGGGACTTGGTTGTGTCGAAGTTAGACTGGTAAAAATAGAAGAAAGAATAGGGAACTCGACGATGGCGCACCATAGACAGCTCGTCGTCGAACACTGCTCTCTCCTTTCCCTTGCTACCTCCCTCCCCCTTGTCCACATCCACCACCTCGTTCTCCTTCTCCGAATCGTCCCCGGGTGTAGCTATGGGCGTCTCCTCCGTTGCAGGGGCCGGCGCCTTCTTCGGTGTGTTAGACTTCTTTCCCGACTTCCGCTTGTCGCCGCCGAGGTGGACGACATGCTCCCCTGTTGCTTTGTTTACCAAGCCATCGAACAGTTCGTTGAGTTTGGTGTAGAAAGGGCAAGGCTTTTTGAAGCACTTCGTATATTTGGGGCCGTTTGCCTGTGTGGGTTTATCAGCGGCGTCTAGACGAATATAAAAGCCGAGGAACGCGTAGGAAGATGAAAGGTATATATGTGTGAAAGGGCTACACAAACGACGCGTCGTTGGCCCCGCAGTGAGAAGAAGATCATGGAGTGCGAGTCAAAAAAACTATAATCCATGCGGATGCCGGAAGGAGACCAGGAAACACACCTTGATAAACGTCTCAATGAATTCTGCAGTGGCCGTAGCATGATTCTGTTCATCGTCCCACCCAACTCCACTGTACTTCTTGACGAACAGGTACTGGCCTAAGCATTTCTGAAGCTGCAAAAATATCAGTACGTGGATGGCAAACGCGAGAGTGGCTGCGTACATAGTTGATTTTAGAGACACATTTCACCTGGTCTTTCTTTGGGTCGGCCGCTGGATTCGCTGCTTGGACTAGCGCTACAATACCCGGCCATACAGTCGATTTCCACCCGTTGCCAGATTGGTGTGTGCTTTTCTTGTCAATGAGACCGTCGAGAAGTGCTATTACCTCCGGATCGAGCCAAATGGCTTTGCCGTCATCGCCGTCGGCCTTGCGGGGGGCCATGAGAGACTTTGTGGTGGCTAGTGGGCGTCGGGACTGAAGAGTGACAAGGCGTGACAAAATATTCTAGCCGAGATTCTACAGAAGTTTTTACAAGGGGATTCCAAGAGGTGGGCGGGCCGAAAGCTCTTGAAATCAACCTCCGAAATCTAAGTGGTGGCTGTACCCCCCTCCCCCCCCCCCTCTAAGCGACGGACCGACTGCCTACGGACCGATCTCCGCAGCCACTTCAGCTTTCCTTCAATCGGCGAATGTCGGGACATCGACTTGCCATCAGTTAACATCGCATGTCCGGTCCGATGTAATTTTTGAATACTGGCCCTTAATGGCCCCAAAATATTATGAGAACCAGATAGATGTCTTCGGGGGATATGAAAATGGGGGGGGTCGCTCAATTATATTTTACGGCTAGGTTCGTATTGCGGTCATAAAACAGAAGTTGGATCAGATGCCGTTCCAGCCCAAAACACGGTCGGACCGGACTCCGAGCTAAGTCCGAAGGGAGGTCGATTTCACGGACTTTTCGGCCGCCCACCTCTTGGGGGATTCTAGCCGATTCTAGAGTACCCGATCAGGGCCTTAGTGGTTGTGTGCTCCCTTATGGTTAACCCCGCTCCAGGTTCGATTCCGGGAGGTGGCATTTTTCTTAAAAAGGAAATGTGTCGATACTTTTCCCCCTTCCCTGTCCTCGTACTTTTTTTCTACTATATCTGGCTGTATGCTACGGTAATAGCCTCGGATCTCCTTTTGATGTATTATGTTGGGCAAATTTTACATGCCCCGACCCGACACGACGCATCATTTCCCGTTTAAGACTCACTGATTTCTGCGCGAATGTCCCAAATCTTGCGCTGACACTTTTTAGGCGAGTTGCCGCGATAAATGTCGGGTATTTCACCTACCAAAACATTATAACTCGCTCATTCATCCTGCATTTCCAGGTGATTATATTTTGCGTTGTTAAGTCCCCTTATCAGGTGAAATCATGCCAGAAATGTCAGTGATTATACTCACTTAATACGTGTGAATACTCTCAAATATGATTATAAACACGTTTATCTCTGGTCGAGACTCGACCATCGAGTTCGATACACCCATTCCGAAATAGGTAATAAACCACGTGATCTGCACGGCGTGGGGGTCCTTGTGCACCTATCATCCCAGAGTTCAGAAAATTGGGCCGTTGGCACTGAAATAGCGTCGGGTACGAGGGAAATGATTGGGATTTTCGTGCTACCTCCAGAAGGACTTACGTGTTAGAAGGGTATATAGTTCCGAGATATCCTTGACGCGAGGCACGAGCGGCTTAAGGATATCAGAGGATACGCTAAGATCACTCGGAGGATCGGCTTAGTCGTGACTCACTGTGACATCTCGTCACCTTCTCTCTTCTCCCTCGCGTCGAGGACCGACGCGTCCTGCTTCCTTTTCTCCCGCCCGTCTTGCTTCCTTTTCTCCCATTTCGTCTCCTTCGGCCTTGCTCTTGACAGACATAAGCACCAGAGCCTCCTTGACCCTCGGGTTTTGGAATCTGTCCCTTTTCACCTCACCCAACTTGCATCTCATCAACGCCAATGCTGCCACGCTCACTACTTACAAGCTGAATCCAGTCGGCTTGACGGACAAGCCGCCCCGAGTCCTCGACATCGCGGCGTTTGAAGCGACATATGGCAAGGAGGTGTACCTCCAACATGGAGAGTGGATGGAGGCTGCACATAATTTCATTTCCTTCCTGGCTAATATCACTGGCAGCGAGACGTCACCACAATGCATCCGCTGGAGCCAGCACTTCGGGTACTTCGAGGCCGCAGAGGACGCCGAGGCGAACTTCATCGCCATCCTCACCACTGACATCGATCTGCGCCGCAAGTACGCGTCCCAGCCCTTCAAATACGAGCGCGGTTTCTACGAGCGGGAGCTGAACAAATCGGTAATGGATATGAAGATGGCAAAGATGAAAAGCGAGTTCGAGACCCGTTTGGGCTCGGGGAGCTCCTCCTCCTCGCGTCCCATGGTCCCTCCGAGCCCCAGGGGAGGCACAGGCGGGCTCATTCAATCTACTTCATTCGGGACTCCTTATTCTTCTGCATGTTTGAGAAAGGCATCAGTTTTGCAGACCCTGGCCAGCTCATCCGTGTTCTCAAGTACTGGGGTTTGGCCTTTCGAGGTGTAGGACAGCACAACTACTATGCACGCGAATGTGCTGAAGTCTTGGAGATATGAGCTCCCCGATAAATTGCGGCGGGCTCTAGAACGATCTTGGTTTGTGAACACGTGTTGATTTTGTGCCAAACTACGAATGAACTGGCCAGATTTGTGGGCTGTTTCTCCACTCAGAAGACATATAGTATTGGAGAATTAATGAAGGCTTGCTAAATAGAAACTTTTGGCAGCTGTTTCTGTGCTGAACAAAGGAGAATATTGACCTGAGTCAAAAGGCTCGCTCAAAGCTTGTGGCATTTTCGTTATTAGATCGGCATCTCCCGCTCCAACCGCAAAATTCCCACAAACTTTCGGCGGCCCTTTGTAGCAAGGTTGATATTCTCCTTTGTTCAGTGTGGAAATGGCTGTCGAAAGTTCATATTCAGTAAACCTTTGTTAATTTGCCAATACTAGGTGTCTTCTGAGTGGAGAAACGGCCCACGAATCCAGCCAGTTTGGTTGCAGTTTGGCACAAAGTCAATACAACATGTGTCTACAATAAACTTTTCATCCTACAATACATTTACTTTAGGCTAACCTTTCTACACAGGCCAATATTTCACTCTCCCTGGTGTGATTGTCACCTCAGGCCCTAAGCCAATTTTGTTCACATGTTTGGATAAAGATGGCAGTGTCCAGCTCAAATTTTGTCTTGATTGAGTTCATGGTTGTCTTGATTACCGGATCTGAATTCACCAGGGATAAACACCAGTCCTTCACGACCCTCTGTTACCTGTCACCTGAACATTTGGTAAATGATACAGTAGCAAGATATAATTGAGCATAACCCCATGTTTTTTTTGGTGTGTCACAGAAAACAAAACAATTCTACGGTTTGAATATCCTAGGGTGAGCGTGATGTGACCTCGGCCCAACCTTTACTTGACGGTCCTCATCGGTGAATGGGCTTGTTCGTTCCAAACTATCGATACCGCAATACTTTTATTTTCTGCCCTACCCTATAGTCTAAATCTACAGCGATATTTACGTCTATAGTACCGTGATCTCCAGCCCTATTACTGAAGGGAAATAAATAAAATAAAATCCATCCATGCAGCGTGCTGAGGGCTCCTGCGTTCAGAGGCGTAAACAGGCTTCGACTCACTACCTCGGCCATATAAAAATTAAGTCATTCTGTCGAGCCGTTGTGCCGGAATTCATCAATTATTGCACCGGGCCGGTCAAAATTTTGGCACCCGCTTAAAAAGTGTGGGAAAACTATGAAAAAACATATGCAATCGACTCATCTCATCGAGCCGTATCTGAATCTGTAAGAAATTCAGCAATCCATCGAGCCGTTGTCGAGAAATAGAACGATCTTTCTGAGATCACATGCTTTGACAGATCTGTCAAGAACTGTCACCAGGGAGGCAGCTGACTGGTACGTACAGCCCCTGTCTTCTCTCTTACACAATGACATTCATCCAGGAGTGACTGCTCTCTTTATCTTTGATCAGTCTTCTGCCCTTGCTTCCCTACCAGAAGGTGCTCTGCGAGCATTCTCCATGAATAAATCCAATGGCGGGAAGCAATCAAAGCAGAATGATACAGCTTTATAAACAAGACCCTAGTACCGAAGGCACGGATCGAAAAATTGCCGTTTTGGGCATTTTTTGGTTCTCGCCACCGATTTGCCCGAAAGGAATAAGACATGGTTAGGGACCTGAGGAAGACGAAAGGACGATGAGCAAATGGAAAAAAATCGCAAACAGATACAAAGAATCGCCAAGGTAATCGTTGAAGAACAGTTAATGGTCCGACCACGCGGAGGACGATCGATCCGTTGATTGTGACCCCGCCATTCCAACGGCCGGCCAGTTCACAGGTTTGCCGGCGTCTTGTGTGTGTGGGGCAGCTCCAAAACTCCGAGACACAGTAATTTAATCACGAGGTGTTGTTGACTTTCGCTTGAGTTTGTTGCGGGCTCCGGCCCGGGCGGCTGGGGTTTTCCACCCCAGACCCCGACTGTTGGCGCGGAGCCTCGCGCTCGCCGCTGGGCCCACTGCATGGGGCTTATGCTCGCCGCGGGGCCCACTGCGTGGAGCACAAAAAAATAGACGACACCGACGGGGTTCGAACACGCGACCTCGGCAAAACCTATAAAATTAAGCTGCTGGCGTCATAACCAAACATGGCACTCCTGAGTTTCCTCCTCAAACGTAAGCACCCGATTTGGGAAGTTTTTTCGGCAGGTCGGCATCTTGGCCTTTCTGCCGACAGCGTGCTGAACGCAAGCTGCAGCAAACAGATCACCTGCTCGCCCTCCCGCCTCACCACTTGCGTGTACCACGCGTCAGACGCGCCCGCCTAGACGGAATTTCCTCCAAATGGCTGCATTACTTGGACGCTTTCGTGTTAGCCGACCCAAACCCATAACTACCGCCCCAGCTCCGGACCAAACCAGTGGCACCCAGTTCGTCTTCCGTGCGTTCGAGGTCGAGACAAAGGTGCTTCCGCCTCAATTGGATCTTTTGAATACGACCTCGAGCTATACGACCATGAAGTCAACGGACCCTCGGTATCAAGAACGCTGGGAGTCCTTCACCGCCTTTCAAGGATTCCATCAGCCCAATCCTTGGCACCTGTTGTCAAGCCCCCGACAGCTCGTCAAACAATGCTGCCGAACGCCAAGACACGACGAGCGCACGCTGGCGACCCATCATATGGAGCTGGTGCCACGAGCGGCAGTCTCGCTAAGCCAGATGCCCGAGGGCAGAGGGGCACAAAGAAGGCGAGGACATCGGCGCTGGTGCCATTACCCCACCATCCCCCCCTACTCCCATCTTCTTGACCGCCATGCTACCGCCGACAACAAATGTCTCGACCGCCACGCTACCGCCGACAACAAACGTGCCAACGCCAGCAGCGAGAAACGTGCAGGCTCCACACCCTTACCCATCAAACAACCCTTACCACTGCTACTATCCGACAGTGCCTATGCCCATGTCTGGCTACCCATTCCCTTCTTCCTACTACCCTTCGCCTAACCGTCCTGCTTGATGCATTTAGACGCGCCTTCACCCACTTGCTCCTTTATCTTTATCTATCAAGTAATATATTGTTTTGTATCGCAACAACTGATTTTATTGTTTTGTATCTGCTCCTACCTCTTCCTACGTGTGCTACTTGCTCTGTGACTTCGGCGAGGCGACTTGGAGATGAAGAGCTAGAGTGAGTAATGTGGATGACGCACATCGGCAAAAAAAAGAGAGGTGCCGACCTGCCGAAAAAACTTCCCAAATCGGGTGCTTACGTTTGAGGAGGAAAGTGAATAAGTCAAACATGGTCAGAAGATGACGAGTGATGAAAATATTGGGCTATCATAAGTTTGAGTTCCGGTCGTAGATCCTCTCCACCGCTTGCCCCAAGTCTAATAATGAACAGAAGGAACTCGTTTTGAACCAAAAACAGACGCGTCGAAGCGAGTATCCTTCGCCCTTGGCTCTGACCGCCGTGTCGCCCGCCGGACTGAAGCAATCCCCTCTCTCCGAGGAGTTATCCGAGGAACCCCGAACTCCTAAAAAACGCACACCGGATTCCACAGATCTCAGCAGCCACAATTCCATCTTTCGGATTGCATCCATTGATGCAGATAACAGCGTTTTATTTCAAAACTCGTCGTGTGGCGGCGGAATCAAGTTGCCTGTTCCCATTAAATGGTCCCCGGATGACCAAGGTGCGTACTAGAATCCGACTTTTCCCTTCATCCACTCACTTATTTGAAATTTTAGCGGCGTTTGACTTGATCGCCTCACAAAAATCCCGAGATATTTTGCCAGGTCCGGGGTTTACGTTACCTGTTGGGAGTGATGTTCTTCTCGCGTTTAAGCGGATCGCCGCTCAGATGCCCCGCGTGGTAAATACCTGTGCATGGACGTATATACTGTACATCTCATTGCTGGCATTCATCAGACGACTGCCCAGGTTCTAGAATTTTACTATTGGCGACAGAATCCTGATACATTCGGCGACGCCCACACCATTTATGACTTGGGCTTTCCACCTCCTACCTTCTCTGGCAGTGAGCCCCCAGCCATCTCCACGGTAATGATGGCACCCGCCCCAAAGCGAAAGAGACGGGATGAGGTGGCTGTTGCGTGTCTAGGAAGGGCCGTCGAGGGAATAGATCCGGCGGGGTTAAGGAAACGACGAAGAGAAGATGTATGAAAGCAGGGCCTTTTTCTAGACGCAATGCATGTGACATTTATCGCTACTGTACTATTAAATTCAATTCGCACAAGGGGTGTTGTAGGTGAATATAGGTATATGCTGTGGCGATATTTGGTTTGATTCGAGTCGATAAGTATAGGAAGAAATTTGTAGTGTAGAGTGGAAAATAAGAAGAGGGAAGGGAAGTGAAGACAGACGATGGGGGCAGGGGGGGGAGGTCAAAGGGTGCATGTAGTGCGGGAAGCAGTCGGTGTCACAGACGTACGCGAGGATCGGCTTGTGGTTGTCCTTGGCCGGAAGCAACAATTCGAAAAAGACACAATGGGGGAACCGCAAGACGAGGAAGGAAATGAGGACCAAGGGGTTCTTTAATTTCTTCGACTTCATCAACTCTGTGAAGAAGAGGAAAGTCGACGATGACTCGGGACCGGGGGAGCCAGATGTTGTGGACTTGGCACCATTGGTCGCTGAATCCGGCGTGGATGAAGGCGAGGAGAGCAGCGAGGAGAGCAGTGATGAGGAAGAAATTGGAGCGAACTCGCGGGGAAAAACAGAAAGGAAAACCAAAACCAAAACCCAGACGGCATTTACTTACCCTGCGGTTTGGTCGGTTGAAAGAAGAGAGTAATTGAATCGTCTGTACCGACACGTCCACAAAACACCCACCGGACCGCAGATTCACTCGTTGGGTTCAATGTTGGTTGGTTGCAAGTCGTGTGTTGGAAAGGTGGTCGTGTTCATGTAGGGCTGATGACCGTGTTTCTGCAGTCTTCACCCATGGGTAGAGGGCTTGGACGGAACCTGGGCCGACACAGGGACTTGCCTTTTTGGGAAGGCCCGGCAATCAAGAGAAGCTTGATCGCGTTTCCATTGCCCATGAGCCTTGTAAATGCAATGATAAATAATTGACTTAAACCCAAACCCCTGACCAACCTGCACGCTGTGCTTGCCCCAACTCCTCGAAACAAGCACAGGCATGGCGGGACACAAAAGGAAATAAAAGAAAAAAGATTACTACCCGAAGGTTCGAACACAAGACATCACCGCAATTACCTAATAAATCAACTATGAGAGGTAATAACCATTACACCAAGCACCAGTGAGAAGTAAAAAACATTTGTCCATACACGTGCCTACCAGACGAGACTTTCCGCCGGTTTTTGCCGTAGGCGTTCGCGGCAGGAGGCGCAGAGGGGCCGGCAGGAGCGTAGCATTACTGATATTGTTATTTTCCGGAGAGAAAATGAAGGTAGACATTGACACAGAGTATACACAAGACAGTATACAACTATTTGCCACAAAACGTGACTACGCCTCGACCTGTTGACTTCGGGTATATCCCAATGGGGCGGATTTGGAAGTTTGATGTGCTGATAGGCGGGCGTCCGGAAAAGGCAAGTCCCTGTGCTGGCCCTAATTCCGGCTTGGACACACGACCTCCGCGCCGAGTATCCAGGGGAAGATCGGGCACTATCAGAACGAGCTCACTTTTATTGCGGTCTCTTCCCATGAAGAGGGCGAACAAAAGTACCAGCTGCATATCGTACTTGCTTGAGCCGCAAACGAAATTGGAACAAACAAACAACACCGACGCGCACGGCGGCTGCACCGGATCTCGATGGAGTTTGACGATCACTATTCTTCGAAAGGTAAGCGTGCACACACCACATGAATGCTACGTATACTTACACTGTTTGAAAGCACCTTTTTCTTCTTTCCATCCAGTCATCTGTGTCGTCTAAAGCGGTCTGCTGCGCAGAACCTTGCCTGGATTAGCGATTGACAGTATAATTCAACTCTCAGTATACATAATTTCTTGTGCTAAAATATGTGTAGGCGACCCATAAACTGTCGCTGGCGCAACGCTGGTAACAATGATCTGCAAAAGCGAGCAGACACTGCTGTAAGACTCTAGTTTTCTCCAAAGTATCTTCACTCAACTTCGAGTTATATAGCCGCATCATCCTTGAAACTTTCATCCAACTGTATTTCCTCTTCAATTTCCGCTTCGGCAACTTCGGCATATATGTACTTAGAACACCATAACTTATGGGGGGTGGTAATAAAAAATACGAATGTTGGATCTTAAACCCGCCCATGGAGGGTCGAACACGGCCAATACCGTTCTTCATACTCTCCTGATCAAAATAGGGAACCCTGGCCAGATCTTCCAGGCTAATTCATCTGCAATTAGTGATAGAAAAAAATTGCAAAAATACTTTATATTGGTTGACCTGTGATTTCGGACTGTTTCTGCGATCAATGATGTCTAGCATAGTCCAAACATGTTCAAATGAGCTCATTCTTTGCAACAGCGTACTAACATACATTAGAAAGATATCATAGAGCCAGAATTCCAGATAATTTGGTCTATGATGCCTGTAATCACTTCTGGACAATGGGCAATCTCCTTCTGATCTGGAAATATTCTGAGAATTGAATGCAACTATGAACTTTATGCAATTCTGGCTTTATGACATCATTCATAATCCACGTAAGTCTTTGCCTCACAAAACCAGGCCATTTGCACAAGTACCGGGCTTGCTGGAAGACATCCAACTCCCAAACAGCCTGAAACCAAGATCATCCACTATGAAAATATTTTGACAGGTTTCTCTCTATCACTAATTCCGCATGAATTAGCCCGAATTATGTAGTATGATTTCATCCAAATCTATGAAGAACTGACCGAGATCTGGGGAATTCTTTGAAAAAGATCCCAAACAGGAAATTTTTCATTCGCGCCTTCGGTACTGCAATTAGCTGTAAGGCCTAAAGCGAGCCCTCAAGATTAACCCTTATCCTGTAAACTAGTTTTCTTTTTTTTTGAGGGAGAGGAAAAAAACTTGTTTAATGGTCTGACTTTACTTGCGCATCAAAAGCCATAAGTCCCCATTCCGGACATGGTAACTCACCAAAAAGGAATTTGTAAAGCAACCGAGACTGGATAAATTCAGTGAAAAATGTTGGAAGATGCCCAGCAAGTAGCACAAGCCTTCCACGTAGTTTTGAGGGCATACATGTACATTTTGACTACAGAGCACCAAGTGCGACGGAATGGTAGTAGGAATGGAATGGAGTAAGGGGAGTGTTCAAAGAGAAAGCAAAAAGATCGGGGGGCATGTGATTGTTACGGTCACGTCTGTTACATATTCCAGCAGGAACGAATGACTCAATGAGTCCAAGAAAAGGGAAGGATGGATATCGTGCCGTGGGTGGCGGTAGGTACAATGTCAACGTGACTTGGACGCGACTTGAACACGACACGGCGGTGACGACTATGAAGGCCGACATCGGACAAAAATAATACAATTTTGATAGTCATTCACTATCCTAACTGAACTCGAACTGTCCTGATCCATCCTAGCCGATCTGCCGGAGTCATCACCGTTCCTCCTCAATCCTAGTCAATTCCTAACATGTTCCTAACACTGCCACCATCAATCCTAATGATAAGCTGTGATTTTCTTGTGGCAGGATGGCCACGAAGGTGGGAAATAAAAGTTTCAGTTGCTGTTGTTTTTTTTCGGTCACTGATGGTCATTGCCCATCCTTGCTACCCCAGCCCGGCCCGATCAACCAACAATCAGCACAATCAGTGATCACACGGCAATCACTCAACTGCGACTCGAACATGGTGCCTTCAAGTACCGGAGACCTCTGAGGGTGAGTATTATCCCTCCCCACCCCGCTATGCGTCTGAATCTGCAGCTCGGGCCTCGTGGCGCATGTGCTGCTCTTCCCAATTGCCCCCAGGTCTGTAATGGCTTTGTCTCCGAAAACCCCGACGGATCGCCCAAATATTCGGTGTGTGAACTCGGTTTTGAACAAATCAGCGAGTGAACTCACACTATCAAGGATTTTACCAGTGCTGAAGTGCTCTGTTTTATTTGTGACCATCCATTGGTCGCTCATACTCCAGGTCCCGATGTCGTCTCAACCCAAAATAGATCATTCGCCCGAGGCAGATCCGTCGATGGACATTGTGTTTCCTTCTTCTCGGTGGGTCTATTCTGTCGCACACATTCGAGTCGAATCAATTTTCACCTGGCTTACAGCAAGAACCGGTCTGGAATATGCGCATGTCCTGTGTCTGTGGTCTTACCTGGTCGGCCCATGCTGCTCTGATGGCTGCAACTCCAAACACCAGGTTGGTTCTATCTAAATGCTCATTAAAAATCTGATCTTTCCTTCTTCAGCTCGGAAACACCACTGGCTTCTTTCGCGCCCCCGTCCGCTGCCCTGGCACTGTCGAATTCGGGGCCGAAGGAAAAGACGTTCAGCGCGCAGTGCACCAGATGGGGGTCTGCTGGAGGATTGGAATACTTTCGCGCATGAAAATCCTGTGCAAGGCCATCGACGTCAATTGAGCCCAGCGTAATGTCATGCACGAAGCAGCAACGTCATTCAGAATGACACTCTGTAGCCGAACAACCAAACGGTATTAATTGGGAAACCGCAACTAAAGAGGTCCAAATCTAAACAACGGAGGAGAAGCATGCTGCCTTTGATCGTGGCGGGCGGGGGACATGCGAAGTTGGAAGCACTCCCAACGTGCGCAATGGGGATCGTAATGGTCTCTTGATTCGCTTGAAAAAATCTTCGTGCTCCCAACGGCCTAGTGGGAAAAGAGGTGACGAGAGGAAAAAAGCGGGAATGTAAATACATACGTTGCATTTACCAATCACCAGGCTCGTTCCGGAACACACTGCACCGACGTCTCGGTCCAGCATAAACTCTGTCCTACGGAACCTCAAATGCGGACAACTGCTGAAGATTCCGTGACGCCAGTGGAGCTTTACATTCCCAGCAATCATGCGAGGCCCACCATAATATGTATTCGCGCCACAGAACAGTATTTCTGCGCACCACATAGGGTCTTCGAGGACCGTGCGAGCGATGAACGGCTCATCAAAGGGATAATGGTCGTCAAGATCGAGCTGTTTCAGGTGGGGAAAGTGCTTGCGCAAGAGCGATGCCAGTACGCTGTCATCTTCGGAAATCAAACTCACGCCGCCAAAGGCGGAGTTTGAATTTATGACAAATGTAGATTACACATGACATCATCAATAAACAACGCGTCCTGCTCTCTTCCGTCGCGTCTTTCGTTGCTCCAATCCGCCTCATTCGCTTCAATGGCTCTTCGGACGGACTCTCTCAAGCAAAAGCTTTACTTTTCCATTCACTCTGATGTGCCTGGCCTCGAAGGAATCCCTCCCATGAAGCAGCAGAACATCGACCGAAACTCGCTGTCCAATATCCCCAGCTTCCTTCGTCTATCCACAGAAACAAGATCTGCTATCGAGCTACACATAGCTTCCGTCGGTATTGAGCTGCGGCGTTATGATTATGGGTGTCGAGATCAGTGTGTGTCATTATCGAACACCTGCCAATCAGTGTTCGGTGCTCATATCCAGACATCGGCAGCATCTGCACTGCAATTTCTGGCTCTCATGAATATTTTTATACCTGGACTGGATGGCCGGCTGCCTCTCAAAAACGAGAATGATTCTGATTCCGACTCTGATACCGCAACACCATCCGTGCCCACCAGTCGTGATGTTCAGTCTAAATTTGCGATACTCCGGACCTCCGCCAATGTTCTCAGTGGAGCCAAGGTTCCCGCCAAGCGCTACAAGCGGATTACCCGCTTCCTGCAGTGTCAGTGTGGCGTTGATCATACGACGGGTCGCTTTGCGAAGAAAGGATCTGACGCGACTCGACAAATTCCTTGGCCTGACGTCGGCTGTCTGGTATTCATCAAGATTGTGAGTTTACATGATCTCCAACACGGTATGCCCGTTTCCTCTATTTCACAGCTTTGATTGACTGGAAACAGACGGCCAGCTAATAGCAATGGATCACATCTCCGGTGTACTGGATCACTCCCCTGCATGCGAAGACATTATCGAGATGAGTCGAAACCCGCGCGTAGGTTTACATCCAGAATTACGTGAATACGCCCTCTCGCTACTCCGTAAAAAGGCCCCAATCAGTCTCATCCGTTCTGAGTGCGCAACTTGGGCAAAGGAAAAATGGGGATCTTCACCCGGCAACACTTCTTTCCGATACATTCTCACTCCTCATGACTCTACCCTCCCTCTATCGGTCATACGCCGCCGAGTGCAACATCTCGCAACGCTCCGCTGCTGAGGACAACCTCGATCGGTGGTTCAACTCCACGAGCCCACAGCCCCCATCCGCTGATTTTTCGGCAGCCCTGCTTCACTACCAGCCCCATCTCCCTCCCACCACCGACCGCTTTGTGCTAATCTTGGCAACACCGGATATGCAGCAGCAGCGTGGCAATTTGGTCACAATAACCTCGTCATCATGGACCTCACATTCAACGTGTGTTCTGCCCGAGTCCTCCTCGCTATTCTCATGGTCATTGACGGCGACAATCACGGTATCTTGTTTATTCCTTTCGCCAAGCACCATTGACAAAGACTCCAGGTGTTCCCATTGCATTCATTCTGTTTACAGCCCGCCCGGAAGCTGCCGCCGTCCACGCAGACTATAATACCGCCATTTTAACAGAGCTTCTAGGATTATACAAGAAAAAGATGCCGAAGAATGAGCACGGCGAAATCATCAACTTCAAAGTCGCCATCACAGACATGGATCCCCGCGAACGTGCCGCTGTAGAAGTATGGGTCGGTCGCTGGGTGGACCAGAGTGGGCTAGGTCGTGCTGGCAGAGATCAGGTAGACGAGGAGCAAATGTACGATGATCCTGGAACAAGAATCTGACTAGATGTAGAGTAGAATATAAGATGAATGGAACAGGAAACTTAGCTCAGGAATATAGTCGACAGGCGCGAAGATAATCAAAAGAGTGGGTGCATTGTGGTGGTAGGAAGCAAGGAGAGGTCCCCTAACTGTACAAACAGATAGGAATAAAGTGTCCGATTGTAACAACTAAATAAAGTGTCCATGAGAGAATCCTCAGCTAACGCACATCCTCCGTCATTCTAACCATCCGGGAGCTACGCAAAGACGGAATAGGGAGAGCATGCTGCCCCCACAGCATTGACAAGTGGGTGCCCATGCCACTGTCGGCTCGATCCCCGGCGTAGTCCGAGAAGGCCGACGACTCGGGTCTGGCACGTCGTGTTGGCAGTACGTAGTGAGAATAAATAAAGAGTCTGTGATGCAAGAGAGATATAAGTAAATGGTAGGGAGAGAAGTCCGATAGCTCAATAACAGATGATTCTTGCATGGTCGAGTAATTGATCTTGAAGTCGGAATTGTATCGGCTTGACAGTGGAATGAGGTCAAAGACACTCGCGCAGCTGTGTAATGAATCTAGGAGCATAAAGGGAGGAAAATAGTGAGTATGAGAGTAAATCGTTGAAAAGATATGAGGAAGGAGTGAGATAAAATAATTAGCGACTGGTTGGATATTTCTGCATGACAGGTGTAAACCGTGTGATGGGGAGAGGCGACGAGGGAGCCGAGCGACCCTTCCACAGAGGGGGATACTTTGAATTTCGCCCTCGGAATTCCGCTGCAATAAAGTATTCAGAAATGTGAAGGGAATCGCAGAAGGACAGGCAAGAAGGAAAGATGAGGAGCTGATGTGCTTATCTGGACCGTGACGCTCCGCAAGAATTGAGCTGGGAATCGACAGTGAACACGTTGCTTGCTCGGGAACCATGTGAGCGCCTTGGTGTTTGGCATGTGTGTTTGAACCATGATGCACTATAGTCTCAAAACTTTGGTCAGCATTGAACTCGAATCGAAACGGCAAAAGCAGGGAACAGAGAGTGAGTACTAGTATGAGATAAATGGACACGAGGATGTGGAACGATAATGGGGTCGAGGGGATAGGTATAGATAAACAAGACTCAGCTCTGATACGAGGACGAGCATATGAGAAACTTGGCTCCGAAATGAGAATCGATTCCTGATAACTCAGTGGTTCATCCATTGGCTCGACGTCCACGTGTGATTTGATAAGTAGCTCTGAAACGAAACAATTTGAGTAGGATTTGTGCAGAAAGAAAGGCTGGGGCTCAGCTCGAATAGTAAACTCAGATAGGCTTGGATACTCGGGTGTCTCGGATGGCTCGGTTGTCTCGAAATAAAACTCTAAAATGGTGCACAAATCGTCGTCAGAATCGTCGTAACAAAGGGAACTCATCATAGCTTTGCTTGGGTGTGGCGCGCGCAACATAGGCAATAGAGAATCGAGTTCGATGAATCTTTCCTGACCCATAAAAAGGTCGACGAATAAATCAGTAACAGAGTCAAACATGGAATCGAGTGAGAGATTGGACATGAGAGGGAGAATACTCAGCTTGGGATCGTCGTCAACTTCATCCAGGTCGCGCAGGAAATGTGTCTTGTGAGCGGAGGGAATACTCTGGCTGAGCTCGGAACTTTGCTGCGCAGTGTAATTCAGCTGGATCGGCGGGGTACATTCGTTCTGCAAATCAAACTCGACAACGTCAAGCTCGAGCTCAGAATCCGGAGAGGAGCGAACAAAATCGGCAGGAGAACTCAGCTGGTCAGGTGAATAGAGCTCGATAAAAGTGACGATCTCGTTTTCCATAGATACTGTATCGGACTCAGTAACAGACTGGTTCAGAGCCTCGGGCTCTAGCACAGATTCAGAGATGCGAGGAATATAACTCAGCTCGTTCAGGTGGATGTCTTGATCATAGCTTCGAGCTTTGAAGTCGGATTCAGCTTCAGACGAATTAGATAGCATCGTTAGATCGTGTGAGGTGCAGGTGAAGCTTGACTCGTAAGAGAACAGGTCAGTACTTCGATGAGAATAGCAGTAACAAATGGTACTCTCCTCCAGACTCAAAGAAGCGGACGCAGACCCGTATACTGCTGTCTCTGGTTCAGTCCTGACGATAACATGCGCGGGAGTTGGGGAAGGCGAGTAGTGAGAGTGGTTAATGAGTGGGAAATCAGACTCGAGCGGTGCGGGAAGTCCAGAATCGAGTTCGACAAATGTTTCCTGACTTATAAAAAGGTCGATAAATAAATCAGTGACAGACTCGAACGTGGAACGATAATCGAGATTGGACAAGGGAAGGGGAATACTCAGCTCTGTATAGGCTCCCAAAGACTCCAGTTCGCACATGCAATCTGTCTCGGGTGGGGAGGAATTATTTGGGACGAACTCAGAGCTTGAATCCTGGATATAATTCGAGTCTATAATCCATTCAGTGACAGAATCGGGATAAAGAGCGGTGGAAACGGGGAATTCATGAATAGATGATGTGAAACTTAGCTGATTCGAAGAGACGTGCTCGTTCTGGGAATAGGATTCGAAGAGATTGAGCTCAAACTCGAAATCTGAACAGGACTGATCTGGTTCTGTAGAAATACTCAGCTCGTCGGTCATGTAGAGCTCCAGGATCGAGTCGAATTCGTTTTTGAATGTAGCTGTGACAGATTCAGTGAGAGGATTACCAACGATTTCAGACTTGTGGAATGAGTCCGGGATATAGGAAAGAAAACTCAGCTGGTTCTCAGAAATATTGCGAATTTCAGCACAGTCTTCGCTGTCAAGCTCGGTTGAGGAGGATGTGGGTGGCGGCGTGGAACCGTCCGAATCACTGGGAAGTCTCGACATGCGGGAGGATAGGTCAGTACTTTGATGAGAATAGCAGTAATAAATGGTACTTTCCTTCGAGCTCAAATTGACGGAACCAGATTCGTTCATGGGTGTGTCTGTCTCAGTCTCGAGGGCAGCAGAGTCAGAAGAGGCTTGAAACGTCATAGAAGAGACATGGATCGGGAAGGAATCGGACTGAGATGATGTGGAATCAGGCAGGGGGATACTTGAAGAAATGCTCTGGAAAATTGGAAGTAACAATGCAGGACGTGAATCAGAGAAATAACTCAGCGCGTTTGCAGGTATTCCAGGTGAAATGGGCTCGTTAGACTTGAAAAGCGGCTCTCGGGACTTACGCCAAAGCTCGGGACAAAGGAAGTCATCGTCAAGAAGCTTGCGTAGTATTCCTATAGAAACGGTTAGTGGAGGAGGATTGGAACGCGTACGCTGGTGCTCGGGAACTTGTCTAATAAGCGTCCACTTCATTCGCTCAGGGATACCGCTTATGAAATAAAAATCGCGCTGGGATTCGGTGATATCACGTTGTTTGAGGAGCGGTGCTGCAAGGGACATGAACTGAAGTAAGTATTGTTGTAGCTCAGATAGATTCCGAAGGGACGACTTAGCGTAATGAACTCGACACAATTCGATCAAATCTCCCACTCGCACCCGCGGTTTCGCATCGTAATCGGCATAAAGAGCGAGAAGAACCGTTTCGGCAGCACTCCAGGTCTTGTTCGGCACCTCGGAATCAAACTCGGGCATATATCGGATGAGCTCGCGGACATGGTCGGACGAATAGCAAACTATGAAAGGAACAAGTGAATCAGTGGCTGGGATGCCGGCGTGTTCGCCAAGAAGCCGGATTTCAAACAAGAACTCGCGGACTCGAGAACCGTTGAAGCAAGGAGCAAGAGGTGAGTGAGGAGTTGGCATAGGGGTAATGAGACGGATAAAGGAAGGATTCGGGCTCAAAACAAGCGCAGGAGTGTGGGGAATGAGTGGAGGCATGATAACGGCGGTATTAGAAGGTGTGGATCATCGAAATGAGGGGAGGAAAGGGTAGAAAATGGGAATAGGGGCTAAGGGCGAAATGGAGAGTGTAGCACTTAGCTTTGCAGAACCAGCAGCGGAAAACCTTGCCCCTCGCGGTGGGCTCCACTGTAGAAGTATGGGTCGGTCGCTGGGTGGACCAGAGTGGGCTAGGTCGTGCTGGCAGAGATCAGGTAGACGAGGAGCAAATGTGCGATGATCCTGGAACAAGAATCTGACTAGATGTAGAGTAGAATATAAGATGAATGGAACAGGAAACTTAGCTCAGGAATATAGTCGACAGGCGCGAAGATAATCAAAAGAGTGGGTGCATTGTGGTGGTAGGAAGCAAGGAGAGGTCCCCTAACTGTACAAACAGATAGGAATAAAGTGTCCGATTGTAACAACTAAATAAAGTGTCCATGAGAGAATCCTCAGCTAACGCACATCCTCCGTCATTCTAACCATCCGGGAGCTACGCAAAGACGGAATAGGGAGAGCATGCTGCCCCCACAGCATTGACAAGTGGGTGCCCATGCCACTGTCGGCTCGATCCCCGGCGTAGTCCGAGAAGGCCGACGACTCGGGTCTGGCACGTCGTGTTGGCAGTACATAGTGAGAATAAATAAAGAGTCTGTGATGCAAGAGAGATATAAGTAAATGGTAGGGAGAGAAGTCCGATAGCTCAATAACAGATGATTCTTGCATGGTCGAGTAATTGATCTTGAAGTCGGAATTGTATCGGCTTGACAGTGGAATGAGGTCAAAGACACTCGCGCAGCTGTGTAATGAATCTAGGAGCATAAAGGGAGGAAAATAGTGAGTATGAGAGTAAATCGTTGAAAAGATATGAGGAAGGAGTGAGATAAAATAATTAGCGACTGGTTGGATATTTCTGCATGACAGGTGTAAACCATGTGATGGGGAGAGGCGACGAGGGAGCCGAGCGACCCTTCCACACCGCCCTCACTTCCATTTGGCCCGATATTTATCTTTTGTTCTGCATCTTCCATGTCTACTAGGCGTGGCGTAACGGGCTAAATCGGTATCTCAAACCCATTCCGAAAGGCGACGTTAAGAAAGAAACTCGTGGCCGTCTTGGCAAGCTTCTGATGCACCTTCTGAAGGAGGAAACAGTCCATTCGGAAGCCGTGAAAGCATATAAAGCGGAAATCACCTATTTCAAGCGTCTCGGCCGGAAACGAGATCCCCTTTCGAAAATTCAAAGCTCTGCTGCTCTCGCTTTCCTCGGCCACCTCTCCGATTACGTTGGCGAAGTCAAATGGACAGCTTATTCGCTTGCTGGTACAATCGAGGCGGCTCGGGTTCTTGGCGTCCCCGTCGACTCACTTCCTCGCACATCAAATCATCTCGAGGGTTTCAATGGATGCATAAAGGGCCCCATGTACGCTGCCTACCGCCACAATGGCCATCTTCTGCGGATCGATGTCTGGGTTCATGCTCCCATTACCACTGTCATCCCTGCATTCTTCGAGAAGAGACGCAGTCGTGTTGTCGTATCAAACTACTATTCGGACCTCCGAACATTGAAAAAATCAAAACCATCCTCAACACATTCACCCACCTCGCCTTCATCGACCACATCCCCCACATTGTCGTCTTCGTCCAGCTCGTCTCCTTCATCCTCCTCCTTCACATCTTCTGACTCGCCGCCACCGCAGCAGCACAGCATCCCCGCTCGTACGCCTCAGGATCAAAGGATTGAGAAATGGCTTGAGGAACTCATCAACGACATGGACACGGACTCGAACGAGGACGGCACGGGCATTCCTACGTCCGAAGAAATTGCTTTGATGATGGCAAAACTCGATCCCGACATTGATGACGGACTGGGCATCGAAGACGTACCGGTCGCGGAGGATATTATGGCAATGGAGGTACGCTTCTCACTGTTGACGAAACATTGGTTGCAGTGTATTAATATTGGTTTGAAGATCCCAATCTCAGTGCTGGGCAAACCGCCGTCTGAATTGCTGACGCCCCCTTCCCTTCCCACCGCTGACTCTTGCCAGTTCCCATCTACAAACGGATCCCATTGACCGCGTTGAATCAGCGGTTGCCAACATGTCCCTCTCCTCTGATCTTGACGACCTCTCACCGTTCTACGAGCCGAATACGAGACTGTCTGCAGTATTAGCACTGTCAAACTTGCCCCAGACGGCCGACTTATCTGCCGACACCTCTTTCATGAGCGACAGGACATTCATCATCTCCCCCTCTACGTCTCCCCAACCTCCCGCTAGTCCCTCTTGCCGCCACGGTTCTCCGGTGCTGCTTCGCCTCCCATCACTTATCCCCACGTCGCCTTCCTCGCTTTCACCGTCGTCTCCGGATCATCCGAGCTTTGGCCGCTTGAATTCCATCGCCACGTCAATGATGCGGTTGCAGTCAGCGCACACTGAAATGGCAACCGAACTCCGATTCCTTAGGGACACTGGTGGAGCAGAGGTTTTAGAGCAGCTTGAGAGGTATATGAGCCCTTCTTTGCGGGACCTCCTTGAGACGGAGACCCCGTCAAATTCTCTGTTGTTCTCAGCTGACCCAGGTGCCGGTCCCGAAACGTCAGAAACGGTTCCCACTGCCCACCCGCAAACCATCCACGATGTGAGATGGCCGACACTGGAGAGGTTCCAGTTGCAGAATCGCGAGAAAAGGAAGCCGTCCTATAAGATATAGGACACGGGCCATCGCGAGGCAGGTACTTTTATTCAGGTCTTTCCGAATACCGGCTGATCTCAAAATAATAGAACTCATACCAATATTGTGAGGCGGGGGGCGGCAAGTGAATTTTCAGGTTACTACAGGGCTGCCGTGTCGTACCAAGTTACAGTTCGAGATACAATGTTTGCACAGCAAAAAGCGGATTTTTTTAATTCAGAATATGTCAACGATATACATGTACATACGACGGCAGCGCAAACGGCACCGCACAACAAAAAGCGAGCAGCAGCGAATAACACCCCGCGGCACGGAAATGGCTCCGCTCTGCGCCAGCGGAAAGGCCGGCGGAAATGCCAGCGGCAGCGAAACGGCTCCGCGCCAGCGGAAATGCTAGTGGCAGCGAAAACGGCCCCGCGCCAGCGGAAATGCTAGCGCAGCGGAAAAGCCAGCGGCAGCGGAAAAGCTAGCGGCAGCGAAAAGGCCCCGCGCTAGCGGAAATGCTAGCGGCAGCGAAAATGCCAGCGGCAGCGAGAATGGAGGGGGTCTGGGGGAGCACGGCTCCCCCCAGGCCCGCGCAGCGGACGACGGCCGTACCAAGTGTTTGAAAGGGGTGCCGGCACGCGATCAATCGATCACGTGCTTCTTGACGGCGTGAGTTTGTCCTCCTTCATCTTCCGGGAAGAAATCCGTCCTGTGCAAGTGAAAGCATCGGTCGACAGATCGGAGGAGTCGGATGTCCTCGGGGAGGGTGTTTAGTTCGGCCGCCTCCAGCGCGGTAAAGAAGTTGTCGAGGTCGCGTGTGGAGATTAGGAGGCGAGTCAAAGACGGAGCGATGCTATCGTGAAGCAACAGAAGGGAAGGAAAGGTGGTGGAGGTGTGGTCCCGGATTTCAAGGCTTGTGAGAACACAGCTGGATCCTTCAAGGAGATGCATCAGCGCCACATCCTCCTCCTCCGCCCCCGCCGACTCAAGGTATTCGAGCACCAAGTGTCGCAATTGTGGCAAGAAGATTAGACCGACGACATGTCGCTTGAAAAAGAATGCGGTGACCTGCGGAATGACACAGGGTGCGGGCGGAGAGGGGTCATTGTGAAAGAACCTCCAACAAAACTCGAGCCGCAAACACGTAATATTGGTGAGTTGGGGAATAGTGCGAGTGAATACGTCCAGGTCCGCAGGATGCCAACTGAGACGTGACAATTGGCCCCAAGGAGCCGGCGCATATGGTCCGCACCAGTGCAAGGAGCATAAACACGGTGCATTACGTAACAAGGACTTTGGCCAGGGAGGAGGCAGCCACCGAGTCGAGATATTGGAGAGTGACAGAGAGGCTCTCTAAATCCGTAAGACTCTCTGGCATCACAACATTCGGTGGTTCATGCCAATGCGAGAGTTGAAGATTTTGGACGGATCGTTTGGATCCAGATATTTTCCTGGCGTACTACTATCTTGTTATGGAATTGATTCCGTCTGGCCACTGAGGCCTGAGGCAGCAAGAGTTAAATTTTGGGTGACTTCCTATTTGGGACGTGACAATCAAGATTCTCGGTAAATGGGAAATGGTCTCCTCTTCATGCAATATTGCTCTGAATACACTCAGAGTGGGTAAAAACATTTATATACACCGTACAGTTGAAAATTCTGAATGCATCTCAGAAGAAGCTATATAGTGCTGAGAGGCCGTATGAAAAGTTCCGGAGCAGTAGCATCTGGGTGTCGTGCAATGTATGGTCGACCAGCATGAGCAAGCACAAAGAGGTAGTGGCGCCGTGTTGGGCATGGGCGGAAAGGAAACAGGCTCATTCTTTTCTCGAAATTCTCAGAGAGTAGTCAGTGTTGGGTACTATTTTGCCCTTTCTCTCTTCTCGCTTGATCCGCACCTTCTCCCCTGGCCCCGTTCGCCAGCTTGATGCTCATTCTGTAAGTTTCCTTCCGCCACTCTTTCGATTTGCTCGAATTCTGCGTCATCATTCATAGGCCTCAAGCTCGCCATTTTGGATAAAAATGACACAAAGTGGGTCAAAAATAGGGAATTGTTAGAAGATGACTCTGCCGGTTCATCCACTTTAGTGAGTAACGCGATAATAGATCTAACCGACCTCGAAGGTTTGCTGAAGGCGAAGGAGCATAGAATTCGAGGAGTCTTTCGTTGGGAATTGCCAAGCAGTCTTCATGTGAGAACCCATCAACATCCACTGCAGTGTCGAGACCGTGGGCCTTGATATGTCGTTTCATTTCTTCGATCTCTTCAATCGTGCTGTTCCAGCTGCAAGAGAGTTGCGGTGAAATGTCCGGGAGTGGGGCTTTAAGTTCCCTGGCCATTTTCGTGTTGAAAGCAAGCTGTTCTGCATTGAATGAAGCGGGAGTGTCCTGGAGATGATTCAAACGACTTTCAAAATCCCTCGAAGGTTCGGTTTCAGTCACCTTCGCTTTTGTTGGGCGGGGTCACCAACATACTGTACAGTCCCTTACGCGTTTGTACCGGTACCATCACAAACGCGATATTTTTCATCCTCGTACTGGACTCTTACCGCACCTCGACCAGTCATCGAAACTCTGACAGCACTGACGCGCATTGACGCGGCGGTGGCTATGTTTTGCCACGGCAGTGTTGCGTGGCCTATATCTCTCCTCAGAGATGTTTCCTGAAGTTGGGATGATGTTCCGCAAGTCATAGCAGCCTTAATACATTGTTTGGGTCGAAAGTTGGGCTTGGTATCACTCAATCTATGATAACCAACTCAGAGACTCTTCCACCAATTTAGGACTGAAATGTGACTAGATTGCGGATAGCCAAGAGGTTTCTGCTTAAGACCGGTCAAAGCAGCGAAGATGGGCTCAGTTCACACCGGTGAGCATTGCATCTGTGTCCATTCTTTAACTTTGGTGAGGGTTCCACTCCATTTCAAGTACCAAAGTAATATACTATTACTCATTCATCCGGATATTTCGTCGGATGAAACCAACGCTGATGGATTATTCAATCCATTCTACTAATCACTCGTCACAGTTGCTGTTCTGGCACTTTCTGCGCATCAAGGCAGGCTGGTCATTGAACCCTAATCCGTCCAAATCCGTCCATCCTCACCCACGAGGTTTTAGCCGAGCAACCTGCCTGCTCTTGTCTGAGCCAGGCCGGGGTAACCGTTGATTATTTAGACTTTCCGCCCCCCTCTCGGTACTACGTGTGTTCTAATATAGCCAGATTACCTTGCTTATTTTTATTAGCTTTCTAGTGACGTTGAAAATAATTTAGTGGTAAGTTAGCATTTAATTAGCTAGGCTTGCAACGATTATCGTGTGGTCTGGGTACATTTTAGCTCGCTCAAATGGGACGGATATGCAATTGGAACACACAAAAATTATATTCAGATGCTAACAACTACAGGTGAAGGGCATTCTACGGTATATTTAACTCTTCTAAAGGTTTCGCAGTCCACGACAACAGCCAACCGTTGAATACGGATTAAACGACGTGTCGAGATTAAGGATGAAGAAACATACATAATTCCAGGGAGCCAGCAACGTGTGATGAGGTGCCCAGCCGCGAGAAACAGAACTGTGAGGCGATTCCACTGTGTCGGTACCGTTCAGTAAGAGGACAATGGAAAGTGCGGTTGAGAACATACCGTGGAGAGTCAGCGAAAAATTTGTGCGAAGGCGTACCATACGCTGCCGAAACCACTCATTCCAGATGGTACATACCTTGCGCATATAAAGATTGGTTTGACTATGGCCTTCACTCCGATTCGCGTGCGATCAATAGGCTCTGGGAATAAATTTTAAAAGTCAATGGAAAGAAGCGTTCATGAAGAAGCACATACCCGAGTCGTGTCTGGTAACAGCGGCTGCAGATGCAGTCATGTAAATCTCTTTGGAGGTAGGGGAAACTACTGGGCTGAGGCTACTGAATGGTAAATGGACCGACAAATAAATGGGTCAGGAGAAAATGACGCGGACCGGCGCGCACTGACGCGGCACTGACGCGCATTGACGCGGAGTGGCTGTGCAGTTGACGCGGCATGACTAGAATTGCTTCTGACCTTCAAAACACCTCAAAGATATGTCCTATCAATTCCTTCAAGGTTCTGCTCGAGAGTATGAGATGGGACAATTAATATTTCACCCAAACACATTTTTTCTAGGCCACAAGTCGAGTCATTTCTGGATATATGCCACCCTATTGACTTCTTCGATATCAGGGACCTGAAACTACCTATTTAAAATATTTTTTGAGACCTTCAAACGTGACATTAACTTTTGGTTGCCGCGTCAATGCCGCGCTGGTCTCCGCGTCAATGCGCGTCGGTGCCGCGTCAGTGCCGCGTCAGTACCGCGCCGGTGCCGCGGCAGTGCGCGTCATTGCCGCGTCAATGCGCGTCAATGCCGCATCAGCTCGGTTCATACCGTGTCAATGCGAGGCATGTTTCCGAGTCTAGTTTATGATTTAACCATTCCCACCTGCGCACGACCTGCCTAACCCTCCCAGGATCAGAAATAGAACTGGACAGATTGCAGCATCAATGGGGCACAATGCTTTCAGCATTCTGACTTAATATTCCGAAGGGTACATAAATCTCGGTTGGTGCTATTTGTCTATTGTGCATCATGGTCACAAACCGTAGCAATAATGCCTGTATTTATCTGGATATTGATGCGAGGGCACTGAGGGACTGGTCGACCGGAGTAATGGCCGAATTTATGGAGTCTGTGGGTTGAAATGGAGCGAAAATCACTAATTAGTGACCACGGAGAGCAAATCTCAGTTAACGGACGCAAAACCATCATTCAATGTACTACCCAGTTATGGTAGAAGGTCTGAGTAAATTTCCCCGGCTCTCGCAACTCAGTGCGGCACGGCAAGAGTTGAACTTCACAAAAGAAATGTGCCCACGTTGAATCTCAATTGATTTTCCAACCCAACCAGGATGCCTGATCGGCAAAGGACCTACCGTAATTTCCTAGTACAGATTTCAGGTGAGTTGCACCTGGAATTTTTCCGTATAAGTGAGTGTAGACGACACGCCAATCATGTTACGGCTGCTAGTCCTGTTTCCCACGAAACGCGTTCAAGTACATCCTTCGCTGCATCTGTGCATCGCTCAGCCATTTTCACGATTTTCCCCGAGTGAGCTGTCAGCGGGCGTGAAGCATTTATTCCAAGAACTCCAGGAACGGTACGAGATTCGGCAACAAATCCCCTGCGGAGTCGGAGCGAGAACACAAGCATATCTATTGGGGGTAAAGAAAAATTGGTCCCACGGAGGACGAATGTCTTTGGGCACCGCTATGCTTCCATGATGGAATCGAACAAGCTAAGTGCACGGGAGCAAGTTTCCGTGCTCTACAAAGACCTTGGGTGCCTGGATTCGATCCCAGATCTCAGACCAGAGCAATGGGTTGAGTGTAGGAATTCTAGAGAGCCGGGTCTCTCGCTGGCTCTTCTCTGCCGTGCCACGTCTGGCGCACCCTCTCTAAGCACGCAAATTGGCAGATTCACAGAGGTTTGGAATCGGGCCAGGACAAGCAGAGCTGGCGGGAGAAGATAATTTGCGATTTAGATGTAACATTGACGGGCGAGCGCGATGCCTGATTCCAACAAAGCCAAGGATTGGAATGAAAGATATGCGGACGCAGCGAAGTACACTGGTGGCGCGATAGATTCGGGGGGAGGTGTTGATCTGACCTGCGATACTACTGGTCGTGCGATACAGCGTCGGTCGGCGTCGGTGGAGGGGTGTGGGAAGACCCGGTGAATGGTATTTACGCTCACAGCTACACAGAGACGTCCAGTGTCGTGCCCGCGAGGAACGGTACGCCGGGGAGAAATGATCACCCGATGGACCCGTTAGTTTTAATGAATGTAAGCGTGGGACACACCGATTGAGCCGCGCGCGACGCAGAAATATCCTGGGAATTCCCTGAAGGTATTCGTGAAATAGCGTTGTGCGATCGTGGACGTTACACAACGTATCTGCTCGGCAGATACGTGTCGCGCATCAGGGGAGAATAACGAGCCGAGGTGGACCTGCACTACTTTGGGAGTCAGCGGGCTAGCAACTCTTCAAATGAAGGTCTGAAGCGTTTCGCTGACTGCCGGGACACAGAATTGTGGACACTGGGTCACACAGAGAGTCGCGCACGAGAGATTGACCGCGAGCTATGGCACAAAAATTTAGAGATATTGAGGAGAGCAGATTAATATTGTGTACAGCGAGAAGAACTGACCGTAAGGAAAGGCGAGCCAAAATCCGAAGCCGCGGGCCGGTTTTCAAACTTAGGCGCTCGTGGTGCAGAAATCGGGGACGAAAGGCGAGCAGATTCGGGGCGAGCGCGAGGGGGCGGTGTTGCGTGACATGAGGGACACGCGGGTATCCGAAGTCGGTGGACAGAGGGAGGAAGAATGGCTGTGATGAAGGTAAATATGTGCGAATGGAGCGCGTTTGCGACGGGAGAGGGATACGGGCAATGCCACCCCTGCAAAATGCAGATCACGTGGCACTTCTGCCCCATAGTGGTATGAGCTGCCAGTGTTCCCAACCTACATTGGTGGTCTGCCTGAGTGGTTAATGGTGTGCTGGCTTGCGAAATATGTTTTGAAGAGGTTGTTGTGCGTTCGATTCCGATCTGTTATTTCTTTATACTTATTTTTTTTCCACCGGAAACTCAATTATCTATACTGTCCCCCAGAAATTTGACCCAGTCACCATTTTGTGCTCCTTCAATTTAGTGCTCCAGACAATGTATCCATCAAGCTTCTATATCATTCTTAATATAACTAATTTTGGGCGTGGTTCAAAGTTGAAATTGGTTCCTCAATCAAAAATATGGCTCTGAGTGACTTGGGGCAAAGCAAACATATACATGCTACTGAAACTTCAAAAGGAACACCAATGAGCAGGGTGAAGGATACAGTAGTTTACATGCCCTGGAATGGCAGTTTGAACCACATGCTCCGTAATGCCATTTTGAACACTATTGAATGGTTTAATTCACATTTTGAACCACATGCCCTGGAATGGCATTTTGAATCACATGCTCTGCAATGCCGTTTCGAACACTATAATTCGCATTTTGAACCACATGCCCCGGAATGGCAGTTTGAATCACATGCTCCGTAATGCCATTTTGAACACTATTGAATGGTTTAATTCGCATTTTGAACCACATGCCCTGGAATGGCCTTTTGAATCACATGCTCCGCAATGCCGTTTCAAACAGTATTGAATGGTTTAATTCGCATTTTGAACCACATGCTCCAGACTGGCATTTTGAATCACATGCTCTGTAATGCCATTTCAAACACTATTGAATGGTTTAATTCGCATTTTGAACCACATGCCCCAGAATGGCATTTTGAATCACATGCTCCACAATGCCATTTTGAACCCTGTGCCTCACTATCGAATGGTTTAATGTTAAATGCAAAAAAATGGCTGAACCAGGATTCGAACACAGTGTATCTCAGTCAGCATGCGTAGCAAGACTATATAAATTATGTGTACGGTTGGATGTGACCCGTCCCATTTGACTCTTTGACCTTCATCCTGCCGACAACTCTGAGTCCAGCTGGACATCCAGTGGTGCCGCTGACCGCATCAAATCAGAGCCTCGGCAGCCGCATCTTCCAACGTACTAGTGCGGCAGGGCGCATTTTGTACTTTGGCTTAGGCTTTGGTCTGGCAATGTCCGTCCCTGATTTTCTTGTTGCCGCTGGCTGCCTGGACTTCTTCTTCCTGTCGTCCATTGGAGGATGTGGTGAGAAACGTCGTAGGAGGTTGGTGGTTGAAGTTCAACTTGTTGATAAATAGTGATTTTTTTTGGATGTTCAACCCGTTCTTTTTTACCACTGCTGCACTCAAATGGCATCTTTGCGATCTGCAAGCTCTTGATTCATGCTTGAATAGTTATGGCTGTATTAAAATTCATATGGTTCTTTGCTTATTGACGTCCTTCTTGGTCGAACTTGAACACAGTTCTCGACGTTACAAAGACTTTTAGAGTGATTCGGATTACCCCGGAAACCCTGGGGCGCCCTAGCCCTCAGCGAGTGCTTCATGTTTCACTGAGACACTATGGTATTCTGTGCCACCGTTCGCGAGTTATGGCGCTCGCGAGTCCGGCGTTCTAACGTGGCGGTTTGTGACGCAAAACGCGTGACCGGCAACTATTTTGCAAGTAGCAATAACTTTTCTTGTTAGAGTTAGTCTCGACATGAGGGCAATCGACACCTTTGAGTCCGGTTTTGAGTTTGATTGCATGATCTCATAGAATGGCCCCACCGTAATCACGTTCTTCAAGGAATTATGGGATGTATTGAAGCACTTGCTCTTCGTTATCTCTCTCTTTATAAAATTAAGCCTGTCTGAAGCTTTTAAATTCCGCTTTTGGCCAATCAGCTCCAAATTACTAATATATCAGCTTTAACCTGATATCTCAACCCAAGTGGATGCGAGCACATAGATGTACGACAACATCTGTTTGTCGAGGGAAGTCTTGACTATGTCCGTGGCGTCAGGCACCGTACCGGAGGTGACGAACTCGGCGCCGACACCGAGGAAAAACATCTTCATTCCTTTGGACTAAAACTCCCTGGTGGTTATTACGGACCCGCGACCGCAGCATCTTGCTTACGGCAACCACCCAGTCCTCTGAAAAAAAAAAAAAATCGAGTCCGGTTGTATTTTTCGAGAATCGGTACCCACTTGCACGCCGCCGTCCCCGCGCACATCGTTTTCGAATCCTTTTCCAGACCAGTTTAATTCTAGTGAGGTTCCAGGGCCATTCTCTGAGCTGCCAGAGCTGGCAGTGGAAAGCCCTGATCATTGCGAACATTTCAAGCTATCCAGATCCCGATTAGAGTCATTGATTATTGGAGGGCAATTATTGCTCTACATTTTGAAACACATGACCTGACATCATAATTCTTTTCCAGACCATTTCAATTCCAATAAGTTTCAGGGTCATTTCCTGTTATCCAGATAAGAGCATTCAATCCTCTACATTTTGAAACAGGTGACTTGACCTCATAATCCCCTCCCGGAGGAAGAAAGAAAATGGATAGCCTTGATCATTGCGAAGATTTCCAGTTGCCGTGTCCTTTCAAACGCTTGAATAGGAGAGAAGAGGTTGACCTCAACTAAGAATTTCAGCCTAGATCCTTTTCAATTAATCAATACGACTAAAAATCACATATCCCATCAGAAATAGACTATATCAGTCAACCTTCGTGTCTAAAACCACAGAATGTGTCATGATGTTGTGTGATTAGTGAAAAGAAAAGAGATGGCCCAAAAAAGGAAGTCACAGCGGGTCAGCCGTGGACCCGCAATGGATAGCCCCGACCATTTCGGTCATTTTCAGCTATTCAGATTCCTCTCGGGAGCATTATTGACCTCTCCAGCGGCCAATCAGTGCTTTGCATTTTCAGAGGCATGACCCTATTATAATATTGACACAACAAGACATGCCTTCGCTTCGCTCCGGCAACAGACGTCACCCTATTTATAAAATTACAAGTGCTCGGGGGACCGCTCCGCGGTCCCCCTCCCCCTTGATTGATCACAGAAATTCAAAAATGTAAAAAAACCCCGGATTTACAGCCGTTTGCAAAAGAAAACAGATAATAAAATCAGTCGGACAATGGAGAGACATAATTTGCTATGCAAAGGAGATGTACAGTGGTATCGATGACTGACGATGATGAGGTTGAGGGAAATGTGCCAAGGAATGTCGTCATTTTGTGTGTTTTGTACTTAGATACGCCAAAATGGTCATAATGAAAATAATGTTAAATTTGGTTATGGTGCGCATCACCAGCTGCGACCAAAAATTAGGGGCCGGAGAAAATTTTTAGCGTGTAGGGCGCGGCCGTTTTTTTTCTCATTTTGACAATTTCCACCAAGTCGGCTACCCTAAGCTCAATTTTGATCGGATTGTCTCGAGAGTAGGTGCGTTGGAATTGTATTGAAAATCGTTAGTCAACGCAATACCGGTATTTTTGATGCCATCAGAAAATGAAATTTCTGCCGAAAGATCTCAACTTTCAGCAGGTCACCTGTAACACTTGAAGTACTAATCGGACTGACCTAGTTTTTGGATATATTATACCTATACATATATTCTGGTCAACATGACCTTTGGATGGACAAAATTCGAAGTCACTGAAATTCATTGTGCACTTGATTGAAACGGTCATCCTCCGCCTTCAGAAACTAGAGCACTCAAAGTGAGTTTGGGTATGGCAACATGTAAAAATGCCATGGTTGACTAGAATGTCGTTATACACTTAACACATCCAAAAACTTGGTCAATCTGATCCGAATTTCAAGTGCTACAGGTGACTTGCTGAAAGTTGAGATCTTTCGGCAAAAATTTCATTTTCTGATGGCATCAAAAATACCGGTATCGTGTTGACTAACGATTTTCAATACGATTCTAACGCACCTACTATCGAGACAATCCGATCAAAATTGAACTTAGGGCAGCCGACTTGGTGGAAATTGCCAAAACGAGGAAAAAAACAGCCGCGCCCTAAGTTCCGCAAATGGCTGTAATCAAGTAAGTTAATTTGACTCTCGAGCCACACCTGCTGAGGCTGGAGTTCAGGCTAAAAGTCTCATTTCACGTGAACTCTTTGAACTTTGAGATAGTTTACAACACGCTACGGGTCTACATCGTGGCTTATTGCGTCTAGAAACGGACAGCTCTCGGAGAAAGGTAGGTATGCATACAGTCTCCCCTGTCTTACCCCATGACTCGTGGTCGAGCACAAAAGTATGGGTTCCCACAAAATATATAGTAAGACTACAGAAATCCGGACAAACTACCACCCGGGACTAGTCTCTGTTACAGAACCGATATACTAGTGACGATCAAGCTGTACTAGTATATAACCCGGGACTGAATCCTGCTAGTCTTCTTGCTGCAATGTATTATTTAGGTGCATGGCAGGAAAACATCAAGCCTTCCGTCTCCTTTTGGAAGGTGTATCGGATTTTGGTCAACATATCATATATCATTAATTGAGGTAGGGGTGCTGAGATTCAGTTTTTTCTCACAGCTCATCCCAGAATACGGCAAATTCCCTTGAAAAATAGACTGTCCACAGCAGTTTGCCCCAAAGCAGCTGTGGAATATCTTCAAGCGACGAGTCTTTTTTTTTGAGGTGTGAAAGGTTGTTCCGACCGGGCTTATTTAGGCCGTCTCCTACTTAGTCGGACTGACCAAATCATTCAGACACAACCACACAAAGAAGTCAACAAGGTCAAGGACCTGCTGTTTGTTGAGTGACTCCACTCTAGAAAGAAATGCTTTACGCAGTGGTTTGGTAGGCGTAAGTAGACACACACGGATAGTGATGCCCAAGGCTTGGCCTGAAGCCCTCAAGCCTCAGGCCTCAGGCACGAGCCAAGCCAAGGTTGACGTCGGGTTTGAGAGTGCTCTAACTACGAAAGCATCCCATGAGGAAATATCACGTGTTCTTCAGCTACTGGCGGCGCAAAAACCATTAAAAATTAATAAAATGAGGGGAGAATAGAGTTCCACACCAACCTTTCTCACATCGTCGTGCCCCCAAAGAAAATCACTGTGTTCAGACCCCCCGTAGACATAGGGTCTGTCTACCCGGGTAGACGCAGGGTAGACGGACCTGTCCGGCTACCTAAGTATATGTTGCGTGCACGTACCTAGTTCACCTGAGTCTACCGTGTGTCTACCCTGTAGATAGGAGTAGACGGACCCGGGCCGAGGTAGACCGACGTAGACCGACGTAGACGTAGTCAGGCTGACATCAACATCGTGTTTCGCCGGTGAACGGTCGACGAAGTCCGGGACACAAGGAAAGCCTAGGTGGGCCCAAATTGGCAACGTAAGTTACGACGGGGTGTGTCTACCAAGAGAGACGGAGGTAGACGGATGTAGCCGAAGGTAGCCGAAGGCTGTCCACTTTAGGTAGCCGGAGGTAGACAGGGGTAGACGGAAGTAGACTAAGATGTGTCTACATGCCGTGGTAGACGTATGTCTACCCGGGTAGACATATGGTAGACGGAGGTAGACGTAGGTAGACGGAGATGTGTCTACGGGGGGCTTGAACGCAGTGAATTAAACCGTCGAGTCGCCATCGAGGACATGGACTCTTAGCAAAAAAAGCTGCTGGTAGATCCGCTTTTTGGTTTTTACAGGGCATGTGAAGAATTTTTGACGCCTCCAGGTCCGCAATATATGCGTTCTTTACATCACCTTTCGCGGACCTCCAGGCAGCATAACTGTCAGCATCGAAGATGATCAAGGGCTGGGAAGACAATGGGGGAAATGTACGAAAACTTTCCGTTTCCGCGAGCCCACGCACCATGTTTGGGAGTAGTTCGAAAATTCGTTGTTGTGTGGTGATGCGATGAAAACGTTCAAAAAGTGGCTGCGTGGCACGGAGGGCATCGGGCAAGTTCCAACACACCAGGGGTGCCTAGGTGGTCCATCCAAACTCGAAAAATGTTGGGGTCGGTGTGACTGCCGGTGCACCCTTGCTCCGAACGCTAATCGAACCTTAACCTGAACCTTAGCCTGAACCTTAACCTGAACTTTAACCCAGCACGACAGTGCTAATAGCCGGAGTTGGGGCGCGCTGTGCTTGTCCTAACTCCTCGAAAGCGGGACACAGGTCGGCGAGGACAAAAAAAGGAAAAAGGCCAAAAAGCCGTAAGCCAGCGGACTTAAACCCAGGTCAGTGATGGCACAGTGAGTGGCAGAGCAACATAGTAACCACTACACTAAGCAACTGATGACAAGGACTAAAAATATTTTCCATCGTCGACTTCTTTCTTCCTGGCGATCCCTTCTACAGCAACAGCCCCACCTCCTCCACGTCAAAGATGGCGCAGGGGATGATATCATTCTGCACCTGCTCATGCACTGCGCGAATTCCGATGTCAAAATTGCTGGAGCTCCGTCATGCAACATACTGTATCTCTTTCTTCCTCTTTATAAAATTACGCTGTCCGAAGCCTTTAAACTCCGCCGGCAATCTCCTTTTACGTTGATGTCTGCTGTTAGCCAAGCGGAGAGCGGCCCGGCGAAGCCGGCCGCGAACCGCTAGTTTCCATTCAAATCGACATGCGGTGATGCGTGACTCATTTCACCTATTCGACATTTTGGCAGCGGCGAAAAAACTAGACAATGTGTGAATATGATATAATCTAAGATATATATATGAGTCCAAGTAGTGTCCATAGCAGCAATAGAGCTTACCTCAGTACGTCGTGAATGTACATACTGAGGGAAAGCCTTGCGCCGGCGCGTCTCTTATAAAATACGCGCTCGGTCCAATCACCCGAACCCGAAGACAGTTGTCTCCGAGATTGCTGTGCTGGCTTCTCTCCAACAAAGACAAGAAAGAGAATCAACTTCGTTTTTAGCTCACCACCCAATCCATCGTGCGCGCGAAAAGTCCGGTAACAGCACTAGTAATCTGTTGAAGACTGCCCAGCAATGTGATGCTGATCGTGGAATCGTTGTACCATCCTCGACAAAGGCAGTTCTGCCCTATTCACTGGATGCGCATCGCGCGATCCTAGCAATGCGAACAGCAACGAGCAACCGACTCTTTCTCTTCAACAATGTCACTGACAAGTACTACCGTACAAGACGTGCCGCCGCTTCGCTCCGGCAACTCTGAAAAAGTAAGGAAATCAATGTTATTCATGTGTAAGCTATAGAAATACAGTTCGCAAAGAAGAAGGATGAAGGGACTAATTTTCCCTGGCTTGAGGGCACAGGCATTGTGACCTCCTCCCCACGGCTCTGGACTTCCTTTCAGCTACATCTTGTCAGTTCACTTTGCTGCGGACTTGATTACAGCGCTCTGGAGCCTGTCCCCTCTCCATTTGCATCACATGTAAAATCACCGAGGCACACAATAATGTGCCATACATCGGCAGCTTCGTTCAAGAGCTCGAGTTTGGTCGCTTAGATATCTCGCACAGGGCTCAGGACTCTGGGGCCCCACTTCCTCAACAACTGGCCGAAATAATTTTAAAAACCTGCCGGTGGAAGATATTGAGCGCCTAGAGAAGTCTGATCATGTTTTGAGCCATATTAGCGAAAAAAAAGTTAGAACTCTGCGGAGTGGGGAAAATTGCTTCGATCCAGACTACATTATTTTTCGGAATCTGACAATGACCTGGTAACAAATCAGCGGTGAGGCTATAGAACGCGAGAGGCTATAGAACGCGACTATTGAGCTTACATTTCGACCTCGTCTACCCATTGGGCAACGCGTTCTTCCCAGGATGTAAATTCCTGTATGCCTTTGGTGTTATCTACACGCCAATCAAATTCTCTGCTCTCGCATGAGGCTTTTGCGCGCTCAGAGATGACCGTGAATTGGGGTGAGAGGGTTAGGATGAGCTGTGAGAAGGAAAGGGCACTGGCAGCATCCCGAAAATCGAACATCCCGAGAGGCTTGCTCTGCTTAGAGTCGGGGGTGTGGACAGGGCAGACGATGTGAACGACATTCTGAAGAAATAAAAATAAAATCTTGGGATATGAGAGTGAATACTCACTGTCGTAGGGTCTACCCAGGATAGCACCAATTTTGCGGCAACCCCCGTTTCTGAGAGCGCGAAGCCGACTACAGGTTCGGGGATCCCCCAAACGTATCGCTGACACGCGACACTGGCCATTAGGTTGCGAATATTATCTTGGTCCCCGAAGCAGAGGAATGGAAGGACCGCGCAGAAGTGCCGGCCACGACCCGGAAGAACATGAGCATCCAGAGGAACATCGATGGAGAGATCACTGGAGGTCGAACGGTCACTTCTGCTGTCTTCGGTCGGAGCCGGGGAGGCGATTGGTGGGGAACATTCTGAACGACCTTCGACCAGATCGCCTCGAGAGTAATGTCTATCGTTCCTAGGACCTTCTACAATATGGCATGCAAGCATTGTAGCAACTCCATCCAGTCCACGACCGGTTGCCTTTGGGCGAGAAAGGACGAATGGGGTTTCTGTGCTGCGAAGGGGCGTCAGATGGGTCTAATGAGCCAAATGCATCCATACACTATGGCGCACCCCTTAGTGCACATGCACGCCAAGACTCGCCACAGGCCAAATACAAAAGGCAAAACCGAACGTGTGGGGCCGTAATGCTGAATGAGGGAACGAACATCGGCCACAGTACAAAGGGTCAGATTGAAGACATCTGCAAGCCGCTCCTGGTGCGCGTCTTCGAAATCCGTGGTCGGAAGCTCGGGCAGGAGGTGTAAGATTCGATTTGACACGAACTGATACGGCCCCGTTGCACACCAGGAAGGAAGGGACACGTCCGAAGTGGCGTAGATGGTGGAAATGGCCGGCCAGGCAGAACACTGCTCGAGACAGTCAACACAGTGGACCTCCACTGTCACTCACACCGCCGGTTCCTCAATTAAAATGGCATTTTAGTTAGCTACACTTTCTTAAGTATGTTAATACACATAAATGGGCTGCAAACTCAATTTTATACATCTGATTTGGGACTTGACACAATGTAATCTTTGATCTAATCTATCAAAATTCAAATAAATGTCCACAAAATTTCAAGTATCGCGGCACGTTTTGCTCATGATTAAATGCAATAAAAAAGAATGTGAATAAATGATCTTGAAATGAGTTGCAAAACTATAGATATATAGGCCCATCCATATGCCTGTCCAAACTTAAACATTTTTAATTAAGTTTAGAGGAAAATGAAATGAGAAGTATAGATTATCATTTAAAAGAGTCTTAAACTGAATAAAAAACTTCAGGTTTTGGACACCGCTAAACTCATCTGCAGACCATCTGCAGATACTAAAATGCTATTTTAATTGAGGAACCAGCAGTGTGACTGGCAAGCTTGTTGTGGTGGTCATAAGGACGGCGTTGCTCGGAACTCGGCATCTTAGAAAGCCGGTAGGTTCGGCACCGGCGAGCCGGTGATCTCTGCCACGTGAATATCACGTGTTTTTTGTTTTTGTTTTTGTGGAGCGTTATCACTACCCCCGTTGTACACCGCCAATTTTTAGCGATGTCGGAGGAATATAGGCCCCCGGTCACTACCTTGTAACCGCCTCTGCGGTAGAGTAAATCAACGGCCCAAAATGACCCCTACCCCGCTCCGCTAGATAGAGGAAATCAGCCCAAAACCAGCGGACGTCGCTCCGCCATAGAGTAAATCAGCTGCGCAGCGCGATTTTTTTTTGGTTCGAGTATGGCTGGGGCGCCTGAGATTCCCGACGGAAAGGAGGATAGTAGCTTCAATTGTCGGTATATTAGTGCGTAATCGATTCGGCGGCATCTATGTAGTGAAGAGAGCTCAAAAATACGCCTGCGGCGGAAAAAAAACGCTTTTAAAAAAAAATGTCGCTCCGAGATAGAGTAAATCAAGGTCCTGGGACGAGATTTCGTAGAGTAAATCAGTGTCTTTTTGGGAAAAAAACGGAGGCAGTTCCAAGGTAGTGACCGGGGGCCTAGGAATATCCGGCAAATGATCTCTGACGGCACTGGCGCAAATGTTTTGAGATGATCCCAGGATGTCGCGAGGATATCGAAACACAGATTCGGAATCAATCGGCGCCAGGAGCTTCCTCAAACACTTGGGCTGGAGCTCGGAAAATATTTGTCTGCATACCACCTCCAGCTTTTAGCCACTCTCCTTCGGACATATTACACACATATTGGTTATCTTTATATATTCATAACGGATGCCATTGCACGTAGTAATGAACAGGATAACAGAAATAAGCTACTTATGAACAACGGGAGGCATAGATATAATATTCAATGTTACGGGCGTGCAGGGAAGACATATCGGGATGTGGGGGATCGGGAATACCCGGTGGCGCAGGGAGGGTTGGAAGAGACCTTGAATGCTTGAGGGGAGACTTGAAAGCTTGAATGCTTGAAGGGAGTTCTTGAGCAAGGAAGGCTTGAAGGGAGTTCTTGAGCAAGGGAGGACTTGAGCGGCTTGAGGGGAGGTCTTGAGAATGTCATGAGCGGGCTTGACGGGCACTGGGACTTGCATATCTCGAATGCCTTGAGGTAGTTTGAGTGCCTTGGAACGGGAAACGCAGAAGTGCTGGCGGGCGAGCGGGCGGGGGTGGTGGAGAGATGAGGGAAGAAAGGCAAGAGGTGACGTGGCAAACTGCCGTCATGATCAACCAACGCATGATCACGGAATTTGATGGGTCGGAGTTGAAGTGGACTTGATTTGCCGCGAGTTGGCCGCGAGCATGAAGTTCGAGAGGTTCATCTCAAGTGCTTTGAACGTATACATGGTTCATGTGGCATCAAATCAAGTGTGGTTCCCTTAACCCTTTTGACACAGAAGTCGTTGTCATTGTTTTATCCAGGTTCATATTATCCTACAGAATGCCGGCATGGGAGGAGATTCCAAAATATTCTGAGGATATCGGCAGGGTATTTGCCGAGAAGCCTGCCAGAAGCTTGGCTTGCTGGCATCTACAAAAGCTCAGAAATCAACGATCCCACAATGTCGGCGACGGATGTGCCGCGGACATCAGATTAAATTGGCGGTGTAGTGGGAATATCGGGTCGAGGATGTAAGCCAGCCGCTGTCCAGATGGGGTTGGTCGCGTAGAGCTTAGTCAGTACCAAGCTTCTTGTCCACGACCATCGCTATACGATCCTTTGCACTGCGATACCGCGGGATCTCTGGTCTTCTGGGCAACACCAGCCATTCTGACCGACTACACCGTCATCAACTTCACCGCTGCGTCCTAAGACGCGCATCCTCGCGACGCTTTTCTAAATTTCTGTGATGACATGTAAGTCAGTGTCTATAATAATAAAATGACTGCGTACTTGTCGTCGTAACGTTTGCGGGACTCTTGACGCCGCTGCTTCTGGAGGTCGGGGGCCACCGGAGGTCGGCCCCGTGGCATGTGGAAGGAGAGATCGAGGAAGTGGTAGGGGGGGAGGAAGAGAAGTGCGATCATTAATCAAAAGTGCAAACAGATTCCAATCCTCAATCAGTTCGCGACCACAAATCAAACCATTTAATCATAACTCCCGTTCAACGATCTCAACCGCCCAGGATTTTTACTGTGGATAAAACACACTTGAAGTAACCCAGAAATAAATATTCAGCATAGACGGCGAGGTTCTCGATTTCTAATTACAAAATAAAAGACATATCAGTTCGCGACCAGAATCAGTTCGCGACTCTCAGATCCCTCGAAACAGAAAAGGATGCAAAAAAAAAAGTTATTCGCCGCCAAGCCAGGTCGACCGAGGGCCATTATTTCGCGCTTCGGCCGAAATTCGGTCTCCGAAATCAATGTGATGAGATCAACTTGACGCTCACCTGCTCTCCCTCTCGCCCTGGCGTCTTTGATGTCTTGGCAACCCAAGACGTGGTACATCACTGTACCTGCGGAGTGAATTTAGCAAGACGTGAAGAAAATCAGATGGACTTGCCGTGCGACAGAAGCGATCGACGAAGCCATGATCACAATTCCCCACCAGATGAGCTTGTGGTTCCCGTTGCAATGCCACAAGTAGTTGATCTGCAGGCGAACAACAAAAAACGGCGGAACCTAACACAGTAAGGCATCTCCCGGTGCGAATTGAAAATTCTAAGAGGCCATGCCCTCCGAATTTTCAATGCGAACAAGATGAGCCTATTTACAAGGGCAACAGATGAGAATTGAGCTCAGGAGAGCTCATCTTGTGAAAACGAGTACAAAAAATAAATTAGAGAGCTTGAGCCCAAGCGGCATGCCGCTTTTAGGTTGTGCAAAAAGCGGCATGCCGCTGTGGAAGGAGTGGATGCCCCGCTCGTTACTTTTCCATTTCCCCCACCTACGCACGTACCTTACGATTGATCGGTCTCACGACCGATTATTTGTTTTGTACGTAAATATGGCCAATTATTTACCTCCTTAGACCCGAACTACGAGCATCCCCGCGACCAGTGACTTGAGTACCCCAACGCGGGTACGTCGCCAGTGAACACCGAACACCCGAGAACGAGATTACATCACATATCGAACATTTCCGAGCAGCACCCGTACTTCACGCCCACACGCACTTATCCCCTTTCTCACGCCATTTCTACTCTACGCTTCTACGACTTCTTGGGACCACCCCACCGCTTTTCTCGTTCACCCGTGCACCCTATTTCCGGACGACCGACCCACCTATTCTGTCTACCGACAGAGAACTCGTCACTGCGACACCGCTTTTTTCTTTTTTTCCTCTAAAGGGGTGCAATAGCATCCGGGTGTGTGAATTTGAGGTGCACACAAAAGTTGTAAAAAAGCGGCATGCCGCTTTGTGCACAACCTGAAAGCAGCATGCCGCTTGGGCTCAAGCTCTCTATTAAAAAACAAGCCGCGCCCTAAGTACCACAAACAGCAGTAAAGGAAGACAAGGCAATTTACTGCATTCAGCGAAAGGAACCCGCACAAGCACCAGCCATGAAACGCATAATCGCTTGTTCAATGAGAATGAAACTACAAGACTAGAACTTGAGGAGAGATCGGTCAGTAAAATTTGTTTCAATGCGATAAAAGCGTAGATCAATTTCACATCGACAACACCCGGAATGAAGAGGAAAGCCTACTAAATGACAGTCTGTCAAAAAAAACTCGCCCTTTTTCGCTCCCCCTTTTTTCTGGGTTTCATCCAAAAGTGCATGTAGACTCCGTTTTTTTTCGCTTTTGTACCTTTTTTTGCATGTCTCAATTGAAAAGGGTAGAAAAATTGGGAGAAAAAACCGAGGGAACACAAAAAAGGAGAGAAAAAGGGAGAGAAAAAGGAAGGATAAAAGTCTCCTGTGAACGACCCTAATATAATTCTTGAACAACACGACACTTGCCTACCTTACTTAGCATTCCAGCCCCAGACAGAAAGGAACCAAGGCGGAAAAATATGCCCAGGTGATTGCAATTGCATAGCTCAGCCCTGAGTGGATCCTCTGAAACTGTGTAATTGGTTGAGGGTGTGGAGTGTCACCAGGGCAGATTTGGTCCCCGAGTTACGTTCCACCCAATTTTCAAAGACTGGAGCGCGGGTGATAGAAATAGTACGCGAGGAACCTGGAATCCGGGTGAAGGTTTCCGGTACCCTCCCCATACAATGTGAGCCCCAAATGCTCTACTCTAGCTCGGGAAGATGGATATGTCCGAAATCGGTCGAACTGAGCAAGCAGATAGCATTCATGCTGCACCACGTGAGGCTTATACTCTGCTTCAAAATATGGAGACACTCGTCGAGAGTCGGCGTTGTGATGAGGAACAGATCGAGCTCTGTGATATGAGCCCAATTCACTCCTACACTGAGATGTGGGAAGGGATGAGAGAAGGGCGCAATATTTCCACTTTGAGAACCTCCAGGCAGGTGAAACTGTCTGGCCTCGCTTCCATAAGGGAAGCAAGTTGGTACTCGGCACAAACCCACATTGCGCCAGGTAAAATGAGTCACGCGTCACCCCCCTTGTCGAATTGATCGAAATAGTACAGTATCTGGGACACTGGCACGTTTCTGTTTCACCCTATGACGCAGAGGTGAGCATTGAATTGCAATACCTTCTCTCATTATTTCTCATTCGTATCTCGGCCAGCCCTACCAAATCTGCATCCTCTTCAGGAACTACCAAGTACGTTCAATTCCGATACCACCGAGTTCCGTGCTCATACTTCATTCAGTCAAACCATCGTCCCTATTCCTGAATCGTCACGATCTGGATCAGATGCCCCTGCGGTTTCTGGAGAGACAGTCAGTATTTCTCATTGTCCCCAGATACTTCGAGCTCTTCCACGGAACCTACTACGAATGTGCGTGCGAAGAGAAACACCGGTGAGGGCAAGCAGAATGTAAATTGAATAGTTGATGCACTTGAAATACACCCCCTCTTACTATTTTGGCGCATCTGGCACACATTTCTTTCGTCTTGAATCCCTATCGAAATACCGAGCTCGGAATAAGAGAGTAATCTTATGGCGCTACTGTCGAAATTACTGAGTTCTGTCCGAAATTTTCTTACGACTATTTTCTGGCCTGGACAGCAAATTAGCTGGCCTGGAAAGAGAAACCAACTGCTGTGCAACGATTTCCACATCGGTTTCACGCGTGTAGCTGCAGGCCAAAGTAGATGTGATCACCTGAATGTAGAAGAGCCATGTGCTATTAGAGAGCTTGAGCCCAAGCGGCATGCTGCTTTCAGGTTGTGCACAAAGCGGCATGCCGCTTTTTTTACAACTTTTGTGTGCACCTCAAATTCACACACCCGGATGCTATTGCACCTTGTTAACGCCCTTTAGAGGAAAAAAAGAAAAAAGCGGCATGCCGCTTGGGCTCAAGCTCTCTATTACCTTTCCAAAAAAAAAATTCATGTCCAGAGGATTGGATCGTATGGCCGAAAATACGTCTTTGAGATTATTTTCACTACAACTGGTGGCGGGACTGCAGGTGGGATGCAACACCGTGTTGTCACCCATTTGGAAGAGCGATCAAATGTTGCGATGAGTGCTTCTCTCCAGGTTGACGGCTCTCCTTTCCCTGGGGAGAAGGCGTTTGGAGACAGTTTTGTTTCAGTGTTAACTGCACAGCCAAAGCCCACTGAATTAATTTGCGGCCAGATCCAAGAGGGTATCATTCACTTTCATGCACACAGCCTGTAAAACCCTTTTTGGCTCTTAACATTCGATACACAACCCCGATATGTGATATCACAGTATCAAGGATCCTATCTGATCATCGATAAGCCGAACGAACCTCCCGAAAAATACTGTGCACTTTGTCTAACCGATCTTGGTTATTTTCTCTCACCTTGATCCCGTACTACGCTCCCACACTTGCTCATATGACCGAGACGCCTTCCCTCCCGGCCTTCTAGAATTGTGAACTGAAAAATCTCCATGGAGCGGTAGTGCTCGGACTGGCCCCGCTTACCTTTTTTTATCGCACTCCGTGGAACCATCTCCCTGACTCATTCAAGCTGTTTGTCGGCCTGCGCTTTCAAGTGTGGTCTCACGTTGCCCGAATTCCCATTCATTTTATTTTGCTGTTGCACTACTGCGACCTGCGCGCTGCGCAAAACTGCGTTGGACTGTGTAACTACAACCGTGCAAACTCTCGACACTGCCGAATGGACACTCACTCCGAATCAGAGGCTCATAAGAACCCTCAATTTTCCACAACTCGGTATGTTATGTTCCATTGTCTACTGTTTCGCGGTCTGGAGGATAGAGGTCTATTTGCGACTTCTAATGTCGCCTCTTTTTATTAAACTTTGGCGTGGGCAGCCAATGTTCTATTGGGCGTTGCAAACACCGTGACCTACTCGCATGAAGCCACGAGGCAAGAAATTCTTCGGATCGTGAACGCTGTGTGGGACGATGGGATGTGTATCTCACCTTCGCCCTCCTTCCATCTGTTCTCGCGGTAATGTTTTGTTCCTCATTCAGAGAATGAACAAGTGGATGAATTCAACCGAACGATCTTGGGTCGCCTTCCTGGCAACAGTAGAACCTATCTCGCCGCCGACTCCTTGAAAGAAGTTGAAGAAGCAGGCTTAACGTCACCCGACAGTGTGCTGGACTGTGTGGCTCGCCACACGCCACCGGGAATACCACCACACTCACTGAAAATTAAAACCCACACAGTTTTCAGACTGTTGAGAAATTTCTCGGTTGATCTAGGTCTCGTGAAGAATGTCAGAATCGTGGTCATGGATGTTGGTACAAGAATAATAACTGTCCGCTTACTTCGCAGCCTCGCTGGGTCATCTGGGACCTATGTCGATGCCGACGACATTTTAATCCCCCGGTTATGCTTTACTTCCATACTTCCGTCTGGACATACACTCCTTCGACGCCAGTTCCCTCTTGCACCGGCCTACTCGACGACTTTTAACTTGCCAAGGTCTAACCCTTGATGTTGTGGGTGTGGACCTTCGCCGGCCTGTTTTCTCCCATGGACAACTTTATACGGCTCTTTCTCGTATTCACCATCGTAGTCACGCACGAATATTACTACGTCCAGGTGAAATCACCACCACAAATGTAACTTATGCAGAGATTTTAGTTTAAATTTTCATTTTTATCCCTGAGCCGGAGCGGAGCGCAGGCATATCTTGTTATCCTGTAAATATCACCTCAATCCTTCAGTCGCGGCCTCCATCCTGCTCTCAATTACTGCTGTTCCTGATGTTACCCCATTCCAAAACCCAACCTTATCTTTACAATACTGTGGCAATACATTTTTCGAAGAAGTGAAACAAGTACCTCGGGCGATCTTGAGAGAGAGTAGGTCGTATCGGCACCCGACCCGTGATTGTAGAGTAGAACACATAGTATACGACTAGCAATACTTGTGTCTGCTTAAACCCTTCGCCACATCCTCCAATATCAACCGCGAATAGCAGATATACTCCCCCAGCCCCTCTCGGCAAATACCCCGGCAAGGTTTGTGCAAATTGCACCTGACACGGCGGTATGTAGTCAGCAGTGTGACATAACGTCTCATGACAGAATCTTTCAATAAGTCCTCGCGTTGGCCACGCAGCAAGTCGCACCACACCCAAAATTGGTAGTTTTCTCACCGCAAATTCGAAACCCATCGGGCTGAGAAGACACCCCGGAGTTCATTACCCAATCCGGGGAAAAAGAAGAGCTTGCAGCATTACTTACCGTTGAACACAGCAGAGACAGGAACATCACAGAAGGTAGCAATTGCGGTGATGGAGGGCGAAAGCAAGGAGCGTTGTCGCAGACGTGGCAATTGATCTCGGAGATCTCCGGAGACATGGCAACTGACAGATTTCGGAGACCAAATACTCTGAGTCCGACGCAGTCGGACGAACTCAGAAAGAAAATGACACATCAAAATGAAAAGCTAGTAGCAGTAGCAGCTTATATGCACTGGGATATTGGAAAAAGGCCGCAACTGACATTGCACATCTGAAATTCCATGTCGCAACGCCAAAAAATAATATTACTGGACAATTTCGTTTAAATTGACAGGGGGTGTGATGCGTGACCCATTTTACCTACTGTACTATTACGACCAAGTGTTCATGCAACGTGTAACAGGGACCGCTGAATTGAACACTTGGGACACCTGTAACGGTAACACGGGGCCGATGAACACTCAATTTTTCGTAGTCCTAAAAAGGGCTAAAAAACGGTTCTAATATATGCAAATTTTGCGAAAAGAAATCCAGAACTTTCTACTAATGCTGCTCCCAAAGTGACCCCTGGTAGCGCGAGGGGACAATTTTCTTGCGCTGGCCGCGACCAAGAGGTGCGGAGGGTGCGGCTTCAAGTTCTTCCTCCACATCAGACTTCTCGGCATCCCCTGAGCGAGCCAGACCACCATCCTCGCTCACAGCAAAATCCGGCGTAACCGACGAGCTGCCAGAAGCGAGAAGACCGGAAACAACATTGAGGGGGATGTCGCAATCATCGTAGACATCGACTTCGTGGAAAGGCTCTTCCTCCATTTCCGAAACGGGAACCGTCGTCACCGCGTCAGCCAATCGGGTAAGCTCCGCGTAAAGTGCCGGATTATCTTCACGAAGACGACGGAGTCGTCCCAAGGCTTCGGGGGAAGTAAGGCTGGTGTGAGACCGATTGTAGTCACCAACGCGGCACATTTCGAAAGCCTGGTAAGGATATTAGAATTGAAAAGGATACCAAAAGTGAGGACGTACTTTCTGAATGATCACGGGGTCGTTAATGTCATGAACGGCTTGTAAGATCCATCTGACAGACCTGTCCCGAAGGACGCCGATGGTCGTATTGAGTTTAATCTCCGAGGCAGGCTTACCGGCCTGGATTTGACCCAGAGCCTCGTCGACAATGTCCCGATGAGCTGAGCGCTTGACGCTAAGCTTCAATAATCGCTGGATTCCGACATCAAGGGGTTGCCAGACGCCAGTACAACCGCTGGGGACAAAGAGCACAATGATAGTGGGATGATTTACCTTCAAGGGCACGCTCAGCAAAATTTGGGAGTCGACGAAATGCTGGAGACTATTGTCGACCAACATCCCACACGAGAACCCGTCGCTCTGGGTGCTTATGGGGGGGTCTTTCAACACCAGCTGAGCCTCGGAGTGCTGGGCGATCCACCAACGACAAGCAGCCAACAACGACGCGGGCATCGGTTCCCCAAATGAGTCGCCGTAATGTATGACAGCGGTAGGATGGGAGAAGTCGAAGACAAAGCCAATCCAATGGGGCTCGTTGTTGATTTGTCCCAGATGTGCAGTGCTAATCAACGCAGCTTCATTCCGGACGAGATCATCAGCGACGTCCCCGAATCCACCGGAAACTCTGAGAACTCTTGTACGTCTCGCAGCCCGCTTTATGAGCTTCAAGGATCTTGGCCGATAGAGCGATACCCTGGATACGAAATTTCTTGGCCAATTCTGGATCGCTGTCGACTTTGTGGCGGAGGAGCTCGAGCATATCATTCTGCTGAGAGCCCGCCAGCCAATGAGGCCCGAGGAAGCGCCACAGATTGTGCGCTGGCTCAGAATCTGACAAGCCCGGTGGCTGAGCCCATCCCCACGGTAGCATGCCGAGGATATGGGTTGTCTCCTCGACCAGCACCGCCCGTGCGGGATTTTTCTTGGATGTCTTCTTTTGCTTGGCGACCCAGTCCAGGCTCCTCACCCAGTACGTTCGGACATCCCGCTTGAAGTCCAGAATCATAGTCCAGTACGTGAGGACCCAAAGCGGGAAGTGGGTGACAACACCTTCACTGAGATGACTATACATCACAGATCTATTGCCGTCGAGCCAGCCCTGGCGACTGCATTCAGCAAGCTTGCGAATGATTTTGCCTTCTGGAATGGGAAGACGACGCAAGCGGAGTATCGCGTTTTGGTCAACATGATCTGGCGCTATCCTGCTGAAGTACTGCGCGGGCTGGGTGGCGCCGTTGGGAATGCCATCGAGAGGTACGGTGAAATCTAGTATTTTTGCAAGGGGAAGCATTGACGAGGGGAAGAGGTCGAACTGAAATTGCTGGGGGACAGTGAATTCTTCCTTCGCCATTCTGTGGACTCTCGGTGGCGCTGTGGACATGGATTGTACAATCCAGTCGGAAATTTTGAAAGCTGTTTCTTGGCTCATCGTCGGTCGTAGGATTTGGTACGAGGAGAGAGGTAATTTTTTTTACAAAAGATGTCATTCGTGTCCATGTTTTATTCTACTTGTTAATGGAACTAACGTGCGACTCAACAAGATTTTTTTTGATAGCCTCTGAGGTATATGGCGGCGGCTCGCTGCACAAGTTAACACTAGGTCGAATAAGCGGCTGCAGATCTCCCCGAAAAAATTCTAATGATTTGCGTTGTGTTCCGGGGTATTCAAGTGGTGCTGAAACAAAATTGCGGTTGTTACGATCACCTTGCACCCCATAAGGCTTCGGTCGGTGCTTTTAAAAAATGAACACTTTAACCGGAGGTAACAGCCCGAGGCGCGATCTGAACACTTGGGAAAGTGAACACCATAGGTAACGTGTAACATGGGCTGAACACTTGGTCGTAATAGTACAGTATTCGACATTTCGGCAGCCGCCGAATTTTTGCATGACACCTCGAAAATTTCGGCATTTGAACCGAAATTTTTGTCTTTTTTGCCTTTTTTTTTTTTTTTTAGGCAATTTGGGGCCTGTGTGACCACTGGAGGTTCGACAGAGGCCCGAGTGACGCGTGACGTCGACCAAAGTTCGTGATTGACAGGGGGGTGCGTGACACGTGATTGCCGATTTGAACAAAATTGTACAGTATCTGCTGGGTTTGGCATGATGACCAATTATGTATCACAAGTTTCTATTTGTGCATGTTAGGAAAATGGATTGAAACCCAGGTTCCCCAGGGTAGCCAAACCTAAAGGTTCAGCAATTATTGCCAAGTCCGCCATCGGGCTGTATCGCGTCGTCTCGAGTTTTCTTTTTCGAGGCAGCACGATACTAGGCCGATGCCGGGTAAGACGTGGTGACAGGCAAGGGAAAGGGAAGTGATGGCGCTTATATAATGGCTCCCATCACCGAAATTCTGGCAAAATCAGTCGGTCCATCGTGCTGCACGAACAAGCCACATTTTGGCTAAACTTTGAGTGGGGGGTCATCTTAGTTTCATCTTTTGCAGGGAATGTCCCGGCCAGAATTTTGAATTTGGCCCTTGACATTTTTATGTGTTTTCACCCTCATTTATAACACAAGTTCAGGAGAGAAATCGAAAATTCCGTTCGGGACATTCCCTGTAGATTGATCTTGCAAGTCTGCTGCATTTTATTTCAGAGTAAATGACCCAATATTGAGGGTGCAATGATGGACCAAAGGAATCACGCCAAATGACCCCATCAAACACGGCAATCGACGGTTTCCAGTGCTGTTTGGTAGTTTAAAAAATTACAGTTACCCCAAATGCTTCTCTATTCATGTGCTGGATGATTTGGCTGACTTGAATTGGAGATATATGCTTCTGGTGAACTTGCTGGGCGAAATGGGTGATTTGCCACTGGTTTGACAGCTTTTGGTGGTGGCATCAATATGAACAAACAGACATTTGATCCCTGCCACTTGCCAGTCACCATAAGACGAGATAATTCACTAGGCGTCAAGCGCGTCAGGTCCAAATTTCGAGGCGCCAGCAATGAAAATTGACGAATGATTGGCGGTGCCGGTAAGTGGAAGTGGAAGTCGTTTCGATGCGGCTTGATGTGGTTTGATATGGCTCAATTGGTTCGATCTGGCTTGTCTTCGTTTTCACTGGGTATATATTGACGCGGCAGGTTTGTTGTTACACGTAATTTATTATCAGTTGAAATGCGACATCTTGACATTCTGGTGGAGAACTCGATATTTTGTGGAGACGACAGAGTTGTGGAGCAGCTTAATTACTATTGGATACAGCATCACTAAGCTGTTCCCATTGACCAGTCGCCAACAATAGCACCACGGGAAACCGCTAGATCAGGGTAGGTCCATCCGCTGATATTCCTACGGCGCGGTTGTGAGCGGAGCCAAAACAAAATCAAAGGAAGAGGGAAATGCCGGGGATCGACCGCTCGGAGGGCCGTAGTACTGGTGTGATGTGCGAGTGTCCAGCAAAGGTTCAGACCTTGCTCGCAGGATGGGAACGGCGGGGAAAGAGAATGAAATAGGAATGGGTCGAGAGTGGGAGCAGCAACGACGAATGGTCCGCTGAGCGGGATCGGAAGTACAACAGGGGACGTGGTAGGCGTAATAGACGACGAAGGACACGGGAGAAGACGAGAATGTGATCGAGAGAGCAAGAGAGATTACAGCAATTTGCGGTACATAAAGCGCAGGCCGGTTTTTTATTTTATTTTATTTTTGACGATTTTGGCTATAACAGTCGCCGCGGCCTCAGTTTTGAACAGATTAACTCGGGAGTAGGCGCGTTGGAATCGCACCGAAAGTCCGCAGGGGATGGAGTACCGGCTTTTTTGATGTAATCACATAATGAAATTATTTCAAAAAAGTTATGGTTTTCACTATAACAGCTGTAGCACAATGAATACTGGGCAGATTAACCTAGTTCCTGGATATGTTTGTGTATCTGAGCTACCGCTAGGGGACCGAAAGGCTCACAGACAGGGGTCGGACCAAATCCGCATAGTGAGCTCTACTTACACCATATGGACAAAAAGAATGACCGATCGGTTTTCGGACTACTGCAGGACACAACGATTGCAAATTTTTTGCTAAACCAAGATATGACAGGGCTCAGGAGGACGAGTCCAACATATCTGCACAGTTGATTGGATCAAATAAATTGATGCGCCATCATGCCGGGCACAAAAACGGAAAACCCAAGATTTCACGATTTTCAACTCCTTCAAGGATTTATTCAGGGATGAGTTGGGTGCCTCAATTTCAAATTCGAGGTACTCTCATAAGTTCCACAAGTTGAATCATGCAAAATATTCAAACGATAACTCGCTGCGGAGGCCGCAGAACGGCTATGTTGACCGAAACTCGGCCGAAAATGGCCAAAAATGCTCAAATTGGCCACTTTGCGGACTCTGCAGCGCTCGAACGCCTCAATATTTTTGCATGGTTTGACTTGTGAAAGGCTTTGGAATATCATGAATTTCAACCTGAGTGAAACACAGGGCGTCTTGAAGCATCTTGCATACTTGCCGCCGTGCGCCTGCGCAAGGTTACCGGCATGAGAAGGTGGTACACGTGGTGAAAGCCACAGACACAGCTGAGACATGCAACAGCTGAGGTGAAGCGCCGGCAGTAGCAACAGATAGCTGACGCGCGGCGCAGGAGCCATGTGGAGAGAAACAAAACAAGTCGCACATGCAAAGGATGGAGACATACCTCGAGAAACGGCTTGATGACCTCGTCTGTAGCAGTCGCATGGTGGTCTTCATTGTCCCACCCAATCCCACTATACTTCTTTACGAACAGATACATCTCAAATGTCTCTTTCAGCTACGAAACAATCAATATTCAGACGACTGTGGGAGTGGAGGTATAACATACATAGTTGATTTTGGAGTTGCACTTGGTCTGGTCTTTCTTTGGGGACGCGTCGGGATTTGCTGCTGCGACAAGCGCGACGACGCCTGCCCACACTGACGGCTTCCAGCCATTACCAGATTGGTGCGTCGATTTTTTGCCAATGAGACTGTCGATGAGCGCGATAGTTTCTTCCTCGATCCAATGCGCCTTCGGGGTAGTGTCTTCAGCAGGTTTGGGAGGCATGTTGGTCGGTGGAAGCGGCAGAGATATAGCTGGGATGCGGCAGGTGACAGAGCGTGACAAAAGATTCTATAGAAGGTGTTTACAAGCCGATTCTAGCCGAATTCTAGAGTACCCGATCAGGGCCTTAGACGGCGCGTGCTAATTCAAGACAGCGAGATTAGGAGGCTGAACGCTGGGTTCGCAGTGCCGGTGTCGTCAGTCTTTTTCCAGCTTCCTCGCTCCTTACACCGCTTTCCTATGAACTCCGACTGACTACAAGATATTCAGAAAATCTCTTGCATGTAGGGCGCGGAGCATTGAGGACAAACAAAAGGGGGGGATTTCGACTAGCCGCTATCGATTGGGATACTTAGAATCTGGGAGGACCAACGGTCTTGCACGAAAAGGTCAACGGGTACTTCCGGCTACACTTCACCCGCTGCTCGACGGCCGATATTTTCCCATCGTCATTGGTCATCACATACTCCGGATTAAACGCCTCACACACATCGCGCTGGCGCTGAATCGTACGCTTGAGCTCGGGGAAAGGGAGTGTCAGCATGTGCTCGATCGTTTCTAACTCTTTGGCGATTTCAGACGTCTGCGGCTGCAGTTCATGCGCGAGCTTGATGTCTATTGTGTGTGGAAGCAGCGGCAAGAATATATGGGTGGACCTGCTCACCCGCCAGCGCAATCTGCAGAAATCGCCCTTCGTGGCTGAGAAGCCGATTGGCAACCGCCCGGCGGTAGAGGGCCTTCGCTTTTGTAGTCGTCGAGAGTATGTTCTCCATGCCAAGCGCAAGGGTGCAGAAATGCTCAGCTGTTCCCCACCTGGCGACCTGTGATCAGATGTCGGAGCTTGTACAACGTGATTGGGAACTCACATCTTCTGTCGAAGCGAAACCGCCGCACAGTTCAAAAAAGTGCTGGGGAGTGGCATCAAGGTGAGCGTCCCATGATACATCGCCTGCAGATGAATTGAATGGCGTATGACCACCAAGGATGAAAAACGCACCAAGGCGCGTCCGAGCTTCCCCTGCCGGAAGTATTCGTTTCCCTACAGTGGCATGGTCAAACAAAGTTCTACGTTGCCAGCGATAAGCCGTCTCACCCGTTGCTTCCCCGCTTCGGCCGACAAGTATGCGTCGAAGTCGTTGGTGAGCCCCATTGTGTTGAGGCAAATTCGGCGATCCCTGCGTACAACGGATTTTGAGCGGCCCAGAAGACCCTTGGGCGAGCTCATGTAGGCGTCCGCATAGACAAAAGGGTTTTCCAGTCGGGCAAGGCGTCATCAGGGATATCGAGGAAATAAAGGTCAGACATGTGGACGAAAAAGTGATGTTAGTGTGTTTGTAGCTGTAGCGCCATATTTGCTCAGTAACCAGTCACGTGATTTATTTGAATTTGAAGTACTGTACTACTCGTGGTGGAAAAAAGTGATGGACGGTCGGTTTGACGGCCATATCTACGATGGAGCATATTTTTGACGCAAACTCAACTATGCAGGACATATACCGGACAGGTGGCAGTATTTGGAACCATTGATGGCATCACTGACAGCTGATGCATATGCGCTGATGTCCCATCCGCAACCGCCAACAACCAAAATGAGCATTTTTCAACTCACTCTAAAAAATTTTCTATGAAGCCTAGACTGAACCCTCTATCACTGCGAGTAATTCCACCAGTGGCAATAATACATGTTACACAGCCAAAAAATTTCAAGTGGAAATCGGGATTCGAATTTTGGATATAGGGTCGAAAAGTTTTTATTCGGCCCCAAGCCCCCCCCCCTCCCTCCTCTCCTGCCTTATAGGGAAGGAGTTTCCCACCCCTGGGGCCGGGCTGATCTCTCCGCGTCCAGCCGCCACTCTTCAACTCACTTCCCACCACCTCCTTGAATTTAATCAAGCTTGTTTGTACCATCTAACGAGCATCAATGATGAACTGAACACTCTGCACTCCAACAGTTCAATAATTTTTGACTTGAGAACTGACTACAGTGGGCCTCAACATGGTTTTAATCACAAAAAGCAAGGGTTCAGAGTGATATATCATGTTCCATACACTCCCCAGGCAGTTATATGTGTCTCTTACAACCAACCGACACCTCCCTTATGGCCTATCAGCCATTTTTACACTCAAAACTTTGTTTACTAAAAAGTTTTTTCGGCCCAACCTGGATCCCCCCCCTCCCACCCTATATCCGATTTTTTAATCCCGATTTCCCCTTGAAAAATTTACTTCATAAGAAAATCTGTTTTGGGGGAAGTCGTCTTCTCGGATTCCGCCTAAAACCAGAAATTATGTGTTTTCAGGACTCTTCTTCCCAAAAACATTGAGGATTTATTATTGTGTTAAAATTTCTCACGAGTTAAAAGTCACTTGCCTTAGCTATCCTTTGCTTACGCTACGTCCGGTTGGGACATTGTATCGCGCCGAATTCCTGGAAACCCTCCTTCCACTTATAAATGAACAAGAAGCAGAATACTTCGCGATATGGAAATATTGCACAACTCAGTTCACCCGTGGTTAATTTTGTGTTCCACACACAGAAGACACCTTTCGAGCACGGGAACTTAATTCCCCAAAAAATTCTGCACTCATTCCACTTCTGAATGAACAGGAAGCAAAATACTGCCAAATCTGGAAATATTACACAACTCAGTCGCCCGTGGCTATTTTTTGTGTTCCACACACAGAGGACACCTTCGAGCATGCGAACTCAATTCCCCCCAAAAATCTGCACTCATTCCACTTCTGAATGAACAGGAAGCAAAATACTCCCGCTCGCCATGCTAATCGTCGTGCCACTTATTCCTATCGGCATTGTACGAGAGTCCAAGGCTCTTATTTCTTCGTCTTTCTCTTGACCTGTGATTAAACTCTAATCCTCAGGCATTTTATATTAAGTTCCGCCGGGCTATAACTCACCCTAGCTGCAATGCCGGATATGAGTGGACCAACCCCAATCTTTGGACGAATGAAGGATGGATCCTTCTCGCAAGCTCGATACTCTAGCCGAAATTATGAAATACAGTCTCCACCAACGCGGACAGCAGCGCGGCGCCCCCGTCATCTACACTCGGTGAGAATCCTATTCCAATATCACCAGACAAGCTTCTTGTATACGCCGCGTGGCCGTCGTCCAATGAACAGATACTAACGGTTCTGCACCTGATGAGGGCAGCAGGATAAAAGGTGTCTTTCGTGCATGGAACACATGAGTTTAGTTCATGTAATGAAAACACTGTTGACTCGGATTACGCCACCCCACCGTTGCCGTTGACCGCCCTGTTTAACCTTCTGCGTTCACAGAAAAACGAGCTCGCAACTTGGGCATTGTTATTGGTGAATTCATTAGCTCCTCCAAGTCTACACGAATTTCCTAATTCTTTCACAGAGTCGTCATCAAGCTACAATGAATGATCCACCTGCTGACCTGAAGCTTGAACTCACTCATAGCCGTCACCGTAAAGCCAAAGCTGCGGCAGTCGTGTCCGCCAACTCCGTGTCCACAGAGCCTCCCCTGTGGGTTCAGCATCTGTAAAACAAAGCAAGAAGCTCAAGAAAAAAATCGACACCAAAGCCGAACACCATCGCCGACAATGAGGATGAAGCGGAAGAGTCGGAGCCGACTGAGAATATCCGACCCAAGGTTGCTACACTCCAACCCTACCTTTTACTTCCACTCATATACTATTCACATAGCCCACAAGTCTAACGTCATTGTGACCACATCGGAGGACGAAGACAACGAACTCGCGAAACTCATCAAAGGATCGTCAAATAAACCGAAGGGTTTATTTTCCTTGCAAAAATCATGCGCTTACATCTACGTCAGCCAACGCCGGTCGCCAAAGTGGATAATCTTGGTCGAGGCGCTATGTATACTAATGAACTTTTCAGGAAACCAAAGCATCGTATCCGCCGTATCCGGCGGATGCAATCCTTCACGATCTCCCATTACCTTCACGACTTTGTCCATCGTGCACGATATACCCCTCCAGTTCAGTGAGTTTGTTTATACATGGGGAAAGTGGTAGACAACCGTTGAGACCTAAGAGCAGGAGGGCGCGAATCAGGCCTTTACCTAGAACTCGGAAAACAAACCACAATACAAGAACGGCGCTGTTCGCCGACTAGTTGACCGTTTCTCATGAACAAAACACTGAAAGTTGGGTCAAAGACAGAGTGCTGATGATATATTCATGCAGTCAGTTTTGGTCCAGGATCTACTGTTGAAATAATGTCTGCAATTCCTTCTTACATGTCCGATTCTAGGGGGTGGATTACTCGTATCTTAAGCAGATGCTTCGAATCACATTGTACATGTTTGTTACTTCCCAATTTGCACCTTTTTTCCCACTGACCATCCGTTCCCGCCCGCGTTCCATTGTCTCGGTCGCCTCGAGGCATTTATTTTCACAGTTTAGCTTTGGGCGCCTTGGCGGGCTGTGCGATATGACGTGAAGTCTGACATCATGGCCTAAAAATTGCGCAAATGGACCCGGATTTCGTGAACTGCATCAATCACGCGGTCGACTTTCGCGCGCTCAAGCCCCACTCAAAAGGGAGGCGTCCGTCCAATCACCTTGCTCTCCTTCCCCCATCACCATGCCATTATTTCCCCGCCATTTTCCCGCCTTCTGCTCCAAGGCCGATGCCCGCTCAAACAAGCCCCTCCGCAAGACCTCGCAAGTGTCACAACCCGGGACTCCTCTGGGTGAGTCGTCAAACCTCAGATCAGGATGAAGGCTTGGACCAAAACCCGCAAGACGTCTCAAAATTTGAACGCATGGATCCCTCATACTTCAATACCTCGGATGGCTCAATCATTCCTCAAAACGCCCCCGACTGCACGATGAAGGCCTTGGTCAAGACAAGAGAGGCGCAAGATAGGCTTCTCGAACCAACAGAGAGATTGCTCAAACCACTCAAGATCATATGGCGCAAGCTCTTGAATTATGTTTAATACTGAGAGCTGTTCCCTTTGCCAGTTCACTGATTCTATCCCGTTCATCATGTTCCCCATCATCGCCACAGCTTTCAATTTCCCTATTTTTGACACCAGTATATCACATTCTGCGACCTCAATTGAATCTCGCTGACGATGTTGGGAACAGGTTCCTGCACAGTATGTGTGTACTGTGCTTCTCGATTGGACGACTCGACGACTACTTACGCCAGAGCGATTCGGAGCATGGCTTGCGCACATAGCGCCATTCCAACAATCGTTCTGTTCATTCTCTAGGTGTTGACTCACGTATAGTTTACCCTTCGGTGAGATTAGTCCCAGATCCCTGAAATGTAATATATACCTGACAAGTTTTAGTTTTTCTGTTGCCGCTCAAACGATGTTCATCCGTTACGTCACTCCAGCATTCTCCCGTGGGCGGCGCGTTGTTGTATCGTAAGCAAATCCGGTTCAATTGTCTGCGTTCCCACGAGCAAGCCAACGCGTTTCCGGTTTGCCGCCCCGTGTTGTTACTCATTTTCACCGCTTCTAATCCATTACGCATATTTTCTTTGAGCTCGCCCTGACGAATCTTTGAATTAATTTTCTCGTACTCTCACGGCGTTGCTCCTTGCGTCCGCGGCACCGCTGAGTACACTTTGACTCTTAGCTTACCTTCCTGACCCTTTGCTTTTATGTCCTGTGGCCCGGGCGCTACACGGTACTGAGTTCCCCATCAACGTTGTGGTTTCTTCAAACCCCCAACGCAGCCCTCCAGCGCCGGGTGCGTCTGAAGGACGCAATTATTTTGATCACCTTGATCATGTTTCAGAACCGGAACCGATGCATCGATGGTGTGTTCCTGGTAAGCTTTTTCATCCACACATTTGAGTTCGATATTTGACACATATTTCTATGAGTGTCCGCGGCGCCGCCGACTCTTCCACACCGATATCCACCCTACTCCCGCCGTTCCACGCGTCCCTGACGCCCTCGAGAACATGCAACACTTTTATTTCCTTGGCTGCTCTCCGTCTATACAAAGGTACGCCTTCTCTTCCTTCTTTTCTCCATTGACACACCATTCCTCAGCACCTCCGATTGCAGGCGATGCACAGGCGGTGGTCCCCTGGACTCGGACCTGATTAATAGCACGGATCGTTTGTAGAGACCCCAAATAATTACACTGTGAATCCTTGGTGAATCCGAGAAAAAATTCTTCGAAGCTTTGAATAATCCCAAGACACTGAAGACTTGATCGCGTGTCCCGGCAACTGGCGCGGGAGCGTTAATAGCGAAGCTTCAAAAGGCTTCTAACGACGGTAAAGATACGCGTCACTATATAGCCAATGAAACATCTATCGTACCTGTACTACCTGGCCATTGATCTATACTCCAATCATGTGTCCTTCTGTATGGTTGAAATACTATGGTTAGCTGCCGGAGCGAAGCGAAGGCACATCTTGTATAGTCTGATAGTAATCACGGTCCGGTTGTTGGCAGACCGTCAAATTACGTAAAAGAGTGGCGGTGTCTGGCACGTGTTTTCGACGCGTCCCCACCAAAGCCTCCAGCGACGCGCCTTCGACGCGTTTTAAGCCTGTACGGTAGTCCCAATGCAGTCGAAGGACTAGACATACATATAACTAGTTAACTGCGGCTCAGATCTCGATCCGGAGGTGTTATTTCGGCCTACTTGATCCATCCTGAAGAAGAATCAATTTACTAAGTAGTCTGTTCAACTTGAAGCCCTCGCGTCCCGCGTGTACATGTCTGTCTCTCTTTAATCATTACAATCCAACTGTCTTCTCATTGATGTACTGGAAGCTGCAAAACTACGAGCAAAATGCCAGGTTTACAAGGTTCGGAAATCAGTAGATATTACATAAAAAACAAGTGAGTTTGAGTTGATTCTGATGCGAGGAAGTACAGACTTGATCTAAATAGGTACCGAACACAGGAAGGGCCATCGCGCGTGAAACATTATTGGCTGAAAACAAGCATCGGATGTGATTCTAGATCTGTACGCGATCGACGGACGTACTCGCGAGGGAGCCCACCCACTGGCCTCGGGACATGGCGCGCGATCCAAAGCCATGCGAGCAAGCTCGCAAAGACGTTCGTGCGTGCGCCGGTGCGCAACGCACGTCGAGCGAGGCTGTCGACGAGATCGAAAGGCGCACGTTACCGGGTCGGATTTTGTACATGCAGGACGAGACGCATCGCACATCGCGCTTGTTGTGTTTGTCGTCCAGACGCACTCCTACTGCATGTGATTCCGTCAACATAGCGAGCGGGCAAGGAGCGCATTCCGTGTGTCCGCGCTGCGCGCTGATCGTGTCCGCACACCGACCGCCCACTCGCAGTGCCAGGACGGGCGTGCATCGAGTGCCACTACACGGGTTCGCGCTCGCGCTCGCGTTCGGGGTTAATAGGATCCGATATCGGATCACGGGATAACGTGATCACTGGTGCTGCCACGTCGACGCTTCGCATCCGTCTTTTCTTTGGTCAGTTGAACTAGTTCTGTCTCCGTGCTGGCAGCTGATGTTCGTACAAAGGAATCCACGCTCCATGACTTGGCAGACTAGGGATTCACAGACCTTGAAACTCTTTGGTGAGAGGGACATTGGTTTGGACACCAATATCGTCGTTGATTTTGCCCAGGGGGCATAGGAGGCTCTGGTGGAGTGGGACGTGAGGGGGGTACCGGTGGTCAGGGGGGTGACGGGCATGGTCCTACTGTTAACATCGCCAAGGCAGAGAATATTTAGTATGTCGGTTCGGTGCCTCCCTTCCTCCTACCTCACTCCTGCGTCCCCAAGCTTTGCAAAGAACCTCGAAGGTCTGGACTTTGAATTTTCAAGATTGGACTATTCATATGTGTCTTCAGTTGACATCAAGAAATGGCTGAGCGCAGCTGATCCGGCGACCGATCGGAATGCCGCTCTCGCCAAAAGGCAAGCGGGTACAGGGGACTGGTTCTTTCAGACGGAGGCCTTTGAGAAGTGGAGATCGACCGAGGGAAAATCTGTTCTCTGGCTCCACGGCCCATGTACGTCTCCCACCCCTCGCATTAACGAGATCCTGATCCGATGTCACAATGCTAGCTGGAAGCGGCAAGACCGTACTCAGGTATCATGTTTTTCATAGTTCACAGATCCTACTCACTTGCGTAGTGCACGCGTAGTTGAAGAACTGCTTGACAGCATTCCCCATCTTGCATACTTCTTCTTTGCGGTGAACGTCAAGGAAAATCTTGACGACTTGCTGTCTTCTACTCTGTGCCAACTCGCAACCGATCCGGAAAGAGGCAAGATTCTCTGTGACAAACACAATTCGCACAAGCATAAAGGACGTCCCTCCCGTGCATCTCTGCTTGAATACTTTGAGAGCATGCTGAAAGCACCTGGCGACCTTGTCTTCGTCATCGACGCTCTAGATGAACACCCTAGGCCTCGCGGCCAGTTGCTCAGATTTTTGGCTGACCTCTTGCGGAACCATACTCATAATATACGCCTCCTCGCTGTCAGCCGTGATGAACCTGACATCCGTGATGCTATGGAGGGTATCGGTGCCGCCGAGGTCGATTTGAACCGGGAGTTGAAGCAAAAGGAAGACATCTGCACCTACGTCACTGGAGTCTTGCAGGAGGACGAGCCTTTTCGAAGATGGAAAATTGACCACCCCCGCATCGTGGACGTTATCAAAGACAGGCTTCTTGAAGAAAGCATGTAAGTGCTTTCACTCTCTTTCTGCAATTCGGGTTAGCTTTGCTAAATGGGATACCAGGTTTCGCCTTGTCGCCTTACATCTTGACACGCTGCGGGAGACCGCGGCTATTGATGTCGAGGCCACTCTGACGACCCTTCCTCGCTCTCTCGCAGAGCAGTATGAGCACATCCTGCAGTCACTGGAGTCCCAGAATCCAAAAACATATCGCCGGGTCATGCAAGTGTTCGAGATCATCTTATGTGCATCACGTCCTCTCTCTGTCAACGAGGCTGCGGAAATATTTGCCGTTCAATTCAATGCAGATAATAATGTGCGTGTTTTGGAAGAGCACCGCTCCAGGGATCCTGCAAGAGAGCTGGTTCGAATGTGCACCAGTGCATTTATTAAAATAGAGGGAGGCCAGACCGTCCGCTTCGCACATGGATCTGTTTTCGAGTATCTCTCCTCCTTAATCGATCCTGCCAGTGCCGAAATGACTCTCACCAAACTGTGTCTCTGCACCATTCTCTCCATGGCCTCAAATCCGCAACGGCCGGCGGGACCCTTCGACGATTATGCCCGAGAATTCTGGCTAGACGACGCAGCGCGTGCTCTTCGTCGCAAGTCTCTCAACCCTGTGGAGAAAATCAAAGGGCTCTTGAATTCCATCTTGCGAGCACCAGCACCAGTGCGACCGCCGTGGAGGACAAACTTCGATCGATCTGCATCGGCACCACCCCTCCATTGTGCATCGTATTTGGGCCTGTGTGGCGACGTTTTGCTGGTCCTCATTGTGGACAGCGCATCCGTCAATCAAGTCGACGAACATGGCTGCGCTGCAATTCATTTGGCGGCGAGCGGGGGTCACCTCGACGTCGCACGGATGCTCATCGAGCACGGCGCAGCCGTCGACGAGGTGGACGGCTATGGCAGCACTGCGCTGCAGTTAGCATCGGAGAGGGGTCACCTCGACATCACGCGGCTGCTCCTCGAGCACGGTGCATCCGTCAACCAAACGAATGATGATCAAGGTGGCAGCGCCGCGCTCCATTTGGCAGCGGACGGGTGTCACCTCGACGTCGCGCGCCTGCTCATCGAGCACGGTGCATCCGTGGACGAAGATGACGCCGGCGGCGAAACTGCGCTCCATATGGCGGCGCGCAACGGGGACCTCGACGTCGCGCGGCTGCTCATCGAGCACAACGCATCCGTCAAGGAATCTGATTGCTATGCCCGCACTGCGTTTGCTAAGGCATTGGGGAGTGATTTCGTCGACATCGCGCGCCTGCTGATCGAGCAAGGCGCATCCGTCGACGAAGCCGACTTTTATGAGTTTCTTTCCGCTGCGGAGAGAGGTCGACTCGAAGTCATGCGGCTGCTCATCGAGCATGGTGCATCCATTGACGAGGAGGACGAAGAAGATGGGAGGACCGCGCTGCATTTGGCGTCGCAGAATGGTCACCTTGACATCGTGCAGCTGCTGATCGAGCACGGCGCACCTGTTGACCAGGCGGACGAAGACGGGTGGACCGCGCTCCATTTGGCGTCGTGGAAGGCTCACCTCGACGTCGTGCAGCTGCTCATCGAGCACGGCACATCCGTTGACCAGGCGACCGAAGATGACAGGACTGCGCTCCATTTGGCGTCGCAGGAGGGTCGCCTCGACGTCGTGCGTCTGCTGATCGAGCACGGCGCATCTGTTGACCAGGCAGACGAAGACGGGTGGACCGCGCTCCATTTCGCATCGCAGGAGGGTCACTTTGATGTCGTACATCTGCTGATCGAGCACGGCGCATCCATCGACCAGGCGGCCGAAAATGGCAGGACCGCGCTCCATTTGGCGGCAAGACAGGATCAACTCGACGTTGTGCGACTGCTGATCGAGCACGGCGCATCCATGGACCAGGCGGACGAAGACGGGTGGACCGCGCTCCATTTGGCGTCGTGGAAGGCTCACCTCGACGTCGTGCAGCTGCTCATCGAGCACGGCACATCCGTTGACCAGGCAGCCGGAGATGACAGGACTGCGCTCCATTTGGCGTCGCAGGAGGGTCGCCTCGACGTCGTGCGTCTGCTGATCGACCACGGCGCATCTGTTGACCAGGCAGACGAAGACGGGTGGACCGCGCTCCATTTGGCGTCGTGGAAGGATCACCTTGACGTTGTGCAGCTGCTCATCGAGCACGGCACATCCGTTGGGCAGACGAAGATGGGATGACCGCGCTCCATTTGGCGTCGCAGGAGGGTCACCTCGACGTCGTGCAGCTGCTGATCGGGCACGGCGCATCTGTTGACCAGGCAGACGAAGAGGGGTAGGCTGCGCGGTAGCTTGCTCGCGAGGGAAACATACGATCTTTTGAGGAGTTTGTCATCGTATGAGGAGATGCGCGCGAAGCGGGGCGAGCGCTCCCATGTCTACTCCGCGGCCGCCCAGAGCTCTGTATAGTAGTCCTGCCATACGGCAGACCGACTCCAGGGCAGGTCGCTGCGGAAGACTTTAGGGATGGCTGCTGCCACTGAGGAGTCCTCGTATTGAGCCGCCCTCTTCGCTTCCTCATCCACGCGTTCGTTGCCTGCAATCCCTATGTGGCCTGGGGCCCACCGTATCGTGATTCTTGTGTTCGGGTGTTTCTTTGAAAACGCCGCCATATCCAATGTGACGGGGTAGGTGATGCGTTGAATGTCACCCATATCGCTGGCTGGCTGTCCACGATGATCGTAACTGGTCCCTCGACGTTCCGTTGCTTCCGTAACAGAGTGAGTGCCAGGCACCCGCCTACTCCTTCTCACTCGAAAACTGTGTGGTGTGTGGCCTCACCTAGGCAAAGCCGCAGTGACGCTCGCTCCTCGCCCTTGTGAAACAGGACCGCCGAGGCGCCGATGCGCCATTCTATCCCGGATTCTTCCGTGTATACCTTGATTGATTGAATGATTGATTGATTATTCCATTATCCTCACTGCAAGCCATTTTTGGCTTACGTCGGAGTCTAGTGTTACATCAACCGTATCGCTGATTTCCGTGTATACCTTCCACTCCGACAAGTCCGTCTTCTCCGCCTCCGCTGCTTCCTCCTTCGAGCTCGGTATTATTACCAATGTCAGGTCACACTTTTCAAAATGTATTGAAAAGGCAATAGTGCCTCCGAGTGCGATCTGAATAGCTGTAAATGTTCGCGGTGATCAGGGGTATAGAAAATGGCCCTGGGCCTTCATTGGAGATGAAATAGTGTCTAAAAACAGGAAGACTCCGTTAAAATCTTGAAATGATTGCACAGTAGCGTGCCAGCCGTAGCATTTATTACCACCTATCTAACCTTCTATCTCCTTAGAAATTTTTAAAAAGGCGTAGAACCTGTTCTGCTGAACATCGGCTGTGGCCCAGTCCAGTCATGTGATTACCAAGACAAAATTTCGGCCCAGCACAAACCAATGAAATGTTGAAAGATTATTTGAGGGAAAAATTAAGGAAGTGTCAGAAAGCGGAGGACGTTGAACCTTCTTGAACAGATGGTGAAGGAGGCAGTTGTTGATGTCTGGAAAGCAAGATCGTGGTCGGTATTCCTTGATGTGGCTGCTGCAGGGTGGCACCTGATATTCATTTTTAGTACCCTCCACGGCGGTTAAGAACTGGTCGATTGCGGGCATTTTCTGCATACAGGTCTGTGTGAAATGCATAATGCAAACGCGCGACGCAGAGTGAGGGATGCGACACACGTCGTCCTCGGGGACCTTGTCATCAGGAGTCCCTATAAAATAACTTTGGCAAAGTAACTTGTGCGACGAGACGGAAGGTGCTAAAAATCTGTGCTGGAACATTGAAACTAGCCGTGATTCCTCTGGCGACCATCAGTGGTATATAAAATTCGACCTATTAAATCATTCCATGAATTATGAATCCAACCACGATTCCAAATGCCGGCTATGGCAATGTTAATTCCCGCTACCGTAAGGTACGGGTCTTAGGGAGCCCCATTTCCGAGGTTTTGGCAGTAAACTGCGATTTTTGTCAGCCGTTTTCACGTCAGCATACATTCATTGGCTGGCGCTGTGATTTGTTTTCGTAAGGCATAGCCACAGCTGACGTGGCGAAGACGTGGCATTCGTCGTGCCTTCTCTCTCTTCGTACGTCCACCATAGCTTTCTCTGCGACATTCTGCTGCAAACCGCTCTCGACCTCCATAAACCCCTGTTCTGATCTCTAGGCTGGATCTTGTCCAACGGAATTCACTCGTCAGTCTGTCGCATCTGGAGTTCCATCTGGCGGGTACTGTCTGCTTTATCCATGTCAAGCTCTCTGTCTGCTCTGAGCTCCCTCGTGACATTGTTCTTGGCCGTGACTGGTTATTCTTTTGCCGTCAAACTCTTCCACTTTACTCTGTCCTCTGGTGTCATGTGTCTGGGGAAATTGCCAGGTATTTATCTGAATTAAATTCGCTTCCTTCCTCCTAATCTCGTCGTCAGAACCCTCCCTGCCGCCACCCAGCTTTTCCCCGATGGATATCGACTCCCAAGTAGGCGATAACTTGGGAACTATGCCAGCTGGATGTAAGTCCTTGTGTTCCGTCCCGAACGTTCTGTCGGCTCAAACATACTCAGTAGATCTGCGCGATCAATGTGTCTGTAACGACCCATTGATTTGTCAATGTCCCTCTACATCCGCTTCTATGCTGTCCGATGTACCCATGCTGTCCGATGTATCCATGCTATTCGCTCTACCTATGACTTCTATGAATATTATTCGTGATATATTTTGGTCATCATGTTGCACATTCTCGTATATCTGTTTTTAATGCAGTGTCGCTGTGTACTGGTTCACCACATTGCGACTGGGGTTTGTGCTGGCCCTGGACCGTGGGGATGGCGAAACTTCCATTCCACCTGTTCCAACACTACCTGAGCATCGTTACAACTCACCTGCGACGTCACCCCAGAAGAGGGGCAGGGACGAGGCTGCCGATGCTGCATTCGAAAATTTCGGAGCGAAGTCCGCGTCCCCGACCCCCAGTCCGACCAAAAGAAGGCGCAACGGCGGCGGTTCAGGCCATTAATTGGCTTAAATTCCTTCTATCCTGTTTCGTTTTTTAGCTTAACTCGTTCGTCACTCTATTCAGCAGTAGTTCTTAAGTTCAGAACTTTGTCGTCTACTTTAATTGCCAATAGGAATCCAAGTTGTACAATCAGGCTATGTTTTCTGGAGGAGAATTTCCCCTCGCAGACGAAGCCAAATTTTGACCAAATGGCAACCCATTGAGCACGCTTCGTACCAGAGTCAAAGCCGTCCGTCCCCGTACTGTCTCCCAGCCGGGACCATTCCGAGCATAAGAACAGCGAGACTAGGGTTAAGAACAGCAAGATTATCAAGAGGTTTTTTTTGAGGACGCGCCGAGTCGGACAGGAGAACGGCAGGACTTGGTGACTCGGAACATCTTATTCTCTGCTCTGATGACTAGAGTCTTTCGCAATTTTGATGTGCACAGATATTCAAGTGCCACCGGTGCCGTTTATGAAGCGGCTAACCCGTCTCTTCTCGCGGCGGTCGGTTCCATAATGAGGCACGGGGTTCAAAATGCCAATACCTTTTTTGCCCTTGTTCGTGGGGTGTCCATTCAAATGTCAAGTGCTCCCCTTATTCCTCCTGATCCCGGCTGAAATACATTATAATGCACCGGATGGTCGGTTCCATAGTGAGGCATGGGGTTCAAAATGTCATTGCGAGGCACGGGGCTCAAAATGCTATTGTGAGGCACGGGGTTCCAAATGCCATTCTGGGGCACGGGGCTCAAAATGCCAATATAGTTTTGTCCTTGCTCGAGGGACGTCCATTCAAACCTCAAATATGTCAAGTGCTCCCTTATCCCTCCTACTCCCGGCTGAAATACAGCCTGACCACATGGATTTAACCATCCTGATTGGCGTGGCTGCTGGACCCACCCAACCAGACTGGGTGCTTTCATATTATGTTCCAGTTTACTATAAATACCCGGTTGTCTGTAGTTAGTTCCCCAGTGAATCCGATACTCTTACGCCGCTTACCTCTCTTGATCTCTCTCTCCACCCGATTTGTGTGCCGGAACTAGCCGCCGACTTGCTTGCCGGCTGCTCTCCGTCACATTGCATCAGCTTGGTTGTCGGACCCAAACAGCCTGACTGTGAACATAAATATCAATCCAGGGATCTTGGCTTGGTCTGGCTTGGTTTGACTTGAGCCATAGCTTACAGCTAGCACTATGGCACTCATTCCACTTCTGAATGAACAGGAAGCAAAATAGTGCCAAATCTGGAAATATTGCACAACTCAGTTTGCTCATGGTCAATTTTGGTGTTCAGCATACCACCATCATCTCCACCTTTCCCACGCCGATATCGCTGTCGGCGGCGGGATAAACGAAGCTGGCGGTGGTCGATGGACCAGGGAGTGGGTTTACAGCCAGGGTTTAGATCCCAAGGGTGACCCCCACACCCGAGTAGCCTACAAGCTACACCGCAGAAGCGGAAGCCTACGAGCCCATATATATGACAGCCCGCGTGGCGTGGCGCACACTTTTATGTGCTAATTTTTTTGCAGTCCTTTTCAACATGTTGCTTGAGCCTGGGTCCTAGGCTCGTAACCAGCCTGCCTACAGCGTTCTAACAAGGCGAGCTTGTTGCCGTAGGCAGACTGGTACTTCTCGGATGTGACAGTCGAGCTGGGGCGGAGTTTGAAATTAAGTTAGTGGGGCCGATGACGCAATGATGCAATGAGCTGCGGCAATTCCGGAGATCACGGTCCGAAGTTGATCGCCACTAAAACTACCCTCAGGTTTTACAGTGTTCTGTCCCACAAATACAAATGTAAGGAGGCAAAATTGGAGGGATACAATTTTCATTCATTTTCCCCCGCTTCAACCAAAAAATAAGCTTCAAAATTGAGCACAAAATGAGTAAGATTTTTAAAAGGTCACTTGAATTTCAAACTCCGTGACAGCCCTTTTGGCTGCTCCGAGAAGTACCAGCCTGCCTACGGCAACAAGCTCGCCTTGTTAGAACGCCGTAGGCAGGCTGGTTACGAGCCTACGTGTTATCACCAAACTCCTCCGTGAAACCATTCCAGCCTCTTCTGGCCCGCTATTTCAGCGCTCCTGGCTATCCAGGCATCATTGTTCTCCTTCAGTTCCGTGTTCTCGATAGCAAGTGCTCTTCTCTCGGCCTCGAGAGCGGCGACACAATCCATCAGAAGTCGTCTTCTCGGTGTAATGGGACTACAGTGCCGGACAATCAAAGTCAACAAATTTGATGGTCCATTTACCTGGGTCTCGGCAGGTCATTGGTAAGCTTTTAAACGATGGGAAAGGTGTTTTTACATCCAAATGGTTCATCTGGCACGAGCCGATTTCCCTCAAACTCAAAAATAAGTTTTGACCACCTCAAAATTTTGGCCAAGCACCGAAAATTAGCCGAAAAATACCGGAAAAAATACCAATCGACTCCTTTTTGAAAGCGTAATCTGAATCCGTTGAAATCTGAGAAATTCCACGAGCCGTTCTTCCAAAAAATCGATTTCCTTTTGGGATAGCAGGTGGGCCAGATCGTGATTGACCAAGATTAGATTGTCCAGGGCAGCATGGATACCTCGAGGCATGGTGCGTTGTGGATACCTCGAGGCACCTCAAGACACGGCTTGCACTTTTCCACTGCACCTCTCACTATCACAATATGGCTCCTGGGCACGGCCGCCCAGCAAAGAGAAACCCAACACATCTGGACTTTGGAATCAGAAGCCTCGACACTGGCTGAGCCAGAATACAGTCCTGACTGGCCAACAGACCTTGCAAGCGATGACGAGTCTGAGGAAGAGGAGACGAATTTGGCTTTTGAAGATGGGATGAGGTCAAAAGCTGCCTCAGATGTTGATATTGATTCAGATGTGGAAGTGGAGGATGAGCAGGACACATTTTCCCTCGCCACAGAGGCTCTCGACGACGAGGTGCTGCTGGAGAAGCTTCTTTCACAGTCGGAGAAGGTTGGGGAGGATGCAGATGATGAGGAGTGGGTACCAAGTCGTGTTCAATACCAACGGCAATGGCGCAAAGAGGAAAGAACTGGTGTGTGCACTGCAATCTAAATAAAATTTGTGCCAAACAATATTTCAGCCTGGGGTAAATACAAGAAGGGTCCCGATGTTGCATCCAAATCATCCCGTACCCAGCGGCGTTACCATAATTCCATTGCCAAGCAGACCAAACTTAACTTCACAAATTGTCCTGGTCCACGCACCAGTGATGGTCTGCATGAGCCTCTGTCCACCATCAAAACAGCAGCAGTCTCCGACGGTTCCGCAATGTCTGGCATTGAGGAGGATCTTCCAAATCTCCTTGATGACGACTCACAATTGGAGGCATCTGCAATGTCAATTGACGGTAGTACCAACTCGGCAGCAGGTTCAGACTCTGATTCGCCACCGGACCATGCTCTGCCTCCCTCTCGACCTGAGGATGATGTGATGCACGAGTGGGAATCTTTGGGGCTGTGGATGAAATTCGGAACTGGGGCATGCTACGGGATCAGATAACAGCTCACAATAATTCGTAATTTTGCCACTCTTCTTCTCAAAGGTCTTGGTTGTCTTGCTGCAAGCCAAGAGATTGCACACCAGTGGCATGAGGGCGAAGGCCACCACTTCGCTCGGCAGGTTCGTGCTTTGGCCCGGCATTACCAGCGCTTCGAGAAACTGCCTGTCAAGAAGCGTGGTGGCCTGCACACCTCTTGAAGTCTCCTCTGTGATGAAACAGTCAGAACAGCTGCCCGGGACTGGCTCATGGCGCAGAAAGTTGGGAGTGTTCGACCCATCCTTTTTCAACGAGCCTTGAATGATGTTATCCTCCCTGCACTTGGTCTCCATCCAAAAAATCCACTGTGCGAGAGGACAGCCCGACGTTGGCTTGTGAAGCTTGGATTCAGACGCACTGTCCTCCGAAAAGGCATTTACATTGACGGGCATGAGCGGGAGGATGTTGTCAAGTATTGGGACGAGGTGTTTCTTCCTGCCATGGCCCAGTATGAAAAATGAATGACACAATACGTGATTCGTGACAGAGTCCTTGTCGGTATTCCACCCAAGTTGGCGCCGGGTGAGAAGGAGATTATTTCGGAGTTCCATGATGAAGCATCATTTCATGCAGGTGAATTTATTACTTCAGCCTGGTGAGTCATTTTTTGGGCATTGAACCACTTCTGATTCGCTTTATTAGGCTTACGAAAGGGCAAAAAAAGCTCCAGAAGAAGAGTCAAGGACACCTGATCCATGTCTCTGACTTCGTTAACAAAGTTACAGGCCGTCTTATTGTGCGCAACAAGGATTATCAAAGATGCACAACAAGTTATCTATCCCGGAGCAAAGGTGATCCATGGTGGGATATGGAGCAGCTCTTGGTTCAAATCTGAGCTGCCATTAAAATCTTTGAAGAGGCACATCCGGGCTGTCAAGCTCTCTTCATCTTTGACAATTCATCTTCGCATGCATCACACTACAGCGATTCCAGAAGGACACCATTATTCCTATCTCCGACTCTGTCCCAGCTGTTCACATGCGTGGCAAACCCCAGAGTATGAAGACAAGTGATGGTCTACAGAAGGGGCTGCAACAAGTTCTCGAGGAACGAGGCTTTGAAAATTTGGGTAAGATGCAGGCGAAGTGTAAACCTGTCTGCCCTTTTGAGAGCCAGAACTGTTGCATGGCTCGTCTTCTCAGCCACCAGGAGGATTTTGCCAACCAGGTCTCTATGCTTGAGCAAGTCATCACCGAGGCTGGACACCTTTGTATTTTCCTTCCCAAGTTCCATTGTGGGCTTAATCCAATTGAAATGGTCAGTAATTTCTTTTCTCCATTCTAACTCAGATTTGACTGAAAAATACAGTACTGGGGTTGGTGCAAATACCGTTACCGCCAGATTGATAAGAACACTTTTGATCAAGCAAAGAACGCTGCCTTTGATTGCCTTGACACTTGCCCAACCGAGGTCATCAGAAAGTTCGTAAATTGTTCTTGGCGCTTTATGGATGCATATCGTAAAGGATTGACAGGGGACGCTGCCGCATGGGCAGTAAAGCAGCAAAAGGGGCATCGGAAGGTGTCACAGACAGCGATGCTGAAGCTTGCTCCAGGGGGCATTCCAAACTAGGGTACATTAAATATTTTTCTGCTGTACCGAGCCCAAAAGGGGTACACAAACTTCATTTTTTGACCTCAAAATTTTGGCCGCAGCTAAAATGTCGTGGGAAAAAACTTCGGAGGTGGTTTTTTGGCCCTTTTCGAGGTCTGGGAATCTGAATCTGAGCTCAGATTTGCTCGGAAAATTCGTGTTCGCCGGCAATCAGACTTGTCGACTTTGATTGTCCGGCACTGTACGCCCTCTCCCTCTGTCGTGCATCGCTCACCTTTTCCCCACGGCCCGTGCACAGCTTGTGGGTTCTTCTATGTGCCTTCTCCCTCTGTTGTCCACTGCTCATCTGTTCTCCATTGTTTCTGTGCAGGCTGTGAGTTCTGCACCCTCTCCCCCATGTTGTCCACCGCTCACCTGTTCTCTGTGGCCGTGGCGCCTGCGCAGGCTGTGAGTTCTGCACCCTCTCCCTCTACGTCATCCCTTCACTCACCTGTTCTTGGCCACCAACACAGCTTGTGAGTGCTGCACCCTCTCCCTCCATCATCTGCCGCTCATCTGTCCTCAGCTGTGCCTGCACAGCATGTGAGTGCTGCACCCTCTGCCTCTGTGTCATCCCTCCGCTTACCTGTTCTGTGGCGCCTGCACAGGCTGTGAGTTCTGTGCCCTCTCCCTCCATCTTCCCTCCACTCACCTGCTCTCTGTGGCTGCGGTGGCTGCACAGGCGGTGAGTTCTGTGCCCTCTCCCTCCGTTGTGCACTGCTCACCTGTTCTCTGCTGCCTCTGCACAGTGTGTGAGTTCTGCACCCTTTCCCCCATGTCATCCTCCACTCACCTGCCCTCCACCGCCCCTGCGCAGAATGTGAGTTCTGTGCCCTCTTCCCTGTACCTTCCTCCACTCACTGTTCTCGGCTGCGCCTACACAGGGTGTGAGTTCTGTAGCCTCTCCCCTGCGTGGTCCACCGTTAACCTGTTCTTGGTCGCCCCTGTGCAGTATGTGAGTTCTGCACCTCTCTCCCACGTTGTCCACTGCTCACCTGTTCTCTGTGGCCACTGCACAGGATGTGAGTTCTGTGACTTCTTTTCTGCGCCTTCCTCCGCTCACGTGTTCTGCACCCTCTCTCCTGTGTTGTCCACCACTCACCTGTTCTCCACCGCCCCTGTGCAGAATGCGAGTTCTGTGCCCTCTCCCTCCATTGACCATTGCTTACTTGTTCTCGGCCTTGCCTGCGCAGCGTGTGAGTTCTGCGCCCTCTCCCTCTATTGTCCCTCCACTCACCTGTTCTCCGCTGTGCCTGCGCAGTCTGTGACCGTGAGATCTACACCTTCTCCCTCTGTTATATGCCACTCACCTGTTCTCCTTTGCCTCTGCACAGTATGTGAGTTCTGCACCCTCTCCCCGATGTCATTATCTGCTACCCCTGCACAGGATGTGAGTTCTGTGCCCTCTCCCTCTGTCATCTGCTGCTCACCCGTTCTTGGCTGTGCCTACACAGCATGTGAGTTCTACACTCTTTCCCTGCATTATCCTCCACTCACGTAGTCTTGGCCACACCTGCACAGGGTGCGTTCTACGCCCTCTCCCTCCATTGTGCCCTGCTCATCTTTTGCCCATGGCCCGTGCACAGCTTGTGGGTTCTGCTCTGTGCCCTCTCCCTCTGTCATCTGTTACTCATCTGTCCTCCGTTGTTCCTGTGCAGACTGTGAGTTCTGCGCCCTCTCACCTGTGTTGTCCACTGCTCACCCATTCTCTGTGGCTGCGGCACTTGCACAGGCTGTGAGTTCTGCACCTTCTCTCTCTGTTGTGCACTGCTCACCTGTTCTCTGCTGCCTCTGCACAGCATGTGAGTTTCTACATCCTCTCCCTCTGTGTTGTCCCTCCGCTCACTTGTTCTGTGGCGCCTGCACTCTCTCCCTCTGCACCATCCCTCCGCTCACCTGTTCTCGGCCCCCACCTGCGCAGCGTGTGAGTTCTGTGCCCTCTCCCCTCGCGTCATCTTCTTCTTAAGGTGGAGGACGTGGGAACCCAGCACCTTTAGTCAGCCGTTACTGTAACGCGTGATGTCACGCGTCACGGTTTCAAATTTCGGATGTCTGAAAAAAAATTCAATTAAAATCAAGCCCAAATAACAGAGGAAAAATTTATATATTGAGTTCAGTCTTAATTTCTCTAACTACATCTGGTGGCAACATCCTATGGCTTTTGTATTCCCTTTTAAGAGACCAAAGTTCTGACTGGGTGAATCCGGTGGTCTTTCCATAGCTTTTATACTTCTTGTCAACATGGGAAATATGTGATCCATCCAGGCCATGTGCATATGCTGAAATGAACTGTGCCGCTCTATTTGCATAATGAAGAATGGACACGTTCGGCACATCATCAAGGCACCTTTTGACATTCACTCTCATCTCTCCCATGTTACTGGTCCTGGGACTTTTGCGATATTTGAACTTTACTGTACCCCAGTACATCTCAATGAAGTTGAGTTCACAGTGTTATTTGGGATAAAAAATCACAAATATGTCCCCGGCTCTCAATAAGTTCCTGAAGTGCAGATTTCTGGTTTGCAAAATCTGGTTGGTGAAAGAGAATCCGCCGACAGAAGGAACTTTGTGAATGCATCAAATGCAGATTCATGGACAAGTTCAACATCTTCTTCGTCTCCAAGGTCTTCCTGCAAGGAATGAGAGAGTTGTGGAAAGTGGTTTGTGCAGCCAAAACGAGGCTGCAATACGGCCGCAACGTGTTTCCCAAGCAGTGCGAAAAGTCACGTGCTTGATTACATAATCATTTCAATTTTTTTGCTTTTCCAAAGCAAACCTTGCGCCAAATGAAATTATAATGTGATTGGTACATTATTTCCAAAAAAGGAAAGAACTGCTTATTTCACCCTCATGGTGAAGATTTTCAAGGAAATCTTCCCCAAGAACTTCTTGTATTACTTATTAGAGCATCTCTTGGGAGCTAGAATCTCCCTACATGCCCTTGTTTTCACTGGAATAAAAGTTGTCACACTCTGCTTATGTAAAGGTGCTGGGTTCCCATGACCTCCACCTTACCTGTTCTCCTTCTCCACCATCCCTGTGCAGGACGTGAGTTCTGCACACTTTCCCTCTGTGTAGTCCCTGTGCTCACCTGTTTTCTGCCATCTCTGTGCAGGCTGTGAGTTCTATGCCCTCTCCCTCTATCGTCTGCCACTCACCTGTTCTCGTGCACACTGGCACAGTATGTGAGTTCTGTGCCCTGTCCCCCCACGTCATCCTCCACTCACCTGTTCTCCGCCATGCCCACACAGCTACACCAAAGTGTAAACTCAGAGTTCTTGGTTTCATGGTATAGATTGCCTGGCTGACATTCTGCGAGGTTTAATCGGATTTAAAGTTTGTTTACTCAAATCTAACGGCGGGCCTCTGTTGGACGTCGCGAGAATCTGGACTTGCACCCTCTTCATGCCGGAGTCTTACACCTCGGGCACTGAATGAAGAGGCTGCCGTCTTTCCTGCTTACGTTGTCGCCCACGGCGCAAGCAGTGTACCGCCCAGTGTTGCAGCTTAAGGCCTTATTAAGGGTACCATTTCTTGTTAAGCCTTAAGGGCCTTAACATGGGCTGAATAAAGGTATGCTCAATTAAGGCTTAACATGAATTTCTCACGGTCGTAAGTGTCGACGATACGGTAGTAAGTCCTCAGTCGTACCCGAGATGATGGTAAAGACTCTTTTATTACCTGTCGACAATACGGTAGTAAGTCTATAGGTAATAGATAAATAAGTAAATGTCCTGTGTGATAAGTAAAGTAGAAAGACGTACCCTCAGTCGTACCCGAGATGATGGTAAAGACTGAGGGCCGTCGTCACGTATCCGCATCTTAAATACGATGCGGATACGATCGGCGTCATAATAATGTACAAGAGAGACCGATCACTTCAAGAACCCGAATGCGGATGCGAGACGCCATCTTCCCCAAAGAGGCAGCCTCGCGCCTCAACAGTAAGATGCCTTCCAGCCCGTCACCATGGTCTACCAAACCATTAATATCAAGGTGGATTCCTCCTGCTCATACAATTCCCTGATCCCACAGTTCACATCAGACATATTTAAGACCTGTCCACTCGACGTGAGCCCCTGACCAAAGATAACTCTTGGAACCCTAGCTTCCTAAGGCTTAACAAAGACTTAAGTAGTTTTCTTGCCCATCCTAAGCCTTAATATTAAGAGCTTGGCTTATTAAAGGTTAACCCTTAACTGCAACACTGTACCGCCCCGCACGAGCGGCAGTCTCCATACTAAATCAGATAATGGCCAATCAAAACTCAATACCTCTGGAAGTTTGGTTCAAGTTGGGAACTGGGTCACCGACTCACTATGAAATTTTAGTGATGTGTCAATGCCTTCCTTGACCAAATCTATGTTGTTTTAACAAGTCTATATGTCTATAGACAGCATTGATTCTCAAAATGCTCCGCAAACCCATGTCACTGAATATATATTATTTTGCTACTTTCTTTCTATCACAAATTTGACATGGATTAGCTGAGTAGATCTATCCAATTTTTATGTGAATCAGGTAATTGGGTGCGTGCTTCAACGAATCCGGAGCAAAATGAGCGGCGTCGTTACTGTCCGTCCTGGAAGGACAGTCTGGGTATGGAGGAATATATTCCCACGTAACTGTCATGCAGCATACGCTGTCCGTCCTCGAAGGATATGCTACGTATGGAGCTATTAACCAAAATATTCCCATGCAACTGTCGTCTGGCATACGTTGTCCATCCTCGAAGGACAGTCTGGGTATGGAGGAATTAAACAGAACATTCCCATGTAACTGTCGTGCGGCATAAAAATATTCCCACGCAACTGTCGTGCAGCATACACTGTCCGTCCTCGAAGAACATGCTGCACATGGAGCTATTAACCAAAATATTCCCCCGTAACTGTCGTGCAGCATATGCTGTCCGACCTCGAAAGACAGTCTGGGTATGGAGGAATTGACCTGAATATTCCCACGTAACTGTCGTGCAGCATACGCTGTCCGTCCTCGAAGGACATGCTGCGTATGGAGCTATTAACCAAAATATTCCCCACACCCAAAAAAAATTATCCTACCTTATTAACCAGTGCCTACCTTCGGGAGACCTGTTTACTTGTGCTGGATCCACGGTTGTCGTACACCGGGCTTAAAAGTGACTACGCTGACAATCCAGAGCTCTTGGTGGACTTGGGATTTCTCCAAGGCTGCACTGCAATCGCACTTCGACACCGTCTACGCCAAACCAACTTCAAAGTCCGCCGCAGTCAATGTCACCACGCCAGAGTCCCCTACAAAGTTTGATTTCACTAGCCGCTACAACCAACGTGCAATTGCTGCCGAAAATGAACTCACCGAGTATTTCCGCCTCACCGTCACTCCAGAATAATGGAATGTCGACCCTTTGCAATGGTGGTATAGCCGCCACGAACAGTTTCCCAATTTATACCTCCTGGTTCGCAATGTTCTGTGTATTCCGGGTACGTCCATCCTCCCGTGTAATTACATGTTCTGATTTTGTTTGAAGGCTCCGTTGTCGCTGTTGAGCGTATTTTCTCGGGGGGTCGCGACACGATCGGCCTCCGTCGAGCCAGCTTGAAGGCTGAAACAATCCAAATGTTGATGTTTGTGAAGGCTAGATTGTGTGTTGCGCGTGCGGCGCTGAAAAAAGAGATGGGCGACGATTAATGTATTTAGGAACCCCCAAAAGATGAAAGTGAGTGAAGCATTCTCAAGAAAATGAGGAAACTGAGCCAGGAAAGAAAAAGGAGGAACCGATAAAACACGCACGTTGCATGCCTTAGCGTGTGTACCAGGGAAAAATGTCCAGGTTTTTCCAATGCGAAGGCAGAGATTCCCGTGGAGGTAAGTAGCACTTCCTTCAGACACATGTGGGCCGAAATTCCGGTCAGAAATCACTCGAAATTGTTGAAAATGATTGATTTGTTCAATTTTCAGGTTCGACGTTCGAACGCGACTCTCACCGCCTGAACGCCGAACCTGAATGCCACGTTCGGTTCAAGCAAGTGTTGAACCTTGAACCTGAACTCGGCGTTCAGTTCGGTCCGGTTCAGGTTCGAACCGATTCCTGAACCGGGCCTTCCTATAGACTCGCTTGGGAAATTTTCCTTCACTGTTGATATTTTCTCAAAAGGCAAATGCCGGTTGAATTGAGTCATTAGTGGCCGATTCTTAACCCAAATGTGAATTCATGGCAAAACTGAATATTAGGAGCTGATTTTGGGGTATACAGGTTACCCAAATATGTCCAAAATCAATTGTCATCACGCTCCAAGATGGAAGTATTTACTCAACGTGAGGTTTAGTTTGTGGGGGCCAGATTAATTCTGCAATCGCCTTCACTGAGCTCCATGAACGAAAAGTGCCTCCCACTCCGAGTCTTTCCCTTGGGGAACTCTGGGATTTTCTCGACAGCTGCGGGGGATGGTGATCTGTCAGTGTATATCCAGCGTCGCGCTAACGTGTCACAGTTATTGAACAGCCCAATCTGAAGAGAGAGACACCACTGTACCTCGGGGATGCTGTTTCATACGATTACCACTCTTGTGCTTTAAACGGGAACCTACACCAGTCTGGTTGCTCTCTTCATCCGTCCACTCGTTGTCTGCAGGATCTGCTCTACCAAAGATGGTGGTTTCCACCTCGGTCCAGTTATTCTCTGGAGTCTGACTGATGAATGGAAGGGAGGTGGGAAAAGCCTGAACCTCCTCAATGTTATGGTGCAGTGGGACCGGCTGTGAATGGCCGCTCGAACCTACCACCGCGTCGCCCGCATTGCCGGTGTGTCTGGGGGCTGGAGGTGGAGCAGGATTCAAGCTCATTTTCTCAATCTCATCTCTAGGATGAGAGACTTCCGGCGGATATTCGAGCTGTAGACCATCCCATTCTGGAGAGGGAGTCATCTATGTGTGTATACGAAAGGCGCGTCGCCGTTGTTGCGAGTTTGTTTGTGCGTTCTCGATAACGCCTGTCAGTGGGTTGCAGCAGACCTTCTTTTAGCCCATTGCATCTCATGCCATGCCGATTATTACCCCGACTGCGTCACATACCGAGACGGGGGAAACAAACGGAGGCAACGGCTGGACATGGCACCCCAGTACTTGCGAATTTCGAGGCACGGAATCTGAGCGGATAGGCGGATCGCAACGCTTCAAGAGAATGCGTTAAACCGATTCCACGGCGGCTGGTCGAATTTTGCCGATTGGATCAACGACTCAACGGGGGCGAAGCGAAATTTTACCCATCGACAGTCCCAACGTCTATTTATGGAGCACTTTCTTGACGTCTCCTCCTCTTCCACAAGAAAGATACTGATTTCTCATGTGGCGCTCATCCCAACACTCGCTCGCTCTCGGAGACAGTCCGGGCTGCAATTGGAGTCAACGGGGGCGTACTTGGAGCCGCGATGTCACACGGATGTGTTGACTGTACCCATCTCAAAGCGATATCATTCCGATCTCATCGCAGATGGGGTTGTGCTTGGAGACGAGCTAAACGTCGCTGGAGTACCTGCCGATGCGAATGTGAATGAGGTGAGTGAATCCGATTGAAATCACATTTTCACACTCTAATTTAGCCATCTCTCCACCAAGGCTTCACCGAGCCTGAAGTTTATTCCAGAGATGGGGCCAAAGTGCATAGTTCACCCTACGAAGAAAAATTGACCTGGGAAGGCACTGGGCAGCTCTGGAAAAAAAAATTACCCAAGGATGTCTCACTATCCAAGGAACCCTACTATACTGTATATCTGCTGGAATCGAAGCCTAGATCCGCTGCTTTTTACGGTTATGCCCACCTGCGTTCGTTCGGCAGTCATTATCACAAAACCACGGCGCAGGTGGGGTCCGGTTCAAGCCCACACAGCAGAGGTGAAACTGAAAGGTGGGTCAGCCCTCAACAGGAATCTGTGGTAGAGACTGAATTACCTTTGAGCTACAGCCAGGCCCCGCACATTCAAACCATCTCCAAATTTCCACTCTCCGTACAATCGCTTGAGGCACAGATGTCACCTTCGTCGTCGGATACAACGACATGCCTTGAGCGCTTCAAGGTTCGTCCATAACAGCTGGTGCGGGGGGACGATTGCATCCTCAGGATCATCCATATCCCCTTGAACCGGAGCGTCCGCGAATGGCGCAGCCAAGGAGGACGGTGTTGGTTCAACTAGGGACACTGCGAGTTGGACTTTTGGGCGTGGCCTAGGACGTGGCCTCGGAGGTTCAGCGGTGTCCTGTTCGTGGAGAGTATCTGGGACACGGGTAGCCGCCGAGGGTCGATTGGATAGCGGCGATGTGGGTGTGTCGTCGTGATGTTCGATCGCGGGCGGGGACGCATTTGGCTCTTCTATCCGAATGTCCTCCTCTGGTGGTGAATGGGCCGAGATTGAGCCATCGAAATCTTCGTCGTCCAGTGCATCGAGCATCGCGTCGGCGCGATCCTCGGGGAAGGATCTGTGAGTTGTGAATAATCAACCAACTGAAGGAAACAGATGTTAACCCGAGCGCTGATTGCGTTCCGTGAGGTTCAGTTGAAGTTAACGGTGACTTTCGTCCTTTCCCGGGTCTTCCTTTTAGACGCGGTCTTGAGCAGGGTTCGCTCCTCGGCGTCGATCTCGTAGTAGAATTTGTACGCATCGAGGTTCGCCGCCGTGTGAGTTTTTTCGATGTGCGACTTGAGATTATACTTCCAAATAACCTCTGCACACCCAGGAACCGGACAATCCCCCGGGGCGTTAGTGCATGGGTGTCGCGCAGAGGACTTCGCGGCATTAGCAAGCCCCAGGTTCGCAGCGTTCGGGAAACGCGAGTGCTCGAGATCTATCTTGTTAGTCCAATCTCGCCGTGGTACAACACACATTGGCGCGAGCATTGTACGGCTCTTGCCGAGATCTCGGGCATCTCGGCGAGGTTGAAAAAACCGCTTTCGCACTATTGAACGAGGTCATTTCCATAATCAGGTCAAGAGAAACCCACAGGCATTGGCGCTTAATTGGCCGCCTGAATCGAACAAGGCAATGTAGCCATTAATCGGGATACATGTTTAAATGTTCTGAAGCGGTCACCCCTTACCCGCCAGTTGACCCCAGGCACAGAGCGTCCGACCAATCCAGGGTGAACCTCGGTTACATCCATCAGGAAATTTTTTTGTCGATTGCATTTGACGGGACTTGACAACGGGCATTGCTTGAATCACCCTCTTTATAAAATAGAGATGTCCGTCCGTCCATCTGTCCATCTGTCAGAAGTTTGGAACTTGCCAAAAGGTTTATTCAATGCAGGTTCACCCTCTTTTATTGTAATGCTGACATTTGCGAGAAATTGCCCTATCTATTTCTTGAAATTCATCTTCGAGTACTCAGCTCTTTGAGCGGCCATCTCGGCAACATTCCGGCAGATTTGGCAGCTCCCACGCAGCCACCCCTGAGTTCTGGTTCAAATAAACTTTACATCATGGGTTCACATTCAACCGAAGCGGTGGGGCGAATTCAAGACTGCCCCTCACCACAAATTTACTCGCCAAAGCTTTCATGCGCACTGCCAGGTAGGCCATCCCTGTTGTGCGCTTTCTGTGCGAGCGTCCTTGAACCGCAGCCAGCATTTGACATCTGCTGGGTTAATGGGACGAATAACACCTGCATCTAGCGTCTCGTCGAGCACTTTGTTAAAAAAGATACGCTGCGGTGGGCTGAGCGGCCGCCGATTGACCTTGGTTTTGAAGGTAGCGCCAAATATGATTTGTCACTTACTGGACCGGGTCTGTGGCACAAAAATAACCATTTGGACGAGGCTGATATACACCACTGGACGTGGAAAGACTTTCGTGCTTTATCCAGTTATCGGTGCGCTACGAAAGTTGGACCAAATCGTGTTGCTGTCGGCATCTTCTGCTTTTGCGGCAAAAAACTATCCTGGGGGCCGAACAGCACACTATCTCTATGGCATCCCTGTGGACGAATATAATCCACACCTCATATGATCTATTGGGCCGAGAAGTAATCGTGCGAAACTGCTTCAAACGGCAAAATGCCATCTCATTGATGAAATTGGAGGATTGCATTTCAAAGCCTTTGACTGCGCAGATCGGCTTATGCGGTCGTTGACAGGATGCCCTGACAAGGTCTGGGGTGGTCGGATGTTAATCACCGTTGGGGACTTTCGTCAGGTATGGCTGATATATTTGACCTTTGAGTTGCACATGTTCTCATCGGCGTCAGGTCGCACCTGTCGTGAGATTTGGCGGGCGAACCGCAATATGTAAGGGCACGGTGAAAGTGCCGCCAATACTGCCGCCGTGCCGCCAGCACCGCCCCCCTGCCGCCCCCGAGTGCCGCCCCCGCGTGTGCAAAGTGCCGCCCCAGTGCCGCCCTCAGGGGCGGCACTTTTGTCACGCTGCCGCCGCAAACATTTGAAATACAGATATATGTTATAATACATCTGACTCCGCTTATTATCAAGGCCTCTCAATCACATAGAGGCGATTATACCTGCCCGAAAATGTTCTGTTATAATATAAGCTAAAACCTTGGGCTTAAATCTCATTTCCCTCTGAATCCAACTCCACCCAGCCAGGATACGTGTGAAGGAAAGGGCGAGTCGTGAGAGCTATACAACACGTAACAACTAAACGGCTCACTTAGACCTTTTCTTGTGCATTGTAACTTGCACGCAGCCCGAGTTCATAAATGCAAATTTATGACATTCGTGAAGCTCGGAGAGCTAAGAAGACATAAATACACCTCAAAATGCAATAATTGCCAACCATAATTTTTGTGAAAACTGCCGCCCCTTGCCGCCCGCTGTCACATACAGTCACACTGCCGCCATTTGTCACGTAGTTGAATTGCCGCCCCCACTGCCGCCCCCCAAAAATAAAAGTGCCGCCCCCGCAGACATTTGCCGCCCCCATTGCCGCCCCTGTTGCCGCCCTTTGCCGCCCCCACTGCCGCCCTTTGACGCCACTGCCGCCCCCAGAAATAGTGGAACTGCCGCCCTTTGCCGCCATCACCAGTCCAATTTAAGCTCAACTTTTCGCCTTGGGGTATACTTTCCTGTCCAAATACATGGTATTAACTGTATTTAATACACCACAATGTAGTGCAAGATGGTGTAGGCAAGACCCCGGTCAGATGCTATCTAACAAAATTTGAGTGCCGCCCCCCACTGCCGCCACTACCGCCCTTGGCGGCAGGGCGGCAGTGTTGGCGGCAATTTCACTTTGCCCAATATGTAATGCATCTCTGCGCACACAATCGGTCTTCCGCCGGTTCGAAATTCTCAGGCTCGAATTCTCAATGCGGCAACGCAACGACTTGGCCTTTTCTTCGTTTCTCGATGACATCGGTGATGATTACCTCGATGATTCTGTCGATTTAGAGCGTCTGCGGCACACAAGATCACCTCAAGAACTCATCAACTTCGTCTTTCCTCCCAGTATTGTCACCGACCCACTACTGACTCAAATTTTCTGTATTCAATTGTAACTACCACCGCTTCTAGGATTGTGAGCCTCGAAACCGCGGCTGGTAGGAGACTGCGTCTTCCCAGTCTCCACGTTCGAGCAACCTTTCTGCCACTTTTTTTTTTTCTCCCTCAATTTTTGTCCGTTTAATTTAATTCTTTTTTATGGTTGTAATAGTGGGCCATAATTATTTGGTGCACACATCTACACTTTTTTACACCACCTTGCACAATTTCACAAAAATATTCACCACCTCAGGCCACATGGCCACGAAGCTCACCGCTCCAAATATCCACTCACCAAAAACCCCCACCCCACTGTTGCATCACCAGTGAGTTGAATCTCAAAGCTTATTCACCTTTCACTGCACAACCACCGCCTGACTGGCACCAAACAGTGCACCGGGTCCAATCAGCGGGCCAGGTAAACCACAAGCGCCGGCAGATAAGCGAAATTCTGAAACATGATAAAACTAAGCAGCCAAGGGTATTGACCTATCTAAAGGGATAATGACTTCTGGCTGGCAGTGGAAAGCCCTAAAATCTGTTCAATTTGTAGATATACCATCGATTTTCTGGGTCCTAAGTAGTACTGCACTATATACACCTCCTACAGTCATCGTGCGAGGTGGTGCTTTTTTCTGTGGGTTGGCCACAATGGTGGGTAAAAATAACAGAGAAAACCAGCTGTGTGTTTTCTTTCACCGCCGCACTGGGGTGTGAAAAAAATAGAGAATTAATACCTGAGTGTTTTTTGTTTGCAGAATCCATGCTATGAATATTTCTACATGATCAAAGGCTGTGAATCTTTTTATCTTAGATGGACCAGTGTGATTCTTGTTGTGGGCCAGCCAAGTGATGGATTTCTTTGCAAAAACTTCCCATAATTATGGCCCAGTATTACTCCCATACTTTTTGCATATATTGCTAAATGTTACTGCTATGTCTTGTTGCTCAACGTACACCGCTGTTTGTGTCAGATATTTTTGAAATATTGCGTAAACATTCTCACAATAAAGCATACTCAATCCCAGGAGCATTCTCGGAGATTACTTGAGAATATATTCCCAAAACGTTGCTAAAATATAACATGATTCTTGAGTCAATGTTTTCGACATTTTGGTCAGAAATGTCTCTCAAATGTCTTCCTTGACCTGTGTTCCATATTTTATACGACATTTCGATGATATTTAGCCAATGTATCAAAGGCATCGGTCACGAATGGCGGTGTAGAGACTGGCATCAAGTCTACCAAAATCAATCACAACGCTTCAATCCTATATGCTCCAACTTCACACGACTCGACGTGTCGGCGACTATCAAAGGCTCGACCTCGCCAGCATGCAGTTCAATTTCCAGAACTACGTCTCGCTCTAGAATTGCCCTCGAATAAATGTTGTTGTCCGCGAACGAGACGTGGAGGCCAGAATATATGGACGGCATCTCGTTGTAAAACTTGTCCCGCTGTGCCATCATGACGTGGGCGTTGCACGTGTCCGGGTAACGCTTGGAGTATTCTCGGTGCCATTCAAGGGCCCTGTAAGTATCGCAAGTAGGCGACACTTGCAACAAACGAATAAGTATTACACGACGCAGATGCTACAGCCGTTTGCATAATTCCGTGAACACACGTTTTTTTTTTGTTTTCGCCGTCACGTGTTGATCTGAGACCTCAAGGCTTAAAAATGCAGGCCACAAGAGTTGGTCTGGGACAAGACTGGGCAGCAGTACTGTAGCAAGGATCCTCAAACGCTACCTGTAAAATTCCGACCGTCTCCAGTCAAGCTTTGCAGTTTCGGCGAACTCGGCATATGCACGTGATGGCGCGAAAAAAAATTGCGTGTTCACGGAATTATGCAAACGGCTATAATACAACTCACCTCGAGTCTGGGGGCCCTTCATGAACTTTAACAGGTAGGTCGTATTCGCAACTTCGTTGCAACCCATTTCCTTCGCATCGACAAACGCATCGAGTGGTAATATAGGAAGCCTACGCCCGCATTGATGATCGGACGCTTCAGCGAAGCCGACGATATAGCACGGAGCATTGCCGTTAAGTACGTCTTCCTCGGTGTGGGCGGGGGCGTGGACGTCGATAACAACATGTCGCAAGTCACATGCTAGCCCCAATTCGCCATGCCCCACTCCATAGTCGTGCAGGGCCTCCAATGTACGACCGACTAGCATCCTGCCCAGAGAAGAGACCTAAGCCCACGTAATAAACGGACAACAAAGACATACCGATTTGCTTCCGTATTCAGGTTGGTTTGAGAAAGGTCGTACCATGACTGGCCGCACCATTGCGTGATGCTAAACAGAACCGTTCCAGCCCACTCGCCTGTATCCATAATCCACATCCCGTAGTGTTGAGGGACAAATATTCCTTCAACACGGAAGAGGCGTGTAGAATGGAATATCGCGTCTTGAACGAGGCGCGCATATGCCTGATAGGTGGAAGAAGCAGGATCGCGTGTGGACTCTTCCGCATTGAAAATCAGTCGCAGGCACAGTCTTGTCGACCTGTCGCCAGACCGTGCCTGCACATAAAGGACAGACGGGTGATCGTCTTCAAGACCCCACGTTTTGGCCTCCTCGAAGTCGACCATTGTAGGAAACCTGTTTCTTCCGCGGTTTATGAACAAAGGATTGGCTTTGGCGACAACGATGGTGGCATTGTTGGGGATGGGCTCGAACGCCACGTCGTGGCCAGGGATATCCCAGCTAAGAGCTGTATACTTGCGGTTAGGTGCCTCAAGGGCGACCCGAATGGTTGTCATGGATGGCAAATGCAAGATGGAAAACACGCACGTGATCGACCACGTCATGATCCCGCATGATCCTGTGCGAGCCTGACTCACCGTGATTTACGTTACCATTTCGGTCCACGACGACAAAACGACGACCACCATCCCCATGCCGGTACACAGCGATTATAACCTGCCGCAGGATTTGGCCGTCGTCCTCTCGCTAATTGTCCAGCTCCTAGAATCTCATTCCTGTGAAAGTCGAAGTTGCACGCAAAGTGAGCCGCAGGGAAATGTATTCGGAGCGCGGGAACACAAGCGCGGGGGATACAAAGGGCTACAGAAATACGGGGATCCAGGCCTTATATAAGGACGATGCTGTGCGACAGATAGGGGGGGTAGGTAAGGTAACCGGGCGACGCGGCACACGACGATCCCATTTCCAACACTCCCACTGAGCGTTGTGCACCGCAAGCCCACAAACTCCCACTGGCGCGACGTGCCATTCGTTGTCCGTCGTCGAGTTGCAACCAAAGAAAACAACACACCACATTAAAGCTCTTCCCATCCATCCATCTCCATCATTCATCTCCTGGTTTCGGTTCGCAGGGTGCCTCGGCGGCAATCGGGTCGCGCGGATTGCAGTGCCTCGGCGGCAATCGGTTCAGTTCGTTCGTTCGTTCGGGCTCGAGTCGGACAATACAGCCATCGCAGCTGCATTCGGCACTCGTCGCAGTTCGGTTCGAGTCGGACAATACTAACTCCGACCTGGAGCTAGCATTCGGCACTCGCATTCGTTCGTTCGCGGCACGGGTATCGGGTCAATGACGAGTATGTGCGGTACAGGGAGTTCGTCGGTCCAGTCGAGCGCCGGTACGCCTCACAACGAGGACTTTGGGGTACAGGGGTAGCGCGAGAGGGGAAGTTCGAAGCAGCAGCAGGCAGAGGCCAGGGCTGGGGGCCCATAACCTGTGAAAGTCGAAGTTGCACGCAAAGTGAGCCGCAGGGAAATGTATTCGGAGTGCGGGAACACAAGCGCGGGGGATACAAAGGGCTACAGAAATACGGGGATCCAGGCCTTATATAAGGACGATGCTGTGCGACAGATAGGGGGGGGTAGGTAAGGTAACCGGGCGACGCGGCGCACGACGATCCCATTTCCAACAATTCCAGCATTATCCCAACCCTTAACCAGTCTCCCAATCTCAAGCACGAGTTTCTCCGCGCCATCGATCTCTCGATTTCGTCGCCCATTGGGGATGATCCCAATGACCCGACTGCCCCAGTTGCTGCTGCCACGTCGGGAGTATGAGGTGACGGAGATCGTGACTGGCCAGGCCACGCTCATCTTATGCCCCCAGAACCCAAATAGAGCCCCCCTCCCCCCAGAACCCAAACAGAAGTCGCAACTTGCCAAGTTGCGACCTCGATCCACCAGAACCCCAGTAAAGCTCGCAACTTTTCAGGTTGCGGGCCTGATCCCCCAGAACCCAAATAAAGCTCACAACTTGCCAGGTTGAAGCCTTGATCCCCCAGAGAAGAAACTGCCTCACATGCTCATGTCATCGCGGGCTGGCAGCATCGAGGGCTCGATAGCCGCAATTACCCCACGGCGATATGCATGGGCATAACAACTTCAACACAGGCAACGTCCAGAGAAGAGAAGAGAGCTTTCGCATTCAGGTGCCGGGTGAAGTTACGAAAAAACAAGCAGCTAGCACGACTCACACCTTTGGTTTCAGAGCAGCGAGGTGGTTGGAAAGTCGATGACTGGTGTAAAAATCCGAGAGTAGTAGCATTGTAGGTTACAGCCGTTTGCAAAATTGATGACAGTCGCGTCAAAATAAAACATTAGGGACAGTCAGAGTACGCGCTTAAGATGCGCTTAACCTGGTGCTTTAGGTGTGCTTCACAAGTGCTTAAAGATTTAATTTGGCATCATAAGCGTGTGATAAACACCGGTTTGTTCTGACCGTCCCTTTTTCAGATGTGCTTCAGATGTGCTTCAAATATGATTATCTCACTACAGTGGCAGTTCGGAGATCATATCTTGCCGGATGCCTCCTGCACTTCGTCGCGCAGCCCAGGAGAAGGCGCTTTTGAAGGCATATGTGCGCTATAACAAAGGCCGACAACGTCGCATCTTCTTACGTTGGCGCGCTGCAGCCCGCCTTCGACGCCAAAACCATGTAGAATGTCTCCGCTATTCGTACCATGCAACTACTGATAGCCTCTCATCGCTTTCCCACTGGCGACAGCTTGGATGTGGGAAACAAATTTCAGATTTTATTGATATGTTAGTCAGCGCAGTAGGATAGTATACATAGGAGTCAAGAAAGAAATGAACGCTTTAAGCACATTTTTTGAAGCATGCGTGAAGCGCCTCTGGAGGCGCTTCAACGCTTCAGATGTGCTTAAAGATTTATGTGCTTTTCCCATGCTTTGAAAATCCTTGAAGCACATCTGAAGCACATGTGTTAAGCGCATCTGAAGCGCGTACTCTGACTGTCCCTATTTCAAAACATTTTGAAGTCTCTGCTTTCTGAGCTTATTCCCCTTCCTCTGAACACTTTTCCGACATTTTGATGGTACAGAACATGTTTTCATAAGGTAAAGTACCCTACAGTGCACTTGAATTAGGGAAAACAGTTCAGTAGAGGATCAGCCATTTTGGCGCCGCATCAGACGGGTTCGTTACATACGTGCGAACATCGTTCGGTTCCTTCTCGCTTCCAAGCTTTTCTCTAGCGTCGCCCATATCTGTCCACCCACCCTCTTCAAGAGCTCCAAAGCCCAGTGGACGGGGTGTTACTGGGAGTCGGTAGGTAGTGCCTGCAAAATCCAAGACATCTGTAAAATCATGATGATCTCCAACCATCATTGCAAGCACGGTGAGCTTGAGGAAGAAGAGTAGGCGGAGGATGGCGCCGCAGAGATCTTCAATGTATTCATTGACTCTTCCTCCCTCCCCCTCTTTCTATTTCTTTTATCTCATCTCACAATATCAAGCCAAAGAACTCGAAGAAGACGCGGCTTTGTGAGAACACCATAATCTCTCCCTCTCCCTAAGTGGACATGAAGACAGCGAATATGGAACGGTATGTTGCACCTGGTAGACAAGAGAATCATGATACACAGGTCCGTTGCGTTCCTTTTTGCCCGCTTTGCGTTCCTTTTTTTTTTGTCTTTGAGAGAGGGCTTTAACGAAGGTCCTCATCGAAATTCAAGTCGCGCAGCTCGAAAGAAGAGGGAAGGAGCTCAATGAGTGCCTGCGCATCGCCACGCGCACTCCGCCGCGCCCACACCGTGCTACGCACTTATAGCCCTACGGTGTTCGGGAATGAGCGACGGGTCATAGATAACAAAGTATTGGTCGTCGTCAAGGTCCCTTTGGACAATTCAGCACAAATAAAATTACTGTAGCGTTTCGACCAAAGGTTCACAGGGTGTCCCCCGTCACCTCAATTGTTCACTGGTTACGGTGTTCAAACGTCGACCGAAGCCGTCACTGGGTTGGAAATGGTTCATTCCGCCAATCAGCCTGCCCATGGCCACGCGAGGCCGCGCGGCCTCAGCCTGGGAGTGCAGGAGCTCGCCAAAGACCATCCGAAGACGCATGGGGCTAAGAAGAGCTAAGAAATTTATAAAAATTCAGAGGTGAACAGGTACTCCATTTTTATGCCCTTGCGGCTCGTTTAGACGGCCTTTGGATACTTGTGGTGCGGTTAATCCAGACACAAAGCAAGATACAGCAGGAGAAAATTTGAAACCAGGCAGTGCCGTCGGCATCTTCAATTTTCGGGGAATTCTACTTAGTCTTTCATGTATACAGAGGAAATCCAATTTTATTCCCCTCTCATCGCTCTACCTATGGACAACGACAGTGTCTTCAGCAAATCTGAATGGATTGGCCAACACAAGGTGTGGGCCTCTGCTCCGCGAAAGCTCAGGAAATTGGCGACCGAGTTCTTGATTCCGCAGCAGCTGGAACACGACCTTCTGCCGTCTCCTTACCTCTCGATCGCAAAAATGGTCGAATTCACCCCTTCCCCTTCAAAATGCGACCGCCGCAGCCCTCCAGCCCGCACAGTCCTTCAGCATGGGTCCTCCAGATATTACCGACCAGGCCTTGATGCTTCGTGTGCGGCGTCTTCCTACAACAACTGCTCGCCTCCAGTCAGGCCTGGCTCGACGGCGCTCAAGCTGTGATCTATAGTCATGTTAGTGGCGCCGTAACTCACCTCCCATTGTGGATTTTGATGTATTGGGCGGCCGTGGACGATGCTGAGGAGGAGTCCGATGCACCTGTCGTTCTCGGGCGGGGCCAGCGCAGGAAAATCGTTGCGAGGCGTTACCAGGGCCCTGCATGGGAGAAGCACTAGCTTTTTTCTGTAATTTCTCGTGCCTTTTTTTTAAATTTATAGTAGCTCAAAAATCGTTTTTACACCCTCTGAAGACTTCGGAAAATTAGGTGTTCATTCACTAGACGTCACTGTCACTGGCACCTAAATTGTTCAGTTCGCGGGCCCATGTCACCCGTCACCTGAACCTTTGGTCGAAACGCTACAGTATACATAATGCCAACCAACTCACATGTTGCCATGGTTACTTACTAAGAATAAGATCAAATTTGATGCCTACGGAAACCTAATTTGTCATGGGGCTTACGGATCCATCAAACTCTGGCTTCTTTACTCCGATGTCAAGGTTGCGCCTCGGTTTTCCTGTTGTAGTAGATCACCTCATTGCTGAACCTTTAGGTTTGGCTACCCAGGGGAACTTGGGCTTAGTTCTCTTTTGCTACATGTACAAACAAAGTTAGTCACACAACATTGGTCATGGCGAAATAAAATCGAAAGAAAATGGGACAAGACCTAGAAATAAATCCAAATGCAAGGGTATGTTTTTCAACTTCTTACCTGCCTGAATCCTCTTGCGCGACCCGTTTCATCACCTGGAACCAAAGATATGCTCTGATTTCAATTTTGGGTGTTAGTCATTTCTGCTTTGTGTTCGGCCCAGTATCCGGGCGTGGAGAATATTAATCCCCGGGATCAATCACCACGTCCTGATCTTGCCAGTGCACTAGGGCATCAAATCGTCCCGTATTTTTACGGAAATACGGCACGTAAAAACGGTTACGTCCCTGTACCGTCGGTGAGTTTAGTTCTTACCCGAACGTTACGGTGACGGTACGGGTTCAACCCTAAACAGGTCCCCGTAACCGGCCGTTTATGCGTAAAATAGGGTAGGCCAAGTGCGCAGCGAAATTAACTTGCCGAAGGTGCCGGGACAATGCCGGATCACCTTTATGTCCGGAGACAGCAGTTCCGCGCATCCGCGACTGGAAAACCCCTTGCCGACACATTTTCAATAATGATGTCGCCGGCGGCCCGTCGTGTGAACCAAATTCGCACCGCCCATCAGACCAAATTAGGGCTGTTTTGCGTTTCTTGCTAGATTTCAGCCGTGTAGACGTTGAAAGTTTCCTACGGCTGCTCCAACTTCCATTCAAGAAAGAGGTGTGTTTCAGCGGAGTTTGGTCACGACTTACCATCACTATAAAATACACCATAACGGACGGTACGTACGGGTCCCATCCCTTCGCCGGCACTAATGTACAGATTTGGCTGTGGCGTAACAAAAATATGGCCTAATTCATACGCTCATGCACGTATTATGGATGGTTTGATGCCCTACAGCGCACACAAAGAGTCTTTGCTTCGACTTTGCTTCCTCCTCCATGTCCTCCCTGGCTACCTTCCAGAGACCGAGAGTGCCAGCACACTCTGTCCCGACAATGTCACGGGAATTGTGCACCTGCACATCAAGGACCTGGTGAGGTTGGTCTGGATGAAAGCAACGCACAGATCAAAAGTAGAGATGAATTGATTAATTATAGTTTTTTTGTGAGGAAATTTTCTAACCCCCATATTTTAGCTGCTGCTACCAAAAATTAGTGGCCAATTGGCCGGAGAAATTTATTTTGAATTAATTGTACCTCTGGAGGGATTTTGGGCTTACTTTTGAAGGCGAACATGCCAGCCGCACTCGCCTCCGTCTCGCACACCATCATTCGCAAATGGGAACACCACATGATTCGGTGGATGGAAGCATACCGTAGCGACTTGGGACCCAAAGAGGCTCAGCGGATGGTGCGGGGCATTCAGCTTGACTACATATAAATCTCACCGTCGCGCACCTGAGAGGCCAGTGGATGAGTAGAACTCTGTAGCGTCATTTTGCACCTATTTACAGCTCGGACAGAGCTTTTTTCAATATAATACGCGCATGTGGCCAAATTGGGCAGGCAACTTTTTTTTTGCTCACTCAGTTTTGAAGTAAATAAAAACTCCTCTTTAGGATCTTCTTGTATGTTGAAATGGAGCACATTGTAAAGAGGGATAAGAAATCAGACCAAATTTGAAGCCGCCAAATTTCAAACATTAGGGTGCGGCAGCTAGATGACCTGCACCATAGTACTTGAAATTAAGTAGTCTGTTGTGAATTGAACTGTGATAGCTTTTGAGATTGGTCCCCACGATCATTTTCCCGATATAGTAGTCGGCGCACGTGATGTCCGTGTCCTCCGAAAACTGTTTTCCTTGCCGTGAAATTCAATAACAAACAATGCACCGTTACTCCCGCACGCGTCTGTCACAGCGTATTGTGAACATGACATCACGGGATCTTGTGATGCATCCTTCCTCTCAACCTGCTGTGACTACCATGCTAACATCGCACCTATCCACCTCCGCCTCAACCGCTCGGTCTACAACGCCACCGCCCGCCTCGCCGCCCTCCCTGCGTCCAACCCCATCTGTGGCACCTTCACCCGTTGCCGACGCATCCCGCGATTCCACCGCTCGCCCATCCACCATCTCATCGCGGCCTTCCACATCTTCCGCAACGACTTCGAGACTATCAACCCGCTGTTTCAAGTTGCCCCGCTCCCGGAATCCGCGCTCACCACGAGCATCGCGCCAAACAAAGACGCCGCGCGCACCGAGAATCGAGATGGACAGGATTGTGCGACTTCTGCATCTTCACGGACGGGTTGGGGTTCGAGGGAGAGGTAGGAGCAGCTGCGGTCGCGATGAAGAACGGAGTGGTGGGGGAGCAACGCCAGAAGCATCTGGGCACGGAAAGTGAGCACACCATCTTTGAATCTGAAGCACACCGTCTTTGAATCTGAAGTCCACCCGCTCAATCGGAGATCCCTCAAATTATTCACCCCGTCAACCCATCCCCTGATCTCCGAACACCTTATCCGCATATGCCACAGCCTTATTACTCTTCCCGGGCCCTGCCTTTATCCTCTCCTGGGCCCTCTACCCTTCCCAGCCCAGCAGTAGTGTATCCAAATCCTGCACCCTCTGACCAGTTAGTTATATGATCGTACCTACGACTTTCCTCACTCAGTAGGTCCAGATGCAGCTGCAAAACGCTCTTATTACCGCTAATTCTACATTTTTCCGCGATAACACATGTACACATTTTTATTCATTTTAGCATTCAATGATGGCATTGCCACTATCAAAGCACGTCCAAAACATGCCTGTCACACTCAGAATATACTGAAAACAGTTGTTATTGTTCTCGCCGTCGCTTGCGGCGAGGCCGGGATCACGTGTTGATATTACCATATTGGGATTGATGGGTGGGGACAAATCTGGAAATCTAACTGTGATCGACGTCCGTGCGCATCAGCACAAACAAGTACAATGTTGGTGCACACAATCCGTCTCTTTGTCTTTTCCCCCCGTCTCACCACAGCGTCGAATTCAAGTCGCAAGCTCCCCTCCTCACCACTGAACAAGCATCCCTCTCGGGAACTGATCAAACCCTCCAAGACGGTGATACCTGACCTCGCACTCGTGTCCATTAGCGGTCATGGTGACCCCTCCGTGTCCCTCCAAGCTCTCCACCTCTTCCACCCATCTCTTACAATCTACTTGAGTCGAGATCAAACCACAGCCTCTTCAAACCTATTCCATTCGGGCCGTCGCTGGTCTCAAGTCGCTCAAGGCTTCAGATTCACCCTCAAGCCTTACTCGCAACTCCAACTGTCCGGGTCGCCGGCCCATTGACTGTGCCATAGGTCGTCGCTCTGAGGCCGAGGATTGATATTGGACCCTCGCGTGCGAGGAGAGGCTGCGGATGCGTTGTCGGACCACGATGATGAAGACGACACCGGTGGAGGCAGTGGCAGGCGTACGGGAGCATCCTCTCCTGGAGCAGCACCGACCAGCTCGGCGGGCTCTACGTCATGCTCGCGCTCATCCTCGTGCCACTGTGTGCTTCCGTGAGTTCCATCCCCTCCTCTCCCTTTCTGCCTTATTTTACCTCGACTCACCCACTTCTCCTGCACAGAGGACCGCTGCACCATACTCGCCTTCGCCGCACATTTGCCTTCTCCGCCTCTATGACACAGACACGCTCACGCTCGACTCGACCACCCGCAGGAGACGCGTCCGATGTCAAGATCGCCTCGACGTTCATCAAGTACGTTGACTATGTCACGCTGTTCGCGCTCATTGCCCCGTCCAACACCTCCCACTCGATCATGCGCACGCTCTCCCTGCTCATCACCGCAGAGTACAGCGCATGGGAGTGGTACTCGTACGTGTTTTTCTCACCCACCGCCGACGATTTCATTGATTGGATTTCCGCAGCCCACGCGCGCTGCCTCGCAAAACGACGACGGCAAGTGATTCCGTTGATCGACGGGAGCTCATTGTACCAGGATGCGAGTAGATATTCCTAATGTATACACCTATTTCATGTACATTCTGATGCTCAATTAATCAGTTCTTGGATAATAATGGTGTGTCGCTGGGACAGCAAACTGGAAATACTGGCAATGTTCTGTACTTTGATTAATCAAAGGTTGCATATGACCTGCCAGCAATGTCGGTCTCAATATTGTGGAAACATCATGTCACAGAAGCCTTGAGGAAGTGACTCTTTTTTATTGTGGCAATGTATCCAGTAACATCTGAGGATGACCAAGCCAACATCCAGAAACATCAGCTGCCAAACATTCACAAAACCTTTCTACCAAATGGCGGTGTACAATAACCCATGCAGCTCCCTTAATCCTTTCATTTGGGCCCTGGGTGATCATTTATTTTCAGCTTGGCATTGGGGCGAAGACTATTATTTGGGCTCGGGAGGATGATTATGAACAGGGTAACAGCGGAGGGAGGGGTAAGCAGCCGATCTGGTGCCATCGTATTTATCAGGGAGTGAGGGAAATGGATGTAAGGAGGAATACGAAGACCCTGTGCTCGGCCCAATGTTATCCTCCCCTTTGCGGAAACATCAAGCATCCCGACGCCGGCACGCAGAGGGAGAACATTACCCGGCGCGGTCCTTCCTATTGGACCCAGGGGCTTTCATATATGGTGGGTAGCCTGGGGTCTCTCCCATTTCGGTGCGGGTTTCTTGTGAGTACTGCCAGCACGTTAGTCTAACTACCGGAGCACATAGCAGAACATGTTCTTCACCAGCCTCTTTGCATCGGATGCATGCATCTTCGGCCTCCGCAGCTGCATGTCCGGTAATCAGGTCTTTCAGCCTGAAGTAGACTGTTGTAAGAAGGGTATATCGACATTTGTACGAGATGACTTTCCCAAATACAAGACACTCGTCGGAACAGTGGTGCTCCGAGTCGTTCATGAGGCGCGAATGAAGGCAGCCTGGCTGGTAGCAATCTCGCTAAGTGGACACTGGAATTTCACGACAATTCTGGTATTAAAAGGATCCACCTACGATGGTGCCCGGTCTTTTTCGTTTGTGGTTGCATGGCGTGTAAATTGTGTAAGTGAACGATTTGTAGCACATGGAGCACCGGAAGAGTCGTCGTAGGTGGGTAGGGGGAGTAAAAGCCAGGGAAACGGGAACGTGTGCTGCGGAGCCGAGCAGGGACCGACAGGTACGTAACTGACACGTCTTCCAGAACAGCGAGACGTAACAGGCAAGCTAGGCGAAGGGCATCATTGTATGGCGGTCAATCATCACCTTTATTCAAACAGGGGTATAAACTCTATTTTCCGTGAATAATAGCAGATTCCGTGTAAAATTCAGAGGAACCTGAAGTTTTTGAACATACCAAAATTTTACATCTTTCACTTATCTAAAGTGAAGAAGTTCAGTCAAACAAGACGGAATCTCCGCTTCGCTCTGGTTTACATCATGCCATCGGAAGTTGAGTTTCAAACAGCATCAACTTCAAGTGCCAGTGGGTCGTGTACAGAATATCGCCGAGGAAATTAGTGACAACGAACAGTAGTAAGTGAGCGGGCAGGACGACTGGACGCAACACACCCTTTGTCGACGAAATCAGGACCTAACTGAGATTTCCTCGGGAGTCGCCAGCCGAAGGGAATTCAGCAATGCAGGTAAGGTCTGTTGCGCACATCTCAATAAACCCTGGAGGAAAGAAACCACCAGAGGGTGATTCATGCAAGGAATTGCTGAGCCTGTAATGCGCCAGCAAAAGCGCAAGCCAAACAAAAGGAAATTACATGCTGAAATTAGTAATGCGCTCGTGTCTTTGTGGTTAGAGGGAGACGTCCTTATCCCATGGTAAGTCCTTTCCAATTTCCCTTGCTCTGCATCTTACACTGTTCACCAGATCCAGGTCGCTGTGATTGCGTCCTTCATCGTCTCTCGCAACCGCTACGCAAACGGTGACCTCGCAATAATTCTCCGTGTCTGGCACCTCACGTGTAAATCCCACATCGACGTCAAACGGGTGTACTGTCGTCTCGGCGGTAGCGTTAGTGACACCACCTCAAGAGACTCACTGACTTCTGTCGCCACTTCGAGCCTAGCCGAGGTCCGCGGAAAGGTCCAGGATTCGACTGAACTGAAAGAGCAACAACGGAACGAGATGGCGGGAGGCAGCCACGCACCCAAAGGCCAATCAGTTGGAATGCCTTCCGCAAATCGACGCCCCACATGTTAATGAGATGGGCTTCGTCGATAACAGTGAAGAGGTAGCTTGCACGAAAGATCGGCGATGCAGCGATGATGCGCCAATCTTTGTCGCGGAGATGCTCGGGGTCCACACATATGACCTGCCATTGAGAACATTCTTTGATTTGAATCACGAGATTGACCCCGTCCCGACGCGCAGCAGCTAGACTTTCCCGACAACATGCGAAGGCAACGATTCTCATTTTCGTAAGTTCAGAAACCTTGTCGCAATCAAAGACGACATGGGATGAAAGAATCATGTAGACCCACGATATTATTTGCAAGGCCCTTCGTTGGTGTCACCACAAGTCCTACGGGGTTTCGGGTCGGAAGATGTTTGGGATATAGGTGCTGATTGGAATTGTACTCGTTTAAGACTAGGATTGGGACGGAGAATGCGGCGGATTTGCCGTCACCTGTAGCGGTGCAACAGAAAACGTCTTCACCATCAAGAATAGGCGCTACGAGCTCTTCTTGGATGGGACGGAGTCCATCCTTCCATTGTGGTACGACCTTTCGGACAATAGGCTGGAGAGTCTTGCGGCCAATGGGATCCTGCCAGCGGGATTTGATGTTCATAGTTAACTGACAGAGGCATAGAGTGTCCAAAAAATCGAGAGGAACCCGCCTGAAATGCGAGAGGAAAGAGGAGGAAGGCCCTACGCGCGACGCGTCGTGATCACGTGCAAATTCAAATTCCGCAGTTTATATAATAACGCTCCAACCCAATCGAGCACCCGCGGTAACAACAAGACAAAATCGCCCCTGGACCACATGGATCTTGTAAGATGCCGAAAGATTGTAAGCCCGGCAATCGGTCATAATCCTCTCCCAACCCTCTCACGAGTCTGCTACAAGATCCACAATCCGTTATACTTATTACAAGCCTATCATATCCATGTTGTAGGCTGCGTATAAGCTGAATACGACAATCTTGCGCCTCCAGTGGGAAAACAGCAGCTTGGAAACTCCCCGACGCGTTCTGATGCGACGTAGGGACTCCCCGCACATATCTACCTTCTTATACACGCTATCTAAGGCCAGCATGTCAGCGGTGAAGTCACGGTAAGTACTCGGGGTATTCAACTGAATAGCAACTTGCTTTCAAATCTAATTTTAAATTCTTTCAAGTTGTTGATCACTGACTAGTACTGACTCACGGCCATTCGTTGTTTATCGATGAGCGGCCGTCACACAATGCGTCTCTGGAGTGTCGGGCTCCGTCTAGCTGTCGGTCTACTGGGAACCCTCGACCTTCAGCCTTTCCCAACCTCTTCCGCTTCTCTTGGTCCGCCACGTTGCACATATCCACCCATTGTCGACATCCAGTTCCACGCTCCGTCTTCACGCCAAATGCACGACAGCAATGATCTCGTCTGCCAGTGCAGAGCAGGTTCAGGTTTGGCGTACAGCAGCTGCTTGAATTGAACACAGGCTTTAACTTTCAAGGTGAAGTGCCTTGAACCTGACCTCAACTGAAGCTTTCCAGCACTTGGCAAAAATGGGTATAGCTCAACAGTCAACTTGATGCGTTGAATACATTCTGAATGCAATTGGCGAGTATCACAATGTTTGGATAGCGGTTTCTCACATGATAAATCATTTGTACAATGAGGAATCTTCAAAAGTAATTCCATTGAATCAATAGTATCAATTTTTCCACAGGAATAAAAAATCTAGTCAAAGATCGGGATAGATTGGTAGCCCTTGTATTATGAAGGATTTCAGATCCTTTGTGGTATCAAAAAGATGGGTTCCAACTTATATAACACTGTCCAGTTCAAATTTTACTGCGGCAATGAGTGTGGAGAGAAATAAAGGCGGCGCGGCACTTCTCCCCTTTGCCACGACAGAAACACAGCCACTGATGCAACCAATTGCGGCGGCCGCAGTGACTACTCAACCTTATTGCATAAATTCAAGTCAGAGCGGCGAAATTTGCAGCCAAAAGGATGCGGTGATGTTGGATATGCTGCCAGGATTAAGTTTTAGTTCAACAAAGACAGTAAATGTATGGTTCAGTTTTCCTCATGTGAATCAAATTGCCACGCCACCCTAAGGCGTGCACATTAGTTAAAGGAGGTTTATACTGACGGGACGCACCAGGAACTTGATAGGGCCTTGACGCGCAACTGCCGCGCATTGACGCGACCTTGACGCGCACTGCCGCGGTACTGCCGCACCACTGACGCAGCGCTGCCGCGCAAGTGCGGGGATTTACTACGGTAAACCTCAAGTTGAAAACAATTCGTAAGACCTTCAAAACCCTGTAGGAATACTCATCCCACTGACCCCAAATTGTGGTGGTTGCAGTCTGCAGGATTTTGACGGGGAATGAGTGCAAAACACACTTTAGAAATACTGTACTTTTTCGTTCAAATCAACAGGGGGTGTGACACTTGACCCATTTTACCTATTCGACATTTCGGCAGCCGCCGAATTTTTGCGTGACACCTCGAAAATTTCGGCATTTGAACCGAAAATTTTGCCTTTTTTGCCTTTTTTTCTTTTTTTTCTAAGCAATTCGGGGCCTGTGTGACCACTTGGAGGTTCGACAGAGGCCCGAGTGACGCGTGACCTCGACCAAAGTTCGTGATCGACAGGGGGGTGCATGACACGTGACTACCGATTTGAAGGAAAAAGTACAGTATCATAATATTAACTAGAAGCACTCTATTTGAGGATGGCAAGGTATTATTGAGTATTTCTATGCCCCAGGTTTTTGAAGTCAAAGGTCCACGTAACGTTGTAGCAACCTCCGTGAAATGTTGATTGGATGTTGAGAGAATGTCACCCCGTAATGTCTCACTAGCATCCATCACAAACGGCGGTGTACCTGTGGTGATGCAGGTTGTCGACGGCTTCAGACCTAGGCAAAAATGAGGGCGACGGGGCCCGCGAGTTGAAGTGATGAAGAAGTCACGTTGCAGAAGATCTCGCGCTGAAAGCGAAGGATTGCGACCAACAATTGACAATGTCCAACTTGAACCAGGGGCAAACACAAGCAAATTTAAAACGGTGACACGTGGATTTGGTGAGCACAAAACACGGTGACGCACTCAGGATTCGAAGAAAGACCGTTTTGGCCCGGATGGATGTGCCGGTTGTGTGCCTGTCGCCTGTCAAACACGATTATATTCTGTGTGAAATTTCTGTAATGCGCCTGCTTACATTGTGCGTTCTGCGCAATCCGTGGGTTGTGTGGAACGCGGGAATTTGCGTACTCTCGGAGAAGGAACCCCGAAATTGTATATAAAGCCCCCAATGCCCCGTATTGCACCACAAGTTTTTCTTGATGTGCCCGGACAGTATCACTCTCTACAGGGAAGGCCTTTTGACTGGAGCACGGCCGATGGCTCATTCTATACCGGTTTTCATCATTCGGAAAACGGGGCCATGAAGTCCATCTACATATTTCACAGGAGGACGGACGATGCTCCTCTAACTCAACTGGGAGAGGTAAGAAGCTGGAGTAAAGATGGACGACGTCGTCTCGCATTCGTTGTTGGGAATTTTTACAACGAGCTTGTGTGCAGCAAAATCTTTGCCGAATCTGAGGACATGTGGGTACCGGAGTATTGTTGTCATCATATTTGTGCGAGCTAAGGGACTTTCTAGAGAAATGTTCACGACGGGCCCAGCGGCACCGGCATTCGAGAATGATGTTTGGAGATTGATCTGGCAATACTTGCCAACAACACGATGGGCGGTATGTATGCCAGTAAGAAAGACGGGCTGATTTTAACTCGGTACTCTCAGATTACCACTCGGCAGTCGGACCGTCGTCCTCAGGTCGCTGCTGAAGTTGTGCGCCGTTGTGTCGACAAGATAATTATCAATTTCCTCGTGGATATGCCGGAAAGCACCAAGAACACGATCTTTGTCGGAGCTGTAGGTTTGGGACTATTAGTGGATTGGCCGGACTCAGTTGCAGAGGGTGTTCAATTAAAGTTTTTATAAATCGTGAATATAAAATCAGGGCAAAGGGGTTTTGCCCCCAAAATGGCCACTTTGTGGGCCCTGTAGCTGTATATTTTCCATCATTCAACTTGGTAAACTAAATACATCTACATAACTCAGGCTACAATCTGGGTGATTTAGATTTTCCTCGAACAAATCCTTGATTGAGCTCACCGTGAGGAGGAAACATCAGGAAATTCCACATGTCTTTCACAACGCCGAGCCAAGAAGTTCATGATGTTTTGCTTTGAATTTCTCAACGGCTCAACATTTTTTCATGATGAAATGTTATGACTGAGGGTTTTGAATTTCCTGGCCGATTTAGGAACATTTCATGACAGATTTTTCACGAACTCACGGCTTTTCGTGTCGAATTTTGTGCTCATATTATTCAGTATGCATGGGACCGGGCGCCCGAACCCTCACAAATTAATATATGTAGGCGACAGACTAAGACTTCCGACTAAGGCTCCAACCTTTTCCGTTTAAAACCGTGTATACATGGTATGCGCGTTTGTGTTGGATTTTGAACTGAGCAACAGTTCAGAGCCCAGTGACCCTCTGCAAACGTGCAGAGGTCTCGATTCAAAGGCTACTGCTTAAATACATGGTATCAGGGATCATAACAAGGAAACGGACAGAGAAGGGCAGAGAAGTAGAGAGACCAACAGAATTTCCACATGGTGCCATCTTTGATTATGCAGGGGGCGGTGCGTTGGTGTTTCAATTGCCATTCCAACAGGAACACCCTCGATTATGCCCTCGTCTACAGGCGCGATGCACTTCTCACTCCATTCGGGTACTTCGATTCCGACTATGGGAGATGCCTTGATACTAGGCGCTCGACTTCTGGGCAAGTCTTTGGGGACCAACCAACGGCGACACTGTCACTCTCAGGATCCAAATACTTACAGTAGGACATCGAAAATCGAACGAGTTCCGAGGACCTCAGCCAGATGCGAGCGGAACGTACACAGTGTATTGGCGCACTGCTGGGTCGCAACTGGCATAGCAGCAGGGGTGTCCTTTTTCTATTGCAGCAATATCTTTTTCTCGATTTATGGGATTTCTTTTGGCCCCGGAAAGTCGGGGTCCGTGTCGAAGTGAATGAAAACAATACAGTGATACCTCCGAGCGGGATCTGGATACTTACCTGTACGTGTTGCAGTGACATTTGACCGTGATTGTGACATTTAACCGTTGAACAATGACCACCAAACTCTTTTGAACTTTCCATGCTTCATAAGACTTGTGGGATATACACGAGTTCAAGAGTTTTATGCTCTCCTGCTTTCAGTTTAAGTATCGGTCAAATCTATTCGACCTGGTCAATGCCAACACTGTATAAGGGAGTACTTGACATATTTAAGGTTTGAGTAGATGCCGGATTTGGCAAGCAAGGGTAATGGACACAATCAATTATGAATCTGTGCCTCACAATTGAACCCATAATGTATTCCGGCGCGTTCCGCAGGGACAAGGGAGCCACTGTGAACCACGTGCCTCACAATGGAACCCACCACCCGTTCCGCATCGGTGCCTTCATTGAACACTTTCAGCTCTTGGGCCGTGTAGGGACTGGATCCTGGATATTCCCTGCGGTTGACGCAGACAATCCGCAGCCTGTTCAACTCGGCGAGAAGAGACAGCTTCTGAAACGTCCCTGTCGGCTCAATTTGATTCCAAAGTGAGTGGTGCAATGTTCGAGGGAACACACCACTGTGGAAACTATGGCCGTGAACTACGACAACCGTCGTATAATCCTGGCCATGGACGGTTCACCCTATTGCCCTTGCGCAATTTCGGGTGTTCGGCATACTCCACTGGATCAAGAATGCCGACAGGCGTTGACCTGTAGCAACGAAGTACCGGTGTTGCAAAAAATAAGGGCTGCCGAAAAAGACGAAGCAGTAATCGGAGGAAAATGTGTTGAGTTCCCTACTGGGTTGAATTCCGCAACTCCATACTGGCACTGGGTTCTTTTGCACCGAATAAGCAGACAATTACCACGGTGGAGATAACGTGTTGAGTCCCCGGGTTGGATTCCGCATTCCCGATACAGGTAATTGTCTTGCACTAAAGGCGCAAGCAAACAATCGCCGCGTACATATCTGGGAACACAGCCACCTGATGAGTCTTTACGACGAAATGTTGCGCCCAAACGTAGCGGGTCCCCGCCTCTCGAATCTCTCTCTGGTACATCAGCATCTGGTCGTCGTCATCGTCGCTCGCTCGTTCGGCGCGAAGAGCCGACGACGACGACGACAAATTCTGTCTGCGGAGCGTAAGAGTTACAATCGGAGAGGCGGGGACCAACACGACGCTGGTGGCGAGCGTTTCGTCTTGTAAAGACTCGTCAGGTGGCTATGTCCCCCAAATATACCACATGCTGTTGATTGACGCCTTGGGCACCTAACAACTAAAGCCGTCATGTGTGTCGCGGAGATCTTTCACTCAACGCGCTTTCCTCAACATCGCCGAACGAGCGAGCGACGACGACGACGACCAGATGCTGATGTACCAGAGATAGATTCGAGAGGCGGGGGTCCCACTACGTTTGGGCGCAACGTTTCGTCGTAAAGACTCATCAGGTGGCTGTGTTCCCAGATATTTACGCGGCGATTGCTTGCTTGCGCCCAAACCGTCCAAAGCGGTGTCGAGTGCGAAGCTGAAACCGAAGCCCGCCGCCGAGCAAAAGAAGAATGACGAGAAACCTCGGAAGATGAAGGCGTTGAAGGGCAAGAGCGGAGACGACGACGAAGATGTCGTCCGCGACGATCGCGCCGGGAAAGGCAAAGGGAAGAAGCGCAAGGGCCCATCGTCCGAGTCGGCGGACAGCGACTCGGAGTAGACGGCTTGCGCCCCGCTGCTGGATCCGTACTTTTTTGGGTTGGTCCCTCAGACGTCCGGCTTCACCACCGTCGTCCTGATACATTAGCCTGTTTGCGATGCAGCCATTCGAGCCATCTGATGGCTGTTTGGTGTTGCGCAAACTGATGGCTCGAATGGCTCGAATGGCTAAGAAAAAACAGTCAGTGTATCCTGCATTCTGCTAGAAAGAGTGCCAATGAGAATGTTATCATGCGTGGAGCTTAAGAAATTGGTGTAAATTGCATGAGACCTCCAAATTCAACAAAATTAGCTAGTTTGGGTCTGTGATCTGGCCATTATATTTGTAAGTGGGACTCAACACCCCTGACATGAGCTGAACGAGCAGAAGGCAACTAAATCACTCCAAAAACATGGGCAAGTGTCAAAGCCATTCGAGCCATTAGCCATCAATTTGCGCAACGCCAAACAGCCATCAGATGGCTCGAATGGCTGCATTGCAACTCTCTATTTCACACAGAATGTTTTGACGCGACCGCCTCCACTCAAACGAAGTTTATTACTAGCATTATGTCAGACCTGGTCTATGATACTCGGCTTCGCAACCGCGCTTTTCATAATCACACGTCCGTCAAGCTGGGTACTCATCCATCCTAGAAACACACCCAAAACTTCTCTTCGGCGCAAATGCACCGGATTTTCGAAGTTAAGTGACGATGGTTTGTGTTGTCACGTAATATCCAGACATACACCAGGATAATTTACGATCTGTAGGTGTCTCGGCACTAGCCAAGAAATGCGGGATACCTTTCCCAACCATCAGAGCACTGGAAAATCTTGGTAAGTGATATTTTCGGTGAAATTTCGGCCGCCCGAGATGCCAGTGGCCGAAGGGCCTTAGGTTCGAACGCGTTCGAACGCAGCACTGAACCTGAAAGCGCGTCCAGGTTCAAGGTTCAGGAGTTGTCCGAACCGAACGTCGCGTTCAGGTTCGGCGTTCAGGGCAAAAGTCCCTGAACCTGAACCGAATCAAACCTTGCCAGCACTACCGGGTTAGGGCCCGGTAATGCTCCCTGGGCTCGCTAACGGCGCTTACCCGGACTGCGGGTTGCCCTGATCAGGGCAACCCGCCTTTCCTCCTCGGGTGATTCATAAACTGTAGATTACTGGGGTGCAATTTCGAATCGTACTCTCGATTCCGCGCACACGAATTTCAATTTTCCGACGCTTTTTTCTCTTCCGAGCCCACCAAGCTGCGTCCTCCCGACATCTCAACATTTTACATCGGAAAAGGACACCATTTGGCATTAATGCTACAGCAAGCCCGCTGATAGGGCCGATTCCTTTTGAGAAGGTCATCAATGCGGACGTTGAACTTGTCTGTGTGTCTCTCTGGAGCTCCTGGTACCTTACGCCCACCGCGCAGCTGAGAGACTGGCTCCCCCGTACAGCCGTACAACCTCTCATCCCACATCACCGTCGTCGTATTGTTGCCGCTCATGCTCCGGTCACGCTCCCCGCTCGCTGAGTGTCCCATTCTGCGATTATGTGGCGCCGCAATGTAAGCCAATGAATGCCCTCTTTCGACTTCGAGCGAGACTATCTTGGCTCGTTCGTCACCGTCAAGATCTTTGTATTCGGACAAGATATGCCTTCGCTTCGTTCCGGCAGGCAACAACAGCAGTTCCGTGCATGCTGGGGATGCATGGTTGAGTCTTACAGAGTCAAGTTGGCAACAGTGCTTCCTCGTGGTCTCGACTCGAGCTGTTTGGGTAGACTCGTAACCAGTCTGCCTACGGCGTTCTTATAAGGCGAGCTTATTGCCGTAGGCAGACTGGTACTTCTCGGAGCTGCCAATTGGGCTGAGGCGGAGTTTGAAGTTAAGTAGCTCCGAGAAGTACCAGTCTGCCTACGGCAATAAGCTCGCCTTATAAGAACGCCGTAGGCAGACTGGTTACGAGTCTACTGTTTGGGGTCAATCTTCTATTAGTGGGATCACTGTTGATAAAAATCGTTGCTAGTCTATTGTACACAGGATACAAAGGTGATAACGGAATATTCTTAGACTACAGGCTGAGTGGAACGCCTGTTGCGCATCATCAATTGAACGTGGTATATTCAATGGACGGAAAGATCAACTTACGAAGGGGGTTCAAAAACACATCCGATCCTTGAGGTTCATTGACCTGAAGGAGATTTACTCTTATCCTATAGTCTGTAGTTTACCACGCCACCGGGTATTGGTAACCACCGTTATGACATAATCATCGGAGTTTGAATTCATTCCCACGAGCCTTCAGCACCTCTACCGGCCCCATATGCCAACTTTCATGGGTAAAGTGCCTTGTAATGTCATTTACATGTAAACACAAAATGCCGCCTTACAATGTTTAATTTAAGGTGCAGACCACCCCAAATTCCAATCATGCTTCCCCCTTGGCTGCATTGGGTTGCATCCACTAGAAGGAAATGTGAGGAGACAGTTCGAACTGAAATTGCGGTGGCTATCACACAAACAAGGGTCCGTGAAAATCCGGGTGGAAATGGCTCTAAACAGGGCAATTTACTGGTTTGATGCGAAACTCGGCGCACCAAGCCACTGTTAAATTGCATTTGTTTGCACTGGAATGGAGAGCACAAAGCTTTCCCAGAAAGGACCTGGGGCACTAGAAGGAAATCTGAGGAGATTACTCTTGGTTTGCTTCTTAAATCGGCTCGTCCCTTCCCTATCCTGCTATTCTGTACACAGCCACAATAAATCTACAGTCTGTCACAAAAAAAAATGCGCACCCCCCTATTTTGTCATAGTTCGGTAACCACTTAAGATTTTCCTGATGTGCCATCAGAAAAGGCCAAATATAAAAACGTGTATTTTTTAGCTTGATAAATGATTTTTTGGAGAAAATCTAAATCACCCAAATTGTAGCCCGAGATGTACTAAGCAACTTGCCAAGCTGAGTCATGCAAAAATATGCAGGCGATAACTCGCTACAGAGCCCAAAAAGTGGCCAAAAACAGCCAAAAATGCCCAAAACAGCGAAGAAATGCCCAAAACGGCTACTTTGCGGGCTCTGTAACGAATTATTGCCTGTATATTTTGCATGATTGAACTTGGCAAATCGCTTAGTACATCTCGGGCTACAATTTGGGTGATTTAGATTTTCTCCAAAAAAATCATTTATCAAGCTAAAAAATACACATTTTTATATTTGGCCTCTTCTGATGGCACTTTAGGATAATATGATGCGATCAACACATGCAAACGTCGGCGCCAGCTCTCTCGACAAGTTGACATCTTAGTTTGGCTCAAAATCTTAAGTGGTTGCCGAATTATGATAAAATAGGAGGGTGCGCATTTTTTTTGTGACAGACTGTATTTTTACGCGCGACACCCCACTGCTGCAGCAGTCGGCCACCACGGAAAGGCGTAGTACCAAATCTGTGTAAGTGGTCGAGGTACAGATCCGGATGCCATCTGTTCTCCCCTTGAGGAAAGAGAAGGACACTGTAAAGTGGCGTATAAGCAGGGTAAATTTCCGAGCTGCAGAGCATGATTTGAACAATAACATCCCGACCAGAAGCATTAATTAAGATACAACTTCTAGACTGATCTAATGTTCTGCACCCCATATATTTCCGCTCACGCCACACGCAGAGCTCTGAGTCTGGGGGCACACTTGCAACGCATCCAGGCAATCACCTGCGACAGGTTTTAGCCTGAACCATCGAGTGCATAGCGATTATCGACCTATTTTTCCCTCCACATACCTTTTCACCACAACGACCAAGCTTTTTGTTCAGCGTGCAACTCCCACCACACGTAGTGCTGCCAAACACCTCAAAATGCTTCCCCAGCACGACTCGAGCCTCGGTTGGCCAGTTGATTAGTTAATTACTGGACCGACGATCTCAGGATTCCAAGGGGAGACCTGCTGCTCATAAGTTTTGAGCCAAGTGTTTATTTGTTGACGAAGCTCGTCGATCTGAGCATAGGTCACCGTAAATGAAACACAAGTCTTGATGATCCGTGTGAGATCGCACAGATGGCTGTGGTATTTTGGGTGCTTGAATCGTCCTTTGAGGAGAATTGGTGCCATATAGACAAACCAGAAGCACCAAGATTCAGCAGTGAATTTCCCCGGCCCATCGGCCATCGAGCGCACGAATTGCGTCGGGATGTGTTTGACCGCTTCTGCTGTCTCCTTCCATATCACTTCCCAGACCTCCGAGGCGATTTCATAATCCTCCGACCCGACATCCATACCCTTGAAATTTCCACTCCAGAGGTTGACAAGAATCCGGACAATGTTCTCAAAGAATAGGTGCATGATGTCCCACGGAAACGAGCGCGCAAATCAAGACAGCTGAGTCGGCGCAATGCTGGAAGGCCTTTGATTCCCTCGTCAAAGGTGAGATTATTTTTTGCTGTTGCTGATTGGAGGGTCTGGAGTTGCTCATCAATGTCAAGAAAATCCTGGTGTTTCCGCAATGGAAGGTTTTCTGGTTCGACGATCGGCGAGGCATGCCGGGAAGGTCAGGGTAGGCGAAGGGAACATAATAAATGGTTGGCCCGGAAAGATTTCTAACCCCTTTGATCTTGCACGAGCGACACGGAGAAAATCCATTGTGGCCTTTGATGTTGAGTAGCTTCTTGATGGCAAGGATGTCACCCATTCCGAAGATCGTATACGCATGCAGGTTGAACACGGTTTGTGAAGTAAAGTCGTAGGTGGGTATCCCATTTGCGAGCCGTGCACATTCGTCGTCATGGGGAACGAGGAAGCTGTAGACATCTTTGGGAGGGTGTGGACCTGCGGAGCCAGGTGGCTCCACACCAAATTTTGGGTGTGGTGGCTCTCTGGTGGCTTGTGAGTGGATCAGGTATGATTCCACATGTTGCCATCTGTCTCATCGCCGAAGACATGGGGGTTTCCTACGAGGACGCGTTGGATATCAAAGATGCAAGCGCTGATTCGGGGACATGTTTCACTTGGATATAAATACCGCACAGGTTCAGGATCTCGACCAGGCTAATATAGACGCGGTACACCGAGATTCAGTAGTAATCTGCGACCGAAAGGGAGTCGAATGGCTAGTACGAGACACGAAACGGGGTCGCGGAGCTAGGTGAGTCGAGATGATATCTAATAATATAGGCTCGAATTCATCTCCGGTGACTGGCGACGGGTTGATGAGCACGGCGAGCGAGCAGGTCGGCCGCTTCGCGGCCTTGCATCCTCTTCCAAACTTTGAGTGTTCATGTTGAGAATCAACTTGAGATATATTGTGCCTCTACTAACTCCACTAATGATGAAAATAAATCCAATGTGGTTCAAAATGCGAATTAAACCATTCAATTTTGTTCAAAATGGCATTAAGAAGCATGTGATTCAAAATGGCATTTCGAGGCATGTGGTTCAAACACAACAAACTTTCAGTGCAGATAGATAAGGACATCAAACAAATCCGAAGAGACAGTTCAAGCCCAAATTTGGCTGGCAATCATCCCAGCAACAGGAGGTGATCTAAACAGCATGCAAAGTGGCCGGGTTCTCGGGCCGGACTTTCGTGCCGCACGCAAAACAATTCACCCAGGGATGTCAGGTTCTTGAAACCACTTCCAAGCCACGCCATGGCTCTCAAGGTGTCTCAAGGTTCTAAGTGCCAAATGGCCCAGTGTTCGCCCTAAAGGCCTTTATTCGAGGTCTGAAAATCTCGAAGGCCTTTGGAAGGGTAAAAGCCTTTATCCAAAGGGCAGGTAAAGGCCTTTGATCAATTTCCCACGCAGTCTAACCGCCAATTTTATTCGCGCTCAAGCACTAAATCTAAGCACGAAACTCGTCGTCTGAATCTATGGAGGAATTTGGAGAGCTGAAAGGAGCCTCAATGAAAGATATTTAGTGGTTCTCTACCGGTTGGGATCCAGAACTTGTCTTTCTGGGCGGGCATTAGGATCGGACCGTAAAAGGAAATCACGGCCAACTCAAAATCGAACATATCATCCAACGGCCGCAATGAAATTCCACGAGGAATTTGGAGAGCTGAAAGGAACCTCAATGAAAAATATTTAATGGTTCTCTACCGGTTGGGATCCAGAACTTGTCTTTCTGGGCAGGCCTTAGGGTCGGACCTTGAAAGGCAATCACAGCCAAGTCAAAGTCGACATATCATCCAACGGCCGCGATGAAATTCCACAAGGAATTTGGAGAGTCAAGAGGAACAAAAATTAATCATATTTCGGCATTCTCTACCGGTTGGGACCCAGAACACACGCTTCTGGGGAGGAATATGGATCGGGCCATAAAAGGCAATTGCATGTAAGTCAATATCGAGCATATCAAAATGAAGTATACCATCCAAACACGCGATGAACTTCGATATGGAAACTGAAGAGCTGAAAGGAACATACCTGGAAAGTATTTAGACATCGACTACCGGTTTTGGACCCACAACTCATACTTCTGCGGAGCTAAAATTCCATGACAGCTTTTAAATTGAGTCAAAAGAAACATGCATGAGTTGTACTTAACCATCTACTACCGGCTGGCTAGAACTCATGTTTCTGTAGAGGCCTCAGCATCGGGCCGTAAAAGCAGTTGTACTCCACCAACAACAAGGCCTATACACATAAATATTTTATTCATCATATAAATTTCCTATCTTTGCATAAATTTTTGCTACACCTAGTGTAAGTCTACGTTGAGTTTCTGCACATCATTGCCAAGCTGATCAACATCCATGCGTGGCCGAGTACTACGAGCAAATGGTGCAGGCAACATTCGCTTTCCAAGCAGCTGACCACTACTACTGCCAGCTGCACTATCAGCTGCAGCTTCTTCATCGACACGACGAAGGCTCTGCTGATGTTGAGATTTTGATCAACATAATAGCTATAAACGCACTGAAGAAGCTTTGCTACTGATTTTGAGCACTCGATGAAGATGACATTGCACCTTTTCGACACCTTTGGCAAAAGGTGCTGCTCGGAAAGAGACAAGGATCCAAGTACTGGTAGAGTTCAGTAGCTATAGAATGCTCCACTGGAAATAAAGATGAACTCACTCAGAATCATTTTCAAGACCAACGAGATTCATGACTTCAATATCGTTGTCTGCTGTGTACACGAACCTCTCTCTCCCAATGCCACCACTGGCCCAAGCTTTCACATAACCTTGAACATCCAACTGAGCAGGAATATCCACAACCGAGAAAATGTTATGCTCGGCCGGAGTCAACACCCGAGTTGTGGCTGTGATGCCTCCGCAAAGCCCGCCAAGTGTGACTGAAGATGGCAACGGCGTAATGTTTGGACCAGAACCAAGCATAAAGTCAGATACAAGGTTGACTGCATTGACAGTGTCTCGAAAGACGGTGTCATTCAATCCAGTGATTGTAATACTTTGCATGGAACGACGTGGCCCAGCACGTGGACTGGGATGTAATGTGAGGGTTGTTAAGGAACAGGATAAGTGCTATACCTGTGAATCCCACCAACAGTGAGGCAGACATCAGTGACGAAGCCACTTGTGTTAAACAAGGCTAGTGTTGCTGCGACTTAGACTTGGCTGTCCTTAAGTCGACTTGGCTGACAAGACTTGAGTCAGGTCAAGTCAAGTCGGAACTGAGACTTGACTTGACTTGCAAGTCAGTGCAAGTCGACTCGGAGTCACTTGAGTAGACTTAAGTCGGATTTCGGATCTGAGAATCTTCAAAAGCCTCAAAAGAGCCTTGTAACAGCCCTACAGCTAATCTAAATTGTCTGGAATATGTGATACACCATGTAGTAATATATTTTCAGCGAGTGTAAGGACAACAATAGTGTATCACATATTCCAGGCAATTTAGATTAGCTGTAGGGCTGTTACAAGTACCTCAGAGTGCACCACTTTTCTTCCATGTGTTTCCTTCTTTCTGTGCTCCTGGTTTGACTCCATTGCTTTTGTTTGGTCTACTTTGCTCGTTGGCATGCAATTTTCTATTTCCTCAACTATTGACCTCAGCTATGCAGTATTGCCGTGAGTTTTGTTTCCAACAGGCTGCCCAAACTTAAAGAATGTTTTACCAGCAGGTCTTTCTGTGATACACTGGCTGCAGAGATTGTTTCAGAGCCAACAAGTAAATAGGGGCTCTTTTTGTCGTTGCACTTTTTCCAACTTCTGGCTCCGTCAAAGGTCTTGTAAGTGAGGTAATAACAATATTTGAGAGTGGTTTCAGTCAGAGTAGTGCCCAGTGGCCATATAAAATTGCCTAGAAACACTTTACGATCAAAAAATGATCGTAAAGTGTTTCTATGTAGGCGATTTGATCGGGGCTGTGCACACAGCCCCACATAGCCCCGCACTTGCATTTTGCCTCCGTCTTCAAGCAACGTCTGCCCCAATCTCCGGGGAGGTTGAGGCCCTGATTGCCAAACTGCAGGGCCTGGATATTGAGCAGGCAGATCCAGCTCTCCGGGACAAACTCTCCCAGCTAGTCCTATTTAATTGACCCAAAGTTGCTTTACGATCAAAAAATGATCGTAAAGTGAATGCTGGCCCCTGTGGCTGTGCCCGGTCCGCCGGTTCCCTTAGCCGATCAATCATTCACAAGCAGAACAATTGTGTGTCACTGTAGACTCGCGACCAGTCTGTTCCCACGCACCGATCACGAGGGCAAGAAGATCGGTGCTGTGGGAACGACTGGAACATTTGGTTGCTGATTTGGCAGATGGCGCCAAATGTGGTTTCGGACTTAGACTTTTGAGCCCTTTCCTGCCTTTCCATACCTTCAGAACAATGAGGCGGAAGACCCAAGTTATATAGAGAAAGTTGCTCCATATTTCATTTTGAATTGATAGAGCACGGTTTATGTTTGGCCAAAATGGGAAACAAGTTTGTCTCATTCAACTCAGAATTGAAAACTATCCATCTTTGACTATACAACTTTTTACACTTTTTCTGAAGGTTCAGGAGGTTGAAAATACCAAGTCCGAAACCTCATTTGGCGGCATCAGCCAAAATCACGACCAGTTATCCCAGCCGCTTCGCCAACCGTGATAAGTGCAGCCACGTGCTTGGCGAACGCGGTTGGTCACGAGCCTAGTGTCACTGATGCGCAACTCTGTTTCAACAACCGATGGACCACTACATATCGAAATCAATCAGCTCTGGGAGCTCGTCCGAATCAAAGTCCATGGGCAATGAGAGGTGCCAGGTATCCCAACCATCACAGCTAAAATTCACTGGCCCAAGCAATTGGCGGGCAGGAGATCCAACCTCTGACAATGAGGCAAAGATTGCCGCTTCGTGAGCTGCCCGTTGAGACAAATGGTGGTAGAGTAGATTGAGGACTCCCTATTTGATTAATTCAGGTCCAACAATCTGTTTAGCTGATTGAACTAGAGACTTACTTCCAGGTTAGTAACCAATGTTTTAATCACAAATAAAATGATTCCATGACATTGGACAATAGAGATATCATCGAGGAAGTTTGGATGTGCAGCGGCGAAGATCCGAATAAGCCTGTAAGATGGGCGCTGCATATCTATGACCCCCCCCGTCATCCGCAGCCACCGCTTCAGAGGGATTGTTCGAGGCATGCGGGCGAAGAATCTTGTAGAGTCCTTCACAACCAGATCAGTTGTGCTGATTAAATGAACAGACTGTAACCTACTGCATTGTCTCGAAGCATCTGGATGGTTCAAGAACGCTTGCTAACACTATTGCACACCACTTTATGGTCGCTGGTAATCATACTCATTTTGGCACGAACTTCTTGAGGTTTCACAGCAACTCCACATGCATGGGCAAAGAATCTACGAAAATCAAGCTCACCGTGTGGCAACGAAGGTCTGTGGGACTGGCCAAAAATTCTCTGAGAGCAAGAATCTGTTGTAGGAACAACAGTCTCTGATTGATTTCATTTATGAGCAAACTTCTTCATATCAACTTATCAAGTTCCCAGGAATTCACCAATAATCATGCCTTCCTTTGCCAGTGCTGAGTCACGGTGAGTAAAGAAGTTTGGAGATTACAATTTCGACTGAAAACAACCCCGACTTTTGAATCACAAACTGCATGGACCATCAAATGTATCAATATCTCAATTCATGTCCGACCTGCAAGCGGCTGTTCACAAGCCAATTTGGTGTCTTTCCTCCCAGCTAAAATTGCTATCAAGTTCCTGATACTCGACCTAGATTAATGCCGAGACTGGCATGCTCGGCAAATGTATCGGTACTTGTATATTCTTCCCAGGCAGATTCTTTAAATTTCACCAGACAAAACAGCAAAGGCAAATGCCTCCTCAATCTCGTCCGAGACATACTGCACAGGAGACACCACCTGCCCCCGAGTATCCTGTCCCGGGTGCACGCACTCGTGCTGCAGGTCGCAATGCCAGGGCTGCCACCTCAGACGTGCCTCTTCCAACGACCGCTGCACGTACTTCGAGCTCGGGAGATAAAGCGCGTGGCTTCACCGGACTCTCTGGTACAATTTTTCATTCATGGTTTTTGTCTTTTGCTCATGTGAAAAAAGGGAACCTGGGCGACCGGCAGGGGAGATCAAAGGGTGTCCCTGATGCAACAGTTGTTAACCCAGGTTTGTGTTCCAGCCCCGACATTCTTTACTCGACTGATTTCAGCCCAAGTCCCTGCTGCCGGAGCAAGGTCAATTCCTCAGCCGGTATGCCATTAAGGATTGCACTCGCTACAATTACTAATCTTTTATAGATCCTTCCACAAACCCCAGCACGTCGTGCTGTAAACGGGCTTGTTAACCAACTCACGCAGCAAGCTGCTATGGCGAGCCCCGGTCCTCGTCTCCGCGACCTCATCCATGGAAATTCCGATGTTGAGGACTCGGACTCGGAGGATTTCCCTATCGTTCAACACCAACGGCCCCTTCTCGCACCTGCCCTGTCTTCTGCTGCCGACTCTGATGACGAGAACCCACCACCTAGGAGGGCTGCTACTCAGAAAAAGTACCTGGACGCCGTCATGGTCGTGGAGGCACCGCTGCACCCACTCCGGCTGAAACCACTGATGATATTGAGGCTGACAGTGCCTATGTCTTCATCGATCCGGAAGCTCTTGTCAAAACGAAGAAATCAGCTGATTCAGATTATTTCTTTGGACGCCGCGAAATTGATAAAGGATTTAAATGTCGACTTTGCTCGTCCGTTTTCTCTCCCTTATCCAAGCTCACAATAATACTGATTTTTCCCACAGGCAAGAATATTCAACTGGTTCAAGTCTTTCCACTCGCCGCCTTCATTTTCAGAATACTGAAGGCCACATGGAAGCATACCTTGCTGCAGTTCAGAAATATGGGTTTGAAAACAAACTACCACAATTTCTTGAACAGAAGGCCAATGAACAACGTATTGTTAATGCCCACAGAGTCCCATTCTCTATGACGGCATTTCGGGAGCAATTGGTCAAGGTCTTTGTGTCAAACGACCTTGTATGTTACTTCCTGGCCATGTTTCCACTCTCACTTTGTCTTCTAGTCAATCCATCTAATTGAAAGTCGTGACTTTCGTGATCTTTTACTCCTTCTTCGTGAAAATCTCACGGATAAGGAGATCCCTCACCGCACAAAGCTCACCAAGCTTGTTCTTGAGGCCTGGGACCAATACTATGGTGATCTGAAGGCCGCTTTTTGTGTGAGTGAGACTTGACTTGATTTTCTTGGTGCTGACTTCAGATCCAAAGGCTTCTGTCAGGAAAATTAGTTTCACAGCCAACATATGGAGTAGCAAAGGGATGCATTCCTATCTCGCAATCACAGCTCACTGGCTTGGCCCCAGGGGGGACGATGGGCAGGTGGTTTTGCGCCAAGCTTTTTTGGCATTTCGCTGTATCTGCGGAGCACATAGCGGGCAGCGAATTGCACGCATCGTATTCAATATTCTCGAGAATGCAGGAATCATCTGTAATGTGATTGTTTATCTTGATGTCATTCTTTAAAGTGCAATTACGATCTCACTCGGTGAACTTTATTTAGGTTGGGCATTTTACGTTGGACAAAGCCTCCAACAATGCCACTTTTTTATTGCATCTCGGTATCCTGCTAGAGGAAATTGGGGTCCACGATTTTAATGAGAAGCAGAATTAAGGTGGAGGACGTGGGAACCCAGCACCTTTAGTCAGCCGTTACTGTAACGCGTGATGTCACACGTCACGGTTTCAAATTTCGGATGTCTGAAAAAAAATTCCATTAAAATCAAGCCCAAATAACAGAGGAAAAATTTATATATTGAGTTCAGTCTTAATTTCTCTAACTACATCTGGTGGCAACATCCTATGGCTTTTGTATTCCCTTTTAAGAGACCAAAGTTCTGACTGGGTGAATCCGGTGGTCTTTCCATAGCTTTTATACTTCTTGTCAACATGGGAAATATGTGATCCATCCAGGCCATGTGCATATGCTGAAATGAACTGTGCCGCTCTATTTGCATAATGAAGAATGGACACGTTCGGCACATCATCAAGGCACCTTTTGACATTCACTCTCATCTCTCCCATGTTACTGGTCCTGGGACTTTTGCGATATTTGAACTTTACTGTACCCCAGTACATCTCAATGAAGTTGAGTTCACAGTGTTATTTGGGATAAAAATCACAAATATGTCCCCGGCTCTCAATAAGTTCCTGAAGTGCAGATTTCTGGTTTGCAAAATCTGGTTGGTGAAAGAGAATCCGCCGACAGAAGGAACTTTGTGAATGCATCAAATGCAGATTCATGGACAAGTTCAACATCTTCTTCGTCTCCAAGGTCTTCCTGCAATTCCATACACTCTGTATCAGGAAGCTCTTCACCGAGTGCAAAGTCCCATTCTGTAGCTGGAATGGTTTTTTCAGCGTTCACTGCCGGAAAGTCTGTGTCTCTTGTATCCAGGCTCTCAGTCTCTGGCTGAGTAGTGTTTTCTGGTGTGGTTTCTCTGCTAGATACTTTATCTAGAGACTAGGATCAGAAAGATAGGGGCCTTGTAAGATTGGACACACTTCTGAGTGCTGCAGTCCCTTTTTGTGCATTAGCTATGTTTGCTTTCTTCTTTCTTGATTGTCTGCCCATTGGTCTTGAGTGTAGGAATGAGAGAGTTGTGGAAAGTGGTTTGTGCAGCCAAAACGAGGCTGCAATACGGCCGCAACGTGTTTCCCAAGCAGTGCGAAAAGTCACGTGCTTGATTACATAATCATTTCAATTTTTTTGCTTTTCCAAAGCAAACCTTGCGCCAAATGAAATTATAATGTGATTGGTACATTATTTCCAAAAAAGGAAAGAACTGCTTATTTCACCCTCATGGTGAAGATTTTCAAGGAAATCTTCCCCAAGAACTTCTTGTATTACTTATTAGAGCATCTCTTGGGAGCTAGAATCTCCCTACATGCCCTTGTTTCACTGGAATAAAAGTTGTCACACTCTGCTTATGTAAAGGTGCTGGGTTCCCACGACCTCCACCTTATATCCGTTGTTTTTCTCACGTCATAAACCTCTGCTCCCAGGCCGTTATCCGGGTTATGGAGAAGGACGACGTTGACGCCGACTATTCAGACTCCGAAACAGATCCTGCCACAGAATCGAGCATGGGTTCCGATCCGGGACCGCGTGCAACACGCTACACCTGCAAGGCTGGACCTATTCGACGGGCTCGTAAAACGGTAGCTTTTGTGCGGAAGTCGGGGCAACGCCGCGACGAGCTTCAGGCTATCATTGAACAGGGTAACACTGACTCAATATGGCGAGAGATCACTGTTGGGGAGAACAACACACCAGTTGAAACTACGGTAAATCTTGTCGTCTCGCAACCCATATTTCTCTGACTTGTATTGGAGATGACTCTGGCTTCAGTCACTGTCATAGCAGATGTTAAAACACTCTGGGACTCTGTGTTCTATATGCTACGTCGCCTTCGATACTTGCAGCAGGTATGCCCAAATTCTGTCCGAAATCTTATTAGTCACATTATTATTCTAGCCTATAGTTCAGTTTTTTGCGATGAACCGGGATGCCCGAAGGTTTCGGCACCCACTAGAGAACAAGCACTGGAGTCGACTTGAGCTTATGGAGTTAATTCTTCAGGTGCGATTGGAAAAATACTTTCTAATCCAGTTGACCTTTCCAATAGCAACCACACACAGTGCAAGCAACAATGTCCACCGAAAATACCCCTATCCTTGCCGGTTCCATCCCTGCATTCGAGTTGTTCATGGCGGCGTGGAACGCTATGCTTGCTGATGCAGACCTAAAAGAGGAGAACATCTCAAAATTCATTGACCCGGGTCTGGCAGTTGCCAACACGTATTACAACAAAATGGAAGATACAGATGCCTACATTATCGCCATGTGTGAGTTGATCCCTCGGCATCTGAATTACCTTTGAACTCGCACCTCAGTTATTAATCCTTCAATTCGATTTGAGTGGATTCGGAAAAACTGGTCACGCACTGACCAAGAGAAAGCCAAAAAGATTATTCTTGACAAGGCAAGTGCAACGGGAGCTATAAACCCAAGCTTCGATCATACGAGACATCCCCTGGCGCTGCTGATGCTCGGTCTCGAACCAGTTCTCCAGGCCGCAGTGGATCTGGATCCGATTCTCGGCCCCCCTCTCGGCCGCATTCCAGATCCCGCCCAGCTCCTCCGACACCAAGTGGTGCTATGCAGGCAGCAAAGCGATTTCGGAATACCGCCCTTGCACTTGATTTCACTTCAGTGAGTGGGGGGACAGCCGACCAATCAATTGAAGATGAGATGAATCATTATATGTCCAGCTCTCTCCCCGCAAGGAGGTCGACAGACATGATTGGATATTGGATGGTTTGGTGTCCCAATTATTGACCGTTAACTGCATCTGAACAATCTGCAGAACCACGGCAATGCAACCTGGCCAAGGGTATTTCGTCTCTTTGCTGATTACGCCCCTATCCAAGCCACCTCAGTGCCTTCAGAACGAGTATTCTCATCCTCGGCTGAGACAGATACTAAACGTCGAAACCGTACCAGTGCCGTGCTGATGGAGGCTCTGCAAATGCTCAAGTTCAATTACAAGAAATCAAGATGTCTGACTGGCAGACTGTCCCTGTTGCGGACGACGATGAAGACTGGCTTTGAACTCTCGCTGACACAGATGAGAAAGACAGGGATGTTATTTGGCGCGAGATTGTTGACAGTTGCAACTCAGCAGATGGGATCAAATTTACGGAAATGCCAGAGGAGAACGACGAGTAGTTGAATTTGTATCTTGCCACAGTTCGACTGCTACTTACAGCTAGTATTGTAAAAATCAAGTGCCGTCCAACCTCATGAGTTAATATTGGTGTAACTCAACCGACTTGAGTCGCCTTAAGTGACTTCAAGTGACTTCAAGTGACTTCAAGTGACTTGAGCCTAATGTTGCCGCGACTTCCGACTTCAAGCCATTCGAAGTCGAAGTCGCAGCCGACTCAAGTCGAGTCGAGCCGAGTCGGCGCTGCGACTCGGGTTGACTTCCAAGTCGACTCGAGTGACTTCAAGTCGACTTGATGCCCTGAATTCCCCAAAGGTGTCCTGGGTCGTTTACAGCACAAAAACACCAATTTCTTGAATTTTGATGGACCGTGACCTGAGCGCGTGACACCCGGGTGACGTCTGTCATGTTTCCGTGATTTTTCGTGAAACCGCTGCAAATGAAGCTGGAACCTCAAAAATACCTTGCTGTAAAAATACACTCTGGAGTCGACTTGAGTCGACTTGAGTTGACTTGTACCTACCGAGTCAAGTCGAGTCGAGTCAAATCCGTATTCAAGTCGACTTTTGAAGTCGCGACTCGACTTTTCGAGTCGCGGCAACATTACTTGAGCCCACCAAGTCAAGTCAAGTCAAGTCGGAAGTTACCACAAGTCGACTTAACCAAGTCGACTTCCGACTTAACAAGTCGCGGCAACACTAAACAAGGCTACATGTCCCGAGTGATCTGTCGAGTTGCGATCGGTCAACCAAGTATAGCCATCTTTCATGTCAAGAGCAAAATTGGTGTTAATGATTGTTGCCGACGTCAAAGAATCCAGAAGGTGGGTATCTCCTGTATCCTCAACACGGGCGTGGCGAAATTTTGGAAGAAACTCGGTCCCTAAGGAATGGTCACTTTGTGGAGGCATGTAAATTAAGATGCGCACAGTCTTTTGTTGCCAAAATGGTGTCTCGGAGCACCGTAGGTTCGATATGATTGAAAACATTGTGTGTGAATATATTTGTGTGACGGTTTCTATTTTTGCTCTTCCTTTTATATTGGAAGCAGATGTGATGTCAGGGCTTGATAATGCGATATCATAATGCAATGGCTGCTCAAAAATTGAGGATACATACATCATGGCGGAGTCGTGCTTCAATGACATGTATTATTGTCTCATCAATTACATATTAATTGTGGATCCCTTACCCAGAGTTGATCTCGTGATACTCTTCACACCATAACTGAATGTGGATGGAGCGGAAACATGATGACAATAGCTCCACATCGGTCATGTATGATATCATATCATCTTCTGCTGTTTATACTCTTGATATTCCCCCATCCCGTCCAGAAATTTCCAGAAATTTTTGTTATTATGGCACCGAAGACTCGTGCTACTGCTGAGAAGCACAAGTTGATCCATCACTTCTGGTTTAAACCCTCTCTGATCACCCTTGACATCAGGATCAATTCTGACGATGATACTCCTCACTCGGACACAAAGCGTGTACACCTTTCCGACTCCTGCGAATCCTCCGCTACGGCAGACTCCAATCTCGACAATTTTAGTCAATTTGCATTGAAATCAAATGCAGGATCTTCACTGACCTATCCCAGGCTTCGACTAATGCTGCTCCATCTGTGCTTGGACAGCCTACCCCAGTGGATACTCTTTCGTGTGTACAATGTTCGTTTTATTTCACGAAACACATCTGATTATTATTTCCATCCAAGGCTTAATCCACTCAACTCCTTCGAGATGACTGCCGATTCTGCAGCCTTGCATGAACTTCTCATGCCGGCTGTGTATGAGCGCATCACCAACTACGAAATAGCGATAGGTGTTGATTTCCAACTGGAAAATCTCGCCATAGCGAATCCAGCTGACTATGAGCTGCGGGGTAACATTGTGTTCCGTAAGGGAGGCAATAAACCAGCCAGATTCTCCATCATCGGCTGTGTCACTGACCAGTCCGCCTTGTGTTACCGACTCATCAATAAACGTCACTCAGTCAACATCATTCCCTCTATTGTGGGTTGGGGTCGGGCTACGGGGGTGATTCAAGAGCTTTTGGGTGACGTCTCTGCGTATATCTTTCGTGGTGGACTGTCTTTTTCTACCATGGGAGAAAATAGACCCAGTAAGTGAACCGAATCACTTTGTCTTGTTTTAGCTCATTGTAGTCTACTCAGGTGGCATTCCGACTTCAGCCTCCCCAAAGAAGCGGGCGTCAACTAGCAAAGGCATGTATCACTTTTTCAAAATCATTAAAGTTCTCATTTGTACCCAGTGCCAGCAAATATCCCTGTCTCGCGAAAGAAAGATGACAGCATTCAGTGGGACACTTTTGCGGCTCGTACACCTGATAAGCCAGGTACACCTCATTATTTCTGACTGAACATGCTGATGTTTATCATTCATTATCAGTTCCTGTCTACGACACACGTTCTGTGGACTTTGACATTAAGAATTTCCAATGTTTGCCAAACTACGATGGAGAGCTGGATTCTGGAATGGTTGTCATGGTCATGTTTACCCTTGGATGCTATTCTGCTGCAGTGGGTGAGAAGCTGTCGCTCAACGTGCAGGCTGCTGTGGCCATGCACAATGCAGTGCCCGAAGAGGACGGCCCTTCTGAGACCATCATTGATGCGAAATTTCCGCTTCCTGTCAATTAAAGCGAATGTGTAACAAATATGTACTTGAATTGAACTACAAACTTACGAGCGACTTAATTTGTGAGTAGAGTAGGGGATCGACGCTTGCCGCCGCTACCGATGTGTTCCCGGCAATCATCCGGCTGATTTGATGAGTAACCAATAGATTCTAAAATTGGATTCTCAGTGCACCCGATCAGGCCCTTAACACTGCGATCAAAACATGACGGGACCCCGCAGCCTCATCTTGTCCTCTGCCACTGCACTGCACACCTCGTCGCTTCGTTCGTTGGCTCTGTCTCCCGTAACAAACAAACTTCTACGATATCAGGCTGTCAGCAGCATACGCCCTAGACCCATGTTTAACGAACAAACGGTGAATGTCTATGGTGCGAGGAAAGCTCATGGCGGCACTAGCATCATTTACTCATTTATGCGCAGGAGGCGTAGGAGGCCATGGTGGAGCGGGTGGTGGTGTACAGGGCATTGGTGGGTTGTGTTCTTCTATTTCGACTTCAGGAATGAGGACTGCCAGACAGTCGAGACTGCGCTCAGGCGCATTAGAGTGTTTGCGATGCAGCCATTGGCGCCACCACGTGGCTGATTTGTGTTGCGATACTTGATGGCTGATGGCTCGGCTAATTTCTTTGTCTTCACGTCTGAGCCACTGGGAAGGGGAAGCGAATCTAACAGCACGGAAGTGCCTCTAGAATGAAGAGCTTCAAAGCCACAGGCTCAATGACAAGGGTGGCAATGAGAAATCTGAAGAGACAGTTTTGCTTAGAATCACGCTGGCTATCACCTCTCAATCGACAGCAACAAATTAAGTCTCCGTACCAAGCCACGTTTTTGATGGCGGCTGGGCTCCTCCGCGGCCGTGATCGCATTGATTTATTCGTTGGGGCCGTTAATATAGGCGCTTGGGAGCTCTTCATCCTTGAAAGAGGCAGTGTTGTATTTCAGCTGGGCCGACTTAATAGCGGCGGGAATTCCCGCAACACACTGCCCGTTATTTGGCATTGTGCCGGCAAAACGTGACATTTCATGGAGAGCGATTTCCTTCGGTTTGAATTTGAGCTTTTCTGATGCTAACCCAGCGCTTAAGTCTGCTGGTTTGACGATTTTGTAGTCCGAGTCAGAGCGCCGCCAATTAAACCGCATGGTACCCTCATTTTAACTGAGCCACGCTTCCATCTTCCATGTCAGCCATTCAGGCGCGATCTACTCATTGATTTTACCCGCCAGCCACGCTTCGAACTTGCCTTCATCCGGTGGCTTCTATTCTCAGGTCTGAGCACTGCAGATATCGAGTGAACATGAAATTCCTGCTGGGGAAGTTGACGCGGCAGATTGCGATGGGCCATATATGCGTTCCAGTGCTGGTTCCAAGACTTGGTACGATTTCCCGATACATCGTCACTGAAATAATCGGCAAAGAATTGTGGATGTGTCGCGGACACAATGGTCTGCACGAATTTGCAGCCGGTATTGGCGTATTGGCCGTCGATCTCACTGCTGGTTTTCTCGGATATACAGTATTATACGGCCGAATGGGATGATCAAATTTTGTTCGCCGCTGCAAATGCAAGCACAATGATTTTGCATCGATCTGAATCGGCCAGGGGGAAGGTTAGGTGTAATCTAATGACATACCAAAATTTACATGCATACGTGACGCCCAGAGTTATATCGAACGGAAATACGGTCAAAAGTCGTTATCAGCTGCTTGACATGCCAATGGGATGCATCACATGACATCAGTATCTACAGTAAAATACTCGAACTTGGAGGACTTCTACTATTCCTTGTAGATAGAGGTGGCATGTTTGGTCATTCTCGACCCGTAGATTACCATGAGAATGAGCGAGGGTGTCCAGAGCCCTTTTTACGAGGGCGGCAAGCAAAATCCCAATGGGGAAGGGCATGACGTGACCATCCCATTCGCCGATGTTTTACAGATTTCAATGGTTTCTGCTCCTCCAATGGCTTCGATACGTCGTATTCATACTTTATTGAGTAAATAATATGTTCTCAATTATTTTCAGAATTTATTATCAACACTGTGCTGCAATACTCGTAGATTGATCTACCTTTTAATTTCACTTTTGGGCACTTTTTGGATTGATCTCATTATAGTATAGGATCGCTTTCTCCTATGCATAATTCCTGTTACTAGACTGTATATAAGATGTCCACCTAGTTGTAAATAAAATTCCGAGTCCAGACGACGTGTGCTTGAGGAGAAAACTGGGTTTGTCCCATTGGATGGTGGCGTCCCATTCGGCCGTATAATACTGTATGTGAGGCGGGCCTCCTCGATTGAGCTCCACGCATCAACTAAATACTCCGCCTTCCTCAATTGTCGCCTTGAAATGAATGATATTGACTGTTCGTCGCTAAATCACAATACACTCCTCCGGGTACAGGAACAACCCTTCGAGCGTTGTGCAGTTTTCCCAACGCAATTTGATAGTGCTGGGTTGAAAAAAGCGAGACAATACAATATGTCCCAAGCATGGCGAAGAATCAAACAGGCGAAGGGGGTGCAGCGGCTGAGATTCGGGCACCTCATTAGGCCCTATTTTTAAGACCCGGAGCCAGGGCATTTCCGCTTTGATCAAATGAAGGACATCAAAAGGGAGTGCCAGCTCTACGTATTGCCACCGCTGGCAATAGGACACGAGCTCCTGGAAAAAATTGTTGATGGGCGGGGCAATGCCTCCTGGTTCAGCGGCTTTGTATGTGATGCCAATCGAGAGGGGGCAGGCTCCTGAGTGTGTCAACCAGCTCTGCAATAAAATGAGCTGTTGCGGAAGGATTTTTGGATCAAGATCTAGTTGGAGCGAGTTCCACAGCCGTGGGGAGGACATGGCAATGTCCCGCCACTGTCGGCACACTTGAGCAAGCAGTGTGGGGGATTGTAGGCCGGGACGTGACCGCCCCGGATATATGGGCCGAAAGTGGCCAAAGATTTCGGCAGTCATTTCAAATGGGAGTTCCAGAATATGAGAGTGCCCCAAAATCTCTGGTAAAATTGAGACTATGTGCCAGCAGCGCTTGGGATTGGACGTACCCTCGTCGAGATGAGTTTGTTCAGGGTCTTGCATCTTTCCGAGTCGGGACTCACCCGCGGATAATAAATATGCCAATTTTGGGGCTGCTAGCATTTTTGTCGTCAGTTCTTGCTGAACCTGAGTTTTCGTTGAACAAATCTCTGCTTCACAAATGGATCGGCATACCTCGTCGTAAAAGCAGTCGACGCTGTCCGGGACCATTCCTAAAGCCATGATATAAATGTTCGTTGAGATGGGCCTGCCCACAAAGGAGAGTCTGTTGAGAGTCCTCTTATAAACGAGAACCGGTGGATGGGGCACCGAGCATCCTGTTACCCAGTAGAAAAAAATCCGAACATGTGCGTAGCTTGTCTTCACCCTTGCGGGTTTTGCCCTAGTCCAGAACCAGCATAACATCCCAATTTGAGAAACCTGTTATGAGGGTCGTGTTGCCGTCGAGTCGAGTCGAGTCGTGACTCGATGACAAATTCGATTCATCGAGTTTGGTCGAGTCTAGAGTTTAGACTCGAGTTTGCGGTCGAGTTGGCTGGATTGGGTTGCGAGGCTCCCACGCCCTGCTCACATTCCTGAAGGCCCTCCGGGCATACCCTGGTACCAGAGGAACAATTAACCTGAATTTTAAGGACAAGTAAGAGATATGCGCCGACCACTCGGGAGTTGCCGCCACGATCAAAGCTCAAAATATTCGGTGCAGGACGGCTCATGGAAGGCCTAGACCCGGGAATCAATACATAGAAGCATGTTTTGGCACATCCTAAGCATCATAGCCCACCCGCACAATATTTTGGGCCGAAGAGATACCCAAAAATGCGCAACCATTCTGCAAGTCGTAAGGCCGATTAAGCCCGACATAACTCCCCCAACGTCGAATGCATTATTTAGGTGCATTTCGGTTGGTTTTTACGTCAGTTATATGTCAGAGGACCTTGTGTAGGCTGTCTGTGGAAGAAATTTGCTGAGAAATAGCAATGTGATCTAGATATGGCGTCATGCAATACCACGCGATACCTCCAGATCCCGAGGATAGCAAGGCATCTGAGGTGTCCGGAAATAGCTGCGTGTAGCAGCGTCTGGTATCGGCGAGTATTGCGGGATTATCGGTGGGTTGATGAGGAAGAACAGCATTTATTCCGTGTGGCTGTCCCGTTCGCTTTTTGAGTGTCAAAAATTGAACACGCAGACAACGCGCAGGAGCGCTGCATATGGATTCTGTTGCCAAAATCAGTATGCCAGATTCGCACAAATGAGCTCCTGAACACCTACGGGGATGTCTGCCGTGAAAGAATTGTCCATCAAGCATCGGATTGCACCAAGATAATCATAGGCTGCCTTCTTTGACTCCAGGTTGTGCAGTTGGAATCGCTATAGCATATTAATGGTGAAGGCCATTTGTCGTTCGTGTGGTGGCAGGGAAGAGTCCCGCGTGCAAGACTTTTTGGTTTTAATCGGAGGAAGCTCATGGCATCCGCAAAAGGACAAGCGAGTCGAATGGATCCCATTATCCGATTATCATCGACAACCATAAACAATACTCCCCCACAAGGTGACGGACAGGGCTTTCCAAGTTGTATGACATGATCAAGTTTTGAAATGTCGTGGCCAACAAAGAATCCCTGGAGGGTATCCTAGACTTCAGCCCAATGAAACGGATTTCTGATATGCGCTTCAACAAAGCAGGTACGCAGACTTTGCGGACCGGCTTGGCTAACGGGCTTGCCCTAGTCTGTAGTACCGCGCGCCGGGTAATTGGTCGCCGACCTTATTACTAATCATCGGAGTTTGAATCTGTTCCCAAGGCCTTCCCTTCCACACCACCCATACGCTCCTGCTTTTCTTAACCTCCCTGGCTCCCACCGACCCACAATGGCGTTTTGAAATCACTGGAGGGATCCCCAAGAGTGCATACGGAGCACCAGCACAGTCACGCTCCATCCCCGCCTCAGTCCGATTCCCTCACCATTCCAGTCTCTCCCCGACAGCCTATCTGTCTCTGCCTCGGGTACCTCCGTCTCCTCCTTCCCCTTGGTCTCCAGCTCCTTCTTCTTCAGCTCTGCTGCAGCAAGTCCTCCGCACGAACCAGCGCCTCATCCAGTCGAGGAGACACTTGTTATTCCTTTGTTGACGCTTCCTGCGCCGCTCATTCGCCTCAAGCAAGTCCAAGGCCCGCTGACTCGCTTATTGGTGCTTGGATCCCCCGATGTCGCCACTACTGCGCTTTTCGTCGCCAATCCTGATGCTCTCAATCCGAATGGGCGAGTCCACGAGGATGGATTCCGGGTGCCACTGTGTGAGTCTACGGTGGAGCAGCGAGAAATATGACTCCTGCTCGTGATGCAATATCGAGCTCGTTGCACTTGGAGAGGCCATCCACCACGTACGTTTCTGTCATTCCTAATCAGTACGCACTCTGCTGACCGTTAGCCGTGTGCATGCAGCTGGAGATCCTCGCCGCTGAGAACCGGATTCTCACTTCGTTCCGCAGCATCGCCGCACTCCTCGCGCCTCCACTGCTCTCCTTTACGCACGAGGAGGAACTGCTGACGGCTCTTCTCGCGGGGCCTGAGGTGCCGCTGTACACCGCTCTGCCACCGCGCGTCACCCTCTCCGCCCTTCGCCGTGCACTTTTCCCGTTCCCCACGCCTGGGCATGAAGTCAAGGGTACTCTGCGTGCAGACGCCGCCGCCGCGTATTTCGTGCGCTGATGGTGCGCGGTGGCGTCGACCCGCACGCACACGCTCGCCACCAAGCACCTCGTCAGCAGCAGCTGCACCACCATGCCCACCAAGCCCCAATCCGCGTCCCCGCTCCGTCTCGCTGTGTACCTGCGCACGAAGCAAGCGCGAAGACGCAGACGCTGACGACGCGTACGATAACGATAACGGAGCTACACGACCGAGATGTGCGGGGGAGGGGCGCGGCGCGCGAGATGAGAGACCAAGGAAAGAGAGGTGCGAGGAGGGCGAAGGATACCGACACAGGGACAGGGCCGGGAAGGCAGAGCGAAACGAGAGGAAGGGCGCATGGGGTGGGGGTGTGGGTGGAGAGATGGATGCGTGATGCGTGGGTGGATGAGGCGGAAGGGAGAGGCGAGGAGGGAGAGGGTGTATGTCGTGTAGGCCATGTAATTTTTGATTCCATGTACCTGCAAACGCGAAGATACCCGTCGAATCCTAGGAACCTCTGAATCTTTAGGCTATCTCGTCGGTAGTAGATTTCCGACCCCCCCGTTTTCTCAGCTGTTGATAACTTGATCGGTCACTGTCGTCCGGAAGAGTGTCAGCAGATTCCGCGAGAATACCCGCAAGACTGGAAATTTTGTATGTGACACTGCGCAGTCTTGCTCAGCTCATCTAGCCACTGATCAGATGTGTTCATATTTCACCTGACTTGCAAAGCACTCCCGGATGATGCTGTCATAGTAGTGCTAGAACTGCATGAGAGAGATGAAGGATCTTTGGATGCCGTGGGTCCACGATCATTTGATGCACAGAAGTTTAGGTCAGTTGCCTTCGCGTGCAATGCTCGAGTGTGCTGATAATGTTGTGGAAAGAACCATTTGTTGTGCATAATAGGTAACCCTTCATGAGGCGCATAGAACTCTTTTGCATGACTCTTTTGTACACTCGAAGAAGCGCAACGGGTGGCTGCGGAGAATTCCAATACATTTTGGCAGCTTTAAGACAACTCCAACAGATTTATGGGGCGGTTGTACGCGTACGAAGGATAAAATGAAGGCTGTAGATGTCGCAGAAATGAAGAAGACGCGTCCCCGCCGCCTGTGACAAGATGTGACCAGACGTGAAAACTCCGATGATTTATAATAAGAGTGGCGAGCGATCACTGGATCACGGTAATCAACAGACTACAAACAAGCGAAGTATGAGCTACACGGGGCGGCCACTTTACCAACTCTGGGCTGAGAATTAGCCCGTTGCGTCGAGTTTGATAGAATCAATGTTCGGGGTGATAAAGCGCAGATCTAAACTCAACGCGTGGTTTCACCAGGTCAACCTCGGGCTCATCTGTTTGCCTCAGGTTTCAACTCAGCAAACTCAGCCCTGGGACTTTGATTTGACCCCGGGATGACTGGTGGCTTTCAGACCAATCTCCAACCATTCCGAGTCCAAGAAATTGCGTCCCATTGATAATAAACCCAAATAAAATATTATTTGCATTTTATACGGATAATAAACCAAAATAAAATATTATTTGCTTTTGATACGCTACATGCTTCACCGCCGTCGACAGCGGCGGTGCGGTGACCACGCAAGAAAGGGCGACAATGGAGCCTTTGGTCTCCTGCCAATAACTCGTCAGTTGACACTTGGAGGAGTGTGAATTATCACGCACCTTCACGCATCTGCAATCTATTTTCAAGACACTGGAGGATTTCGAGAGCAGACCACGCAAACAAGCTGTAAAAGCCCGGCGAGCATCAGGTTCGGTGGTGGAATGGCGCTTGGGTAGAGAACCACCAAGAAACAATTGCGGCATAAGATGAGATTAATGCTTGAAGCTTGAAGTCTTGTAGCTTGAGGACTTGAGGGCTTGAGCCTTGAAGCCTTGAAGCCTTGAAGTCTTGAAGCTTGAGACCTTGAGACCTTGATGTTTGAACACCGGAAGCCTTGAGCAGGAGAACCAAGGGCGGCACTTGCGTTGCCTCTTTCTTGGGCATTTGAGGGGGGGGGGAGTTGATTTTTCGACAAGCTGATGCAGTGAAAGAATGCACCTCGTCGAGGGAAGAAACCAAAAGAGTCGCAGGCTTGCAGACAGAGATGGTCGGCGAAGGAGCAAAGAAAGATGGTTCGGATTGCAGCACGTGCCACATCAAATTACAAACACAACCAATCCAAGACATCGCGTCCAAGACGCGTCGGGAAAATAAGGCTCAAAATTATCAAAATGCTACTTTATGATGCTGGCCAATACTACGAATCCTAAATTAACTGGATAAGGCTGGATTGGGCCCTGGAGCCCACGTTGGTTTGTGCAGCTGAAGACGGAGTGGAACTTGAAGAGCTGGGATTGGAGGTGGCCAATTCCTCATCTGTCGCGCTAGGGAAGCGGAACTCATCGAGCTGGAGGGTCTCGCTGGCGTATCTGTGTAAAGGGTAAGCTCAACTGCGGTTTGAAAATGGACGACAGCACGAACTCTTTCCACCCAGAGCCCTGCAAGCTTTTGCTTCCAAATTCCGCTATCTTCCTCGCAAAAAAAGCATCGGCTTGGCTCCAAAAATCCTTGCCCTTGGGAACGCGGCCACCGGCATGGCCCGTAGCGGTGATTTTGCGTTTCTTGGATGGAGGTGCAGGCGAGGATCCGGGGTCCTCATTGCTCTCGTCATCCTCAATCTCCTCAACGCCTATGGCTGAGGGGTTCTCCATCGCAAAACGGCGCTGACGGTAACCTCAGAGAGCAATTAAAAAAATTATAAGTTTTACACCGCACCAACAAGGCCATATGAATACTGTATCCGACATCAAGACTGAGGCCAGGACCACCGCGCTTGAACTTTGTGGCAGACGAGTATGTGAACGCAGCTAGTGTCGCGGTGTTGTCGCCACAGATACTGTTTCGAACCTGAGAAGAGGTGAGTCCAAGGCTTTGTGGATTCAAATGTCACGCACATCTTGCCGCAGGGAATTTCGTACGCTGGAGCAAGTCCTCTTTACGATGGAGACCAGAGACTTCTCCCTCGAAGGGTTGCCAAACACGCCATTTAACTTCAGCGCGGCCTTGTTGTCACGAAGTTTTTGCTGGGGACAAACTCAGCTCTCGACCTCAAGCCAATTTTGACTGAGCTCACCATCACGTCGGTGTGCATCCCCATGAAAGAGGTACGTGCCGCCTCGTAAATGGTGTCCTGTGCCTGAGTCCGTATGTTTCTCTATTGAGGAGGTAAGTACGGCTCTACACTGCAGAGGGAAGACTGACCAATTGTTCCTTGGTGAAGAGATACCCATCATCGAGACGGGTACGGAGGTCTTCTAGGAGCTGAGTGAAGTCGGCCATGCTGCCGTCCTTGTTGGCTTTCTTCTTTTCGTTGGCGTGGGCAAAGGCGATGGCCAGCTGGTAAAGACGCGTCGCTAAGTCAGCCTTTGTAAGACCGCCGTCGACTGAGCCAAGCTGAAAGCATGCAGAGCATCAGTGCACGTCGCGAGGGGTGAAAAAATTGCGTATGTACCTGATTCAAAATCTGCAGATGGTTTCGCTGAACCACATCCAGCTCCATGTCCTTCGCCAGATTGTCGATGAAGAGCGCCCCGATAATAGGTTCTGCGGCTTGGTGAAAGGGGTCGGAAAGAGAGGGGTCCATGCGGGGGGTGGGTGACGCGTCACCATGGGGCACCATGGCATTGGGGTCACTGGGGAAGACAAAACTGGCAGGGGAATTCATGGGGAGTAAGTCGCGAAAATCACTTGAAGAATACAAGTTGGCTCACACCTTATATAGCCTTTTGGCGCGCATCAGGTGCTCAAGGCGCGTCAGACGCGTTGTTTATACACAATATAACTCAGCACAGCCGCAGCGACTGCCTGATAAAAGGGGGCGGCCAACAAATGGCGAAACCAATTTTCCCCCTGTTTCCCAAAACGGAAATGTCTCAGATCAAGCCCGAGTTCTCGCCCTCTCCCTCTCCCTCTCCAACCGGCCGTGCACCCAGGCCGACAGCACTTTTGACCAACAACCTCACCCATGGGTAAACCCCCATTCATTTTCGTCCATTCCCTGGCTGATACAGGGGCCGGGCCAGGTTATTCAATGGTGGGGCCCTCGACAGCCAGGTTACCGATTCGCAATACATCAACGACCTCACGGAACGAAATATGGCGACTCCTGTACGCGAGGGCAGTCACAGTCCCATCCACGATACATCTTTCAATTCCAGTGGTTCATCCGACACCACTTACGACCAAGAAGAGGCGTATTATCGATGTGAGCTATTCTGTTCTATAATCTGATATTACTCTCACATCTTCCCCAGGGCAAGCTGCCCATTCTCAAGGAGACGAGTTTGAGAAGCCCCCTGGAATTCAAGGCAAAACCTCCATCCCTTTCCGTCAAATCCCATTCTAAATCTTTACAAAGCTCTTGATGACCCTATGGACGACTCTGTCCCTATCAATGTGTGGCCCTCACGGCCCTCGACGCCCATGTTTGAGGTGCACTACGCCACACTCAAGCCTTCAGAAATTCAGCTTTCGGCGACGGAGGCGAGAATAATTGCAGCAATCCGTTCGGACAGGGATGCGGAGCGCAGGCAGTGGATGGAAGATGAGGCTCACTGGCGCTATGATCAGTGCGCACGCATTGCTGCCCTTGAATCTCTCCTGGAATACCATCGCATTGCTTTCCCGTCCCAGTAATTTCTTTATTTTGCTACAATATGTTATTATCTTTCCACTTCGTGAATTTGAAGCTGTATCTGAAATTATTGGTTGAACGAGAATTTGGCTGGTCCTGTTGAAATGCCCTCGTTGAACCCTTGACTGACCGTTTCGACGGTTCCTCGGAGGTGTTCCAAAATGGGTAAGCGAATTTCCTTTTTAGTATTGTAGAAGTAAAGTATCTACGCATGCGTCGCTGCTAGCTCATCCATGGTGCTAAGAAGTCCCAGTCCCATCTCCCACCGACTGTCCCGCTCTCCTTCGAGACGCGCAAACTCTTGCGGATCCTGCCTCTGCAGCTCATCCGATGTACGAAACTCATTGTCGACATAGCGCATCAGCGCGCCGGCGGTGAATTGCGTGAATGATGTGCGTGTGTCGCCTTCTTGTACTGGTATGTTGGAGTGGGTGATAGTGGCGGAAGGGAGGAGAATGAGGGCTCCAGCGGGGAACTCAATCACCAGCTTCAGCTCCCACAAGACGAGGTGGCCTCCCTTGGTCGCGTCAAAATTTCCAGCGGATTGAATGGCACACCAACCGAAGGGAACATTTTGAACGTCGCGATGCCGAAACGTCCAGACTTTGGGCCCAAAGTTGAAAGCCGCACACGAAAATATTGAGTGGGGAAAAATTCGAGGAAGGTGCGGTAGGTGCTGGCGAAGTTTCCTGTCTTGCGTACGATAGTATTCATGCAGCCGTGGCGCCCACAGAGCAAAGGCAGCTGCAAAATACAAATACGGTTAGTCTCGACGCAGACATTGAATGACTTGACGCACAGCTCGCAAATGTTGCCATACGAGCAATATGCTCGTTCGCAAGCAGTCGCTCGGTCATGGCGGTGTAGTCGGTCGGCATCAGCCACGATGGAACCTTCGCTCCTTTGCCGAATGTGAGCCCAACATTAATTACAGCGAACAGGCCACGCCGGTGTTTGCGCATGATGGCAGGGAATCTGGCAGCGGTTCCCTCCTGCATGATGGCGCCAAATGCAGCGGCTACCGAGGTTTTGTAGCTGGGATCGCGAGGTTGGCCAGCGAGGACTGCAAAAATGCGGCCCTTGCTATCAATAAGAGGGCAGGGATCTCTGCTTCCATCATAAGCCCACGAAGGAGAAGGAAAAGGGCACGGAAGACGTACATTCCATTCCATTTGATCAGCCGAAAATTCAGGCCAAAAATAAGCTCAGTGAGGCTGCGGCATTGCTTACTGCCCCTTTTTTCCCCCGGCTGCTCGACCTTTGCACCATACGCGCCGCGGGCAACAGGAAGTGTAGCGGCATCCAGAGAGGTTACGAGCGGGTCCGTACCATGGACAAAGCGATGAATGGTAGAAGTGCGAGGGACACGGGGAGCTGCGGCGCGTTTCTCCATTTTGCGCTTCTTGCTGCCTTTCTTGGCCCTGGCCTTCCCTGCGTCTGACTTGGGCTTGGCCGGACGCTGGCGATGAGGGCCGCTATGTGGCGGAACAGCGGCGGAAACCACCTCGTCGAATGAGGGGCTGCGGCGGACTTTCTTGAGGGGAGGTGGAGGGATGTCATCCACCTCGTTGAGGGGGGATGAAGCAGGGTATTCCCAGTCAATATCTTGGACGGCGTTGAGCGGGTAGTCCTCGTCGATGTCACTAAGGTCATCGTGCTCTTCGTGGTCTTCGTCGCCCTCGGTGGCTATCGCGACTGCGAGAAGAGCTTTGAAGTCAAGATCTTGGGCTCTCAGGAAGGTCTGCGGGGCGTAGAAGGCAAGAGAGGCCTACAAATTTCTAAGTGCCGTGATTGCATAAAACAAGTGCGACTTACTGTGCCCGCTGCTGGGGTCCATAGCATGGGAAACATGCTTAGCACGCAAATGGGATCTGAATGCTGGAAAAGAGAAATTAGTATGGACACAGCGAGTGGCATTGCCATAAATGCAGCCCATCCCTGCGGCCCTGCTTCTGTAGTCCCGGGTTTGGGTCTCCTTCAGCGAGGGCGGCAGGGTCGGGGCGCAGCCCATGGGATGGAAGAGAACAAGAAGAAGAATAAACCGACAAGCACGCACTTCCGCCGGCGGGCGGCCGTAGTCCCGGGTTTGGGGTCTCCGCAGCGCCGCCAGGGGTCGTTTGTAGGGCTGGAATAAATGACAAATGGTACTTACATCGTATCGAGGGCAACACGACGCGCTACAAGGGGCTGCCGGAAAAAAAACGCGTCAGTAAAGTTTGATGGCATGGCGTGCTGGTGGGCTCAACCGCTCGCTGGCTCGGGGTTTTGAACTCTTGCCACGTGTCCAGCAAGCACTCGAACCCAAAAATCATAAAACACAGAGGGACTTACCAAGTATCGAGCTGCAAACGACGTGTTGTGGGTGTTGGTGGGTGATGGGACGCGTTAAGTCACGGTGTGACGCCGTGACTTTCCTTTGTCTCACCGACAGCAGCACACCCGACCACTCGCGCGGAAGGCTCTGGTCGTTCATCGCAGAGCTGAGCAACTGAACCAGAACTACGAGATTTCCACCAGCATCTATTTCCAACCGGGAGGAATCAAGGTGCGTTTGTGTCTCCGCCCTTTTCGTGCCGAGCTCACAAATTCCTGCGGCAGACCCAGGCAGTCCATTCACAGACGGGTTTCATTTTACACCGGTAATTTGAGAGCTGGTTGAACTGAATTCTGTGTTGAATCAGTGGCGCCTGTATACGATCGACGGCATTCGTATCCCACACAACAGTAATATGAAGAGCCGCAGCGAATCTGGAGTTGCCGCTCGTCGTCTGCTCACCACCGCCGCGATGTCCGCTACCGCCGAGTTCGCTCTTCGAAACTATTGTCATCCCCTCGCGCTCATACCCGCCCCCGAGAACGAGCACACCCGCGATACCAAGGAGGTAAAAATTCTTCTCCACAACAACAAGACGCGCTAACCGTACCGCACCTAGGCGGAGGAGGCGGAGGGGGTGCACGAGGCCCTCAACCTCGACTCCACCTCCTTCTCGCCCACCGCCCTCCCGTCCTCCGCTCCTGCGCTCTCGGTGGGCGGCGCGGCGCTGGACCGGCTGTTCGGGGACGCGGTGTGGGGGCGCCTGCCAGTGGCGGCGGGTGCGGAGGCCGAGGGAGGGCAGATCGGGGGGAAGGGAGAGAGGGAGGCGGAGACGCGGCTGAGGCGGACGGCGTTGGGGGTTGTTGGTGTGTGCGTTTCTGCTACTGATGTCGTGCGACCGACGCTATCACTCTTCCCTTCGCATCTATCTCTTCCCTCCCCCCCCTCCAACGCTGGGTGTGTCCGGCACTGGGGCTCACGGGGCGAAGCCGAAGCCAGACCAATGTAAATTTTAGATTACGACAATGAAATACCTTGGCTTTGAAGCTCAGCAAGGCGCTGTGTGGCGGGCAATGCCCCTGCTGCAGCTCCGCGTCCTCGTCCCCTCCCTCTTTTTGTGCCTCTCCCCCTTGCACCTCTCTGTGCCCGTGCAGCGGATGTATTTGGCGCCGTGTTCTCGCCAGCGGCTTTCTTCTGCTGGACCTCGCGAAGGATGCTGGATTCGATGATTTTGTCGGTGGTTTCCGAGTCAAGAACTGGCGAATTGATTCTGAAAGGCTGGAGATTGACGGCGTCTCGCATTTGGCACGTATTGAGAAGCAAGTCGAGCTTGGCACCGCCATGAGCAATCATCGGGCGCGTCTGCTCCGTTGCTTGGCGTTCTTGGTAAATCCGACGGAACCCAGTGTCGGCACACTCATGCACAGCACAATTATGCTGCACGTTGACCGTGCACAAAATGTCCTAAAAATGCTGAGTGCATTATTGACGAAGCGTGAAGCGAAGTACCTTCATTAAGACGAGAGACCACTGCTCCAGTAGACTAATCCCAGGCATACCGTATGATGGATCCGGGACGGTACCAATCACAGCGGATTGCAGAAGCACGGCCGAAGGCCGTTGGCTGAAGTCGTCCGCGCTGCCTTTAATTTGCAGTATCTCTCGAACCTGGGCGATAAACGTCGTCTGGTTAGGGAGTTTAGCAATCACGAATGCGTCGAGCTGGCAGTGGTCTCCATTGTCTAGATACATTTCAGAGCTGGTTTTGAGGAGGGCCGGTTGAACAGGGTTGTCGCGGAGTGAGTGGGGCAGCTTGGATCCCGCAAGGGTTGCAGAAAACAAACGCGCAGGCTGCTTGTCGCAGACGCAAATCCCGTGTGTTCCTTTTTTTTTGCCATCCAACCCGAGATATTGAGTGACGGTATTCGGTAAAGAAACCAGACTAAGCGGCCCAGGTCCGGCATGTGCCCAGTCTTTCTCTTTGCGGGAAAGTTTTCGGTTGGCAATGAGCTCTAGTCGCGATGGCTTAGTTGCTGGGATGGGAGAGGGATTGGCGGCGTTATTGGATGGAGTTGTGGAAGAGGGAGTGAGGGCGGCATCGACCAAAGATGGTTGCATGAAAAGGCCGCCGCTGAGGAGGTGGCGGATTCGGTTACCTTGCGCGAATGCCCGCGCAATGTCCCGGGACGGTGCATGGCGGTTAGAGTGTACACTTTTTGCTCGAATTATGGCGTTGAATGACTCGAAAGCCTCGGTGGCAAAGAGGATGGCCGGGCCAAAGCGACGAATGTGGGCAGGTAAATGGAGAAGGATGTGGAATTTTGGTTTATTAAACCACCGAGTGGTCCAACGCGCTGCACACGCCAAGAAGTGATTTATTTCGGCGGTCAAAAGAGCCTGGAGCATTGTCAGCTCTCGACTACCAGGAACGATAAGAAGTCGCTCACAATGTGTGCGTCGATGTCCTTGATAGACGGCTGCCAAATTAAAGGAATGAGTTTTGAGAGTGCAACCCATGTTGCGAGGCAGTCTTTGGAGACGAGGTCATAAACCACGAAAGGGGCTGCTTGGGCGATGGTGCGGAAGTCCCGACCAACCAGGGAGCCTGAGTATTGGACCAAGGTATGTCCTGCCAGCGGAGATATCCCAAGGCCGCTGACATCGAAAGAATTGAGACGGGTTTCTAAGAGAGACTTGACGTCGTCCTTGGTTTGGAGTTGGTTCTGAACAAGATCGCGCCACATGTACTTCACGAATCCCAACAAAACAACGTGAAGAATCTCAACGGGTGTGTCGTGATGAGGGTCAAGTCCTGCGAGTCAAGTAGTGACTTAGTCGAAATGCCCGAAAAAGAATGGGGTAGAAAATACCCTGAATCCGCCACACGGGACTGGTTATGTCCTTGGGTAGCTTCTGGCGCTGTGCGTCCAAGGCGGCCTGCCGCTCTTCCTTTCCTCGCTTGTTTTTGTAAGAATTGAACAGTTTTTCGAGGAACACCATTTGAAAGGTGTCTTTTATCCCAGACGCTGTACGCATGTTTTTGACTTTTGTCTTGGTATTGAGGGTGGCGGCTTCATCGAAGTAGGTCCGCAACTTCTTTGTGGTCTCTTCTTTGGTGCGTAATTTCCCAATCTGAAAAAAGGGTGAATTTGAAAATTGGTGGTCGCTGTTCAAAAGGACGACTACCTTAACAAAAGATTTGACCCGGAGGATAGTCTGCTCCAATGTCTCCTTCGCTCGCCTCCCACGGCTCTTCTTTGGCTGCTCGGCGGCATCCGGGGTGGCTGAATGAGGTATGGGGATAGGGTCTGTATTTATGTCGTTGACATTGGTTTCAGTCACTTCAGTGGGGATTTCGGGAATCGGAGCAGGGGATGGGTTGGGTGTCTGCGTGGCGGTAGCGGAGGTGAGCGGCGCATTGGGCAAGCTCTCATTTCGAGGTGCAGAGTCTATATCGCTGCCCGCGTCACTATCTGTATCCGTTGCGGCTTGGCTTTCGCTGTCGCTCGCATTTGGGCTGGCGGAATCTTTGGAACGGGCCGCGGTGGCATCTTGGTCGTCCAAGGAGTCGCTACCTTTGACCCAGCAGGCTCTGCAGAAATATTCCCGCGGAGCCCAATGTGACACGCAAACTCACTCTGCATGGGATTGTCACCAAGGAGTGCCAGAACAGACGGAATAATTAGGACCAGTTCGTGTAATTCGCTGTCCCACGCCCAGATTCCGTCCTTCTGTCCGGATCTGTGGACTGGTCAGTTACAATGAACGCCGGCAAAGAGATATGCATACTCAAGCTGATCCAAAACTCCATCAAGCATCTCCAGAGGAGGCGCAATATTAGATGTGCAGAGGAAATGTACGTTGTATTCCTTTTGTGACTCTTCGCGTGGGAGTCCTGCAGGCGTGAATAGAAAACTATTGTGTTCGTTCCATTTTTTTGATAGATTTCCGGAGGTATCATCGCAGTACAGCCAAATCGGGAAAGCAAGAACACGGGCTCCCTTCGCGCGTTCGCGCCAAGGGTTTCCAATAACTGGATCGGTTAAATCCCAAGGAGAGAGGGCTCCGGAAAGGGGGTCTTGCATGTCTGTTGATTGCGTTAAAGGAGTGATATCGGTAAATAAAAAATGCGCACCCTTTATCTTCGACGGATTGGGAAAATTGTAGAAAGAAATATCCGCCTTGAGCTTGGGAAAACTCTTCAAAAATCGGGCCTGAGAGACTTCGCTCTCGCTCTGGATGACTCTCCAGTTCTGTCCAGTTTCGGTGGTGATAACGACCAAGTCCCCAGCATTTTGCAACCAAGACTTTATCGCGAACGAACCAACGAATTGGCACTGCAGAACTTCCCGTCATCGAGCATTGCTGGCTCGTGAATGAAGTAATCTTGCTTTCCAATGCGGGCCATTGGCGTGGTCTGCGAAGACGGAATTTCCTCGAGCCAACGCTTGCCTTGCCGAGCCTCTGCTAAAAGCTTGCCGGTGTCCTCTGGATAAAGTCGAGATGGGGGCGAACTTTTGGATTGGACATTTCCTAGCAAATCTTATAAGCATTGGGTCATTTATCTGAGTCGCTAGATTTTTACTCACTTGGGAAAGTATCTGACCGAGGCTATTAACGTAGTATTTATGCCCGAGAGCACCGTCGTATCCTATGGTGTCAATGCCGCAAAGCTTCTGAAGCATGACATTGAGTTCCTGCATAGATTTTACCGAGGGGACTTCGTCGACGTTGTTGACTTTGAGGAGCCAGAGGAAAAGCTCCAGTTGGCGTTGCGAGAAAACGGACCGAGGGAGATGCATTAAGATATCCAGCGTACACGTCTTGAATTGTTTAGCTTGGTCTGGCTCGAAATGTATAAATGCACCTACAATTCTGTCTGTCCACGGGTACCATTGACGAGAATATTGGGTGTGGTCCCGGTTCCGTGCACGCTTCTCCCGATGGCCGCTGTCCTCGTCGTCCCCGTTATTGACTACATTGGAGGTAAGTTCCGGCGCGAATGGGAAACGAAGTTCATACCGGTAACAGTTGGCTCCTGGAGGTCGTCAATATCATCTTCCTCATCAGATCTCTCCTGCATTTCGTCGTCGGAGCCGGCATCCATGCGCTGGAATTGCAAAAGCTGCTGCGCAATTTGGCCCGCAGCTCGGGCTTGAGGTGATGGATCCAGCTCGGTATTGTCGGACAAACCCCAGTCAATAATTCTGGGTGCAGGTCGTGTGGGAGAAGGGAGGCTCTGGCCAATCAGCTGCTGGAATCTCGTCAAATGGACCGGCTGGAGCAGATAACGAAGTGAGCAGAGCCTGGATGCCATCTGTGACGAATGCACTGAGAGGTAATTCATTTGTTTGGGTCGCTGAACTTGTGGGTGGGGGGCTGGATTTATGCCGTTTCAGAGCATCCAGGTGGACGCCCCTTCCCTCATGCTCGCTGAGACGATGGCGTTCGCGGGGACGGAGATCTTCGCAAACCAGGCAGCGATAAGTCTTCCCTCCGGATACAGTGGTGGTGGGCTCCCAGACTGTAATTAAAGGCTTGAGGATGCACGAAAGTGTTCAGTACTATTGAAATGCTCACCAGTCGGATCCGGATCTGTTGCAGATTCCATCGAAAATTGGAGGCGAAGCGGAGGCGTACTTAGTCCAAGTCAAGATAGGGGCTCCAATCAACTGCCTGATTTAACCCCGCAGAGAGCGAGACTGATCTCAGCCCACGGTGTTGAGCCTGGACGCGGTGTGAGTATTGGACGGGGGTTGAAGCCAATCTCGGTTTAGACTAGCTTCAAACGAAGAGTGGACCAAAAGATATAATTTAAATTACAGCCTCACGACAACGTAATTACGGCCCGGGTTTCAGTTATGATTTACAATCAGGTGAAAATGATCTAGGCTGACCCCAACCGCATTTAACCTCTGGGTGTGTAAATATGTTTGTAGTGTCTGTCTACGAGAGACTAGGCTTGCCCCCCCGTTAGCGGAGTTTAAATTTGGTAGGCGGGCTTGGGCGACTTGGGCTTGGACGGGCTTGGGCATGCCCCCAATTACACCAAATCTTTACACCATAGGGAATTCGTCTGTAACTGCCCAATGGTGCCCCGGAATCATTCCCTGCTGTTGGAATAGCCGGTGAGCGAGCATCTCGGCAACCGTGGGAATTGGATCAGTAATCAAGGTCGGGATTACTGATGCGCCGCCCGAGGATTACTCAGCTAGTTCACTAGTACTTGTGGTCGAATAAGTCTTGGCGTATGACAATGATGTCAACTGTTGGTGTATCACTTTGGTTCATTTTACCATGGAAGATGTGTCTAATAGTCAAGGTCTATATTTTGGTGACATTAGGTCTTGACCCATGTGATTATGGGGGCCAGGAAGTGTGTGTCATTTTGCACATCAAATTTGAGCCGATCCTGATGGCGCATCACTGCAGTTGGATCCGTGCAGTATGACGAGTCCGTTGCAGGCGTCATATCCATCCCAGTGACATTTTGGTTTGAATCAAAATGTCATGTACTTGTCTCAAAAAACACAAATTACTAGGCGCCAACACTTAACCCGGTAATATTAAACTTCGCAGTGAGCTCACGAGAAAAAAATTATGTAGGCCTTACGTCAACGAGAGCCGAGAACATCTTGATGTCGCCGGCGCCGATAACGCGTCCAAAAAAGTGTCGACATTCACAGCAACAACGCCAATAAAATCCAACGCGCCGTCAGTGCCTCCAGATGCCGTGTTCCCATCACCATCATCCAGGTCCTCATTCTGCTCCTCCAGTTTGCTGCTGCCGCGCTTTTCCCGAAAATTTGCGCTGTCCTTTTCTGAGCATTCCCGGCATTTGGCGTTAACCTCGATCCCTGTTCCACTGAACTTTGCCTTCCAATATTGTGATGTTACCTCCTTCTCTTTACGATACTTGCAATAGCGTGTATGCGCTCCCATGTCCACGGGCTGGCGTCGAAGACTGATGGTGAGAGAGTATCGACGGTCACTGACTCACCTGGTATGACAAGGACGTGTCAGTGAAATCCCTTGTTGTGTAAAAGGTCCTCGACGGTGTATTGGCACTTTTGATCCGAGCTGAGCTTTCAATTGCGCATGTGATTCAAAGACCCTCCCTGCAGTGTTTTCCTCATAGCTTCACCGCTGCACCAATGACCAAGGTCTCGCAGGCATTTCAACTCAGAATTGGGCAAGACACAGGTATTTTCTGTTCTGTCGTGGGCAACATCTGCATGGTCGGTAATGTGTCGCAGGCATTTTGACTCAGAATTGCGGTGGCTTTTGAATCAACAAGACACGGTTAATGGTCGCCAACGTCTCAGGCATTTCGGACTCAGAATTATGGTGGCTTGAATCAGTAAGACACGGTTATTTTCTGTTCAGTCTTGGGCAAGCTCTGCACGGCAGAGAACATAAAAATTAAAAACTGGCGAACTGAGTTGTGCAATATTCCCATATTTGGAAATATTTCGCTTCCTGTGCATTCAGAAGTGGAATGAGTAAATATTTTCTTGAGTGGTTGTGTTTGTGTGCCTGAAACGAGTCCTCTGAGCAGAGAACATCAAAAATTAACCATGGGCGAACCGAGTTGTGCAATATTCCCGTATTTGGGAGCATTTTAACTTCCTGTGCATTCAGAAGTGGAATGAGTACCAATTTTGTCGCGTGATTGTGTTCGTGTGCCTGAAACGAGTCCTCTGTGCAGAGAACACAAAAATTAACCACAGGCAAACCGAGTTGTGCAATATTCCCATATTTGGGAATATTTTGCTTCCTGTACATTCAGAAGTGGAATGAGTACAAATTTTGTCGCGTGATTGTCGTCTGAACTGTTGTTGATGGTCAAATGCTGGTATTTCTTTGATTTATTATTGTGCTAATGTGGGACTTGCCAACTTAAGTTCTACATACTACCACAACCTATGCCAAATTAACAGCAGTTTCATAATATGTCCATAATAATCCATGGCATTCAATTTGTGTGGCCGTGCAACCAAATGGCTGGTTACTTTTTGTGATGCTGAGTAAGAAGAGAACACTTTAATCCAAATAATTATCTCTTGGGTTGCGAGTACCTAGCTTCTCTCTCACTCACTGGGAGGGACTGAAACCAAGCATAATATTTCTCCTTTGGATCTGGCGGGTGACATTGATAAATGTGAATACCAATTGCGATGTAAGAAGAGTCTACTGCCGATATTGCTGGTGTCAGCCATGAATAGTTGAGCGGCCGTAGGGCATGACAATTTCTTAACGCCTTTTTCAATGCTTGCATGGGGATTTCTTGTAGTCTTCCCCAAACAAAATCTATATCTTTCCTAGTGAGTTTCTGGATAGGTTCAGCTTTTACGGAGAAGTCCTGTATGAACATCCTGTAAATGTCGAACTGAATCTTTTTGTCACCCCATGTCGAATTCAGCAAAATAGTACAGTGGTGGCTGACCGGATATCGGATCAAATCTTTCAAACTCGGGTACATATATACGCACGCTATCCACTACGACCTCGGAGAAGTGTACTAGAGTTTACTGATAGTACCGAACTAGCATGTGCATAACAAAGTGTTACTGCGGACCATTTCAATTCGATGAGTTCCCGGGGCCATTTTCTGTAGCCCTAATCACTGCGAACATTTAGCTATTCAGATCGCGCTCGGAGGCATTATGTTCGCTTTCTAGAGCACAATTAGTGGTTTACATTTTGACCCTATTGCCTTTTCAATAGTCCACATGCTGGGACATGTGATCTGACATCCTGCAGACCATTTCAATTCCAATGAAGTCCCAGGGCCATTTTCTATAGCCCTGATCACTGCGAACATTTAAAGCTATTCAGATCGCGCTCCGAGGCATTATTGCGCTTTCTAGAGCGCAATTACTGGTTTCAATTTTGAAAGGCGTGATCCTATTGCCTTTGAAATGATCCACATTTTGAGGCACACACATGTTCGGATGTCCGGGATCCAATTGCAACTTCGCGGATTCCCATATACAGCAGCAACTCCGCAAATCAAATACATGTAAGAATCCCGGCGCCGGGGAATGATGTGCCGCAAGTACAATTACTGGCTCCAACACTCTAGGCGTTTTGTGCCACCATTAGCGAGTTTTCGCTGCAGCCATTCAATGGCTAATACTCACCAAAAATGGAAATTTTCCATGGATCTCCATGTATTTTCCCCACTTTGAGTACACCAAGTTGACGCTGAGGATGGCCTCTATTTGTGCTGGCAAAGTTCCATATTCAATTAGGCCCACAAGCGAAATCGAAAGCCATTCAATGGCTCGAATGGCTCTGCGCAAACTCTCTATTATAGGGCATTGTCCCCCAGCGCTTTGGCTATGACAGGTATGCACACACATGAGTTAGGCACCTCTGTGGCATTTCTAGTCGGAATATTCCGCTTCTTGAACTGTGAATAAATAAAAGTATTTGCTGGCACCTCTTAATGAGGTGGAAGCCGTTAAAGAGGTCCGTTGCTCATGCGCGCGACGCGAGAAACACCCTGCGGACAACGCCAAACGGGACAGCCGCACACATGACACGTGTTTGTTTGTGTCCCACGACTCGCTTACGAGCTGTCAAACGTCTTTGGGGGGGGGGGGATTGATTATACTCGCGTGGTCCACAACATGAACAACGAGTCTACCGAAGACAAACATGTAGGAATATACGGGTGGTTATCCATACATAAACCTACAAGATGCCAACGGAGCACACATCCATTCCAGGGGGGTGATTGCTACTAGACGCTGAGCAACTGTGGACTGGCTGGCCTTCGAGTAGGCCGGACCACCAGTTAAAACCCTGTGGGACCTGGTTGGAGTTCTCCCCTCCCAGGTGTAAATCCCCGGTGTCCACCAGTACACGAGAAGCTTGTCGTAGGTCTTCCCTTTGCAGGATGCATGCAAAGAAACCACAGCGTGTTGACCTTCCAAGGAAAGTCCACAGCCAAACAGTTCAGCATGTTCAACCGAAGGAAGCCAACAGCCAAACATCTGACACGGGATGTAGTCGAGTTTCTTGCAGGGAGAAAAAGGTATGAATTGTAAACCGGAATTGAAGTTCTTAAATTGCACAAAGAACACCTGCTTGACCACAGGTGCGAGTGATTAGAGGGCCGGCTCATTGACGATTAGCATCGGAGTTGAATCAAAGACTTGAAGAACTTTGTAGGCCAATTTTCCCAATAGCGGTGTGATTTCCCTTCTTGATAGTAGTGCGCGAAAGAGGTCCAGCGCTTGCGGGTGTTGCTGTACCAAGCCCGGAATTTCTGTAGTAACCTTGTCTAAGAACTCTTGGCGGTGTTCATTCAGTTCATCATGTTGGCAAGCAAATAGGGCATGGGCCGGATCCTCGATATATACGTAGCAGAACCTGCAAAGTCTCCACTGCTCAGGAACAATATCCTTCCCGCGCTCTCTCCACCGGCGACGCTCTATTGCGAGGCTGTGACTTGAGAGTGTGAGCTTGGTAAGTGCCTTCCGATGTTCGGGTTGTTTGATTCTCAGATAATGGCGGAATTCAAGATTTTTCTTCACCAGTGCGCCGGTGTCCTTGTCCTTCTCGAGTCGCCCAACAAGTGAATCTCGCACTCGAGAGGAGGATTCAATTTCATTGTCAATCCAGGCTTCCATGGACTGTTCCACCTTTTTCATGGCAATTTCTACTGCCACTACATCCAGATCCGGTTGGATGTCCAAGTCCACTGGAATATACAGGCGGGAGAGCACAATGCGCAGATCATTAATCCATGAGATTTGCTGTGCACGTGCCAAAGTCAGCGACTCTTGTAACGCATTCCATGCCGGTCTTTCGTGTTCCAGTTTCAACATGTAACAGAGATTGCTGAGTGCGAGGTAAACTCTTCGATATTTGATCGGCCATATTCCCGTCTCTGAAAAGAGCACGGCACGCAAGCTCCGTGAGCCCACACCGAGCATTCGTCCTGAGGAAACGGAGTTGGACCTTTTCTAACAACTTGAGGCTTTTCGTGTCTACATCGAGACAGACATCGCACCCGGAGGTCAAATACGGGTCCACCCGCGCCATGTAAAGTGTGCGAGCATCCCATGCAGGGAGATGGCCAACAAAACGGTCAAGGCTCAGGATTACGTTTGCAACCGTGGTTGCCTTTTTGGCTTTAGCTTTGTAGTGTTCGCTCCAAATGAATTTTACACCAGTCTCCACCCAGATCCCGAGATAGCACGCTCTTTGAACTTGCTTGATTGTGTTGCCGCCGAGATGGAAGGAAGGATAGTGTTTCTGATGCGGTCCGAATATCTGATACACACACTTTGCAATTGAGGTTTAGCAACCATTGTTGTTAGCCCAGAACTGGGCACCGTAAAGGTGACTTTGGAAACCGGGGGGAGCTCCAGAGGCGGTCAAAATATCGTCGGCATGCTCCACATTTGAGATTGGGATGCCATTGAGCTCCATGTCACTTGGGTGGTTTGCAAGAATGAAGTCGGACATGAACAGATTCCACAGATGGGTGAGCCCGGGTCACCTGTTAGGATTCCAAGCAATGAGCGGAATGCAGGCGCAAACCGTCCGTCCAGTCTAACCAGATAGCGAATACGGTCATATAAAATCTTGAGCCATTCAATCATAGGCCCCGAGATCCCCATTGTCGCAAGCTTTACCCAGAGTGTTGAACGGTCTGTCCCGGGAAATGTGTTCTTGAGGTCGAGATATGCCACATACAACGGCTTGTTCAGTGATTGCGCCTTATCAATGAGGCATAGCAGTACAAAGACATTATCATTGGTACGGAGATTGTCTTGAAATCCGTTCTGTGTTGCAGGAATCACACCAATGTCCCTCGCACCCTCGCGAATTCTGCGATCGATGATCAGCGTCAACATTTTGAGCATGCAGCATTCCAGTGCTATCAGACGGTAGCTTGACGGATCTGTTGCATCCTTGTCTTTCTTGAGGATTCCGATTAGAAGAGACGTAAGCCAGAAACGAGGCATGTCTTGATTTCGGAGACAATAGAGGAAAAAATCCAAGAGCTTCTCATTCGGTATTGCCATGCAGTCCTCGTAGGAGAAACCGTCCACACCCATCGCCGTATCAAGGCCATGCTTCTTGATATGCTTCTTCATTTCCTGTATTTCTTCGAGGGTTATTTCCCGAGTATATGACTGACGGGAGATGTATCTGGCAGTGGGTTGCATATCTTTTGCCATTTTGGCGTTGAAAGCAAGTTGATCAGCGTTGTGTGAAAAATGCAGGTGTGGCCGTTGGATAGTTCAGGCGAGCTTCAAAGTCTGCAGACAACTCGATCACAGTGACTTTTTGCAGCTCTTGGGCGGGGGTCAGTACGTTTGCGCACAAGTCCCAAAACTTCTTAGGTGTATCACATGCAAGAAGCTCGGACCGCAGTGCGAATTGCAGCGCATGGACTTTTGCGCGGCCCCGATGACTCCGTCCTGTGTCCTTGTCCGGAGTATCCTCCCCGGTTCTCCATGGTTTAGGTTTGACAGGGGGGGTTTCTTCTAATGATGTTGAGACTTTACGCTTCGCCGTGATGGGACGATCAAGATGTTCCTTGTTACAACCCATGCTGGATTCAATGGCCGCGTTAGTGGTTTCATTGTCAAATAGTTCGTAAGGGCCAGGTGTGGTCCGGGCACTTTTTGCTAAATTGAGGGCATGTCGTTTAGCTTGATTATCTTGCTTTGAGTCGATGTAGACAAAGCGTGTGGCTCCATGCCTTGCCGCCAAGAGTCGTACCACAGATTTAAAGATGTCGCCGTTGTTACCGGGCCATCCGAGCGCTGTATTCTTGGCCGCAGAGTAGCAGAGTTGACGGACAACCATCTTAGAAGTGCAATATATAACCAGGCTTCTGCTTAACCGTAAGTTAACCGCCACCCCTCCCGCCCTAGCCCTCGAACATGGCCCACTTCATCAGAAATTCGAAGATAAAAACCAGAAAAGCAGGCCGAAGTTGTGTGAAGCCCCGGAAAAGCTCGTGAAAAAGGCCGAAAAAGGTAAGAAAAAAGGCCCGAGTCCAAAAAAGGCGAAAAAAGGCCCGGAAGCCCTCAGAAAAGGACTGGGTCAAGTTGCTGATGTGTACTCTCTCCATTTTACTGAACTATTTCATTCAAATCGACAGTCACGCGTCACGGACCCCCTCTGTCGATGTCGAATATTGGTCGATGTCACGCGTCACGAAGCCTTTTGTCGAACTTCCAACAAGCCGTCACAAGTATCCTCCTCCCCCCCCCCCCTAGAGCGCAAAATTTCCGTAAGATTGTCGAAATTTTGGAGGGTGTCACGCAAAAATTCGGCCGTTGTCGAAATGTCGAATAGGTAAATCCGGTCACGCGTCACCCCCCTGTCGATTTGAATGAATAATTCAGTAGTATACTATACCTATTCTTCCATGACGATTTTGGCTATGACCAAATTCTCCGCTTGGTGAATGTTTGAAACCGGGGACGGTTGGTGGGCTTTGCCGCGAACAGCGCGCTACAGAGATTATTGTCCAGGGTTCGGACTAAACACCGTTGGATTTAATCGGTCCCCGATAATTCCGACCGAATTCCGACCCGCACGTGCCAGTGAAGGCGTGACCTGGCAACAGAGAAGAATTTCGAGCCCACTGCCAAGATGGACCCACTGCAGTCAACCTCCTCGTACAGCTCCTCGTACAGCTCGCGCGATCGGTCGTCGCTAGGCTCCTCCTTCTCCTTTGGACCCCAGCAGCTCGCCGACCTCTGTCTCGACGAAGCAAACTCTTCCCCCGCATCCAACCCCAACTCGCGTTCCCTCGATCCCAATAGTTCCTTTCTTGACATCTTCGATGGCTCGGATAATGAGCAGCGGGTATGGTTGATCGCATGCGGCTCTGGCGCCACGACGCGCTCATGCAGCACCTCTACGCGACCGTCGCGTTCTGGGGAGATAAGATTGTCAGCTCGACCAGTGTGTATACTCATCCATCCAGTTCTATTTCATCCTCACATCCAAAGATGATCCAAACGACGCCTTTTGGCTGGCACAGACCTATTTCATGACCCATCAATACTCCCGTGGCGAACGCTTGCTCACACGTCCCTTTCCTATCCCCCCCGAACCGGCCTTTGATCCCACGGCCGGCACCCACGACGTCGAAGGGGAAAGGGCCGGATACGCTCGATACGCCCGACACACCCCATCCGACGACCGCGCGCCTACCCATGGGTCCCGGCGGGATAATCGAGGTGCCTGAGGACATGCAGAATGGAGTGTCGCGGCTCGTGGACATGAGTGTCGCTTGTCGGTATCTTGCGGCGCAATGCCACATGCGCCAGGGTAACTGGACGGACGCGATAGAGATGCTTGGCGAGGCAAATCCATTCCGCAATTCAAGGCAGAGCGGCCCCGCCATCCGCAACCTAGACGGCGGCATCAAGATTGAAGCATCTATGTGCAATCTCAGGGGCATCGTCATGCTGAAGCTCAACCGCGTCAAGAAGGCGAAGCAATGCTTCATGGAGGCACTGGCGCTCGACGTAAAGTGCGTCGATGCATTTGAGCGGCTCGTCGGTGGGGAGATGATGACCCCCGATGAAGGTACATACCTAAAGCCCTGATCGCTGCTGCATCTTAACATTTTTTTCAGAGTGGGAGTTTGTCCAATCTCTGCCATATACCTCACAGACGCCGAGGGATGCGTCTTTTCGTGCAGCTTATTTACACCGCACGGCTGCGGAAAAACAAGCACACAGCTGAGCACGGCCTCGCGCACCAGCGCCTCGTAGAAGAATACGGCCTCGGGGACAACCCGGATGTGCTCTTCAGCTTTGCCGAAGCCCTCTACGCGAGGTTCTGCTGGTCGGACTGCTTCGCCATTACGACTCGAATTCTTGGCCTGGTCTCTATTCACAACCCTACGATGCTGCTGCACATCGCATGCATGTATCATCTGTCGCACCTGAGCTCCAAACTCTTCATTCTCGCGTGCGAGATGGTCGATCGTGAGCCGGAGAGAACCCGATCAGCTGGTACGCAGTCGGGGTCTGGTATCTCAGCAACTCCAAATGGGCGGAGGCCCGGCAATACTTCAGGTACATTCGCTTCTCTCGGCCAAATATCAGCATAACTTTCTGTAGTAAAAACGTCCTTGATGGACCCTCGGTTCGCGTCGACTTGGGTCGCATTTGCGCATACATTTGCGTTGGAAGGCGAGCATGACCATGCCGTGACGGCTTATTCGACTTGCGCGCGGATGTTCACCGGGTTTGTGTTATTGGGCTTTCCCTCGACGACCTGCTCACCGTCGGCACAGATCCCACCTTCCCCTGCTGTTCGTGGGTATGGAGAATATTATGCTATCGAAGTATGCGCTAGCGGATGAAGCTCTCAAGGCAGCGCAGGCCATATGTGACTGTGATCCGCTACTTATGGGCGAGCTCGGTGTGATGGCGTTCAACCACGGACAGTACGAGCGTCCTCCGTTTTGGCGCATTTTGACCCATTCCGTTTGCAGATATGAGAAGGCCCTGGCGTTGTGCCGAGAAGCGCTCGATCTTGCACAAGTCACACAGAATTCGGAAAAATTGTGGGCCACGATATATCTTAACCTGGGCACATGCTTCCGCAAGCTGAAGCAAGTACATCCTGTGAACTGACGTAACCAGATACTGATTGGCACCCAGACGCTACCAAGAGGCACAGAGCGCCTATCACAAGGCGCTGGAGCTGGACCCTCAGCACCCCGTCGCGCTGGGCTTTCTCGGCCTAGTGTACCACCTCACGGACAACCTCGACAAGGCCATTGTCAAATACCATGAGGTTTGTCTTATTGCTTTATTCCTCGCTTCACGCTAATCCTCCCTGGGTAGGCGCTGTCCGTGGACCGGCTGAACCCGCACGTCATGGAGCTCCTCCAGATTGCGCTCGAGCAGACGACAGCGCTTCTGCCCGAGTCTCTGCCCAACATCGGCGAGTTTAAGCACAGCATCCGGAGCCTTCGGGACAAATTCTGTTCCAGGCAATCACAACCTACAAATCTTTACAGCCGTTTGCATAATTGATGACAGTGGCGACAAAATAAAACATTTCACAATATTTGAAAGTCTTGGCTTTCTGAGCCTCTTTTACTTCCTCTGAACGGTTTTCCGACATTTTTGATGGTACCACACATGTTTTCATAAGGTAAAGTACCTTACAATGCACTTGAATCAGTGCAAACCGTTCAGTTGAGGATTGGCCGTTCCGGCGCCGCATCAGACGGGCTTCTTACATACGCGTGAACATTCTTCGGTTCCTTCTCGCTTCCATTTCTCTCGCTCTTTCTCTCGCTCTTGTCCGCCACACTGGTGACAGCGTGCACGCTCTCCCATCGCGTATACATACCATCACGATGCCTGGCCGTATCGTCCAATCCCAGTGGCGGCCGTCATTGAATGTGTATTGTTTATTTGAACATATCCTCTGACATGGGTCGCGGCTACGTACGGGGACGCCATTTTGCTCAATTTTTTTGCGGTTTTAATCTTCCTCGCTATCCTTCTGAAGCAACCGAATCTACCGTGTCTAAAGTCCATACAAGCCGGCGAATGGATCGTCACTCGAGTTCATGATGCAAATCCACTCCATCGTATTCGCGACGCTGGTAGCAGGGCCGGCACCGTAATGTTCCTCGATGAATGCAAGTACACCGTCCGTACCGGCGCTTACTCCCGAGGTGGTCCACACATTCCCATCAACGATTCAGACCCAGCGGGCTTGGGCAATCCAGTTCGTCCTCGGACTCAGGGCAGTAGTCTTGACCCACACTGCTTTGTTCGTTGTCGCGTTCCGGCCGTCAAGAACACCTGTGGCAAAATACACACGGCTCAGGTTGCGTGAGAGAAGGCAAAACATTCAAAGCATACCAGCGCGCGCAGCAAGACCCGCTCCCGTGCACACCGTGATAAGGTACTGCAGCTTTGGAAACACATCGCGTACAAACGCGATGGTCGCGTCAGAAGCCTCGAGGAACTCTGCGCCGAAGCCGCCCGGGATGAGCAGCACCTCTATGGGTGGCACATTCGCGAATGAGTGTGTCGGAAGCACGGATTGGGAGAAGTTCGAGTTGAGAGTGTTGTTTGCGGGCAGTGGCTTGGAGGAGACGGGGTCCAGGGTCTCCGCGATGATGGCGAGTTTCATGGGGAACTGGAGGGAGAGCAGGTAGAGGGCTTCCATTGGGCCATTCACATCGAGTTATTCGAACGTAGGGGAAAGGAGCAGCCCGTAGGAAGACGGGAGCGAGCCTATGCAATGGGTGCATGCAAGAACGAAACTCACAGAAGACCGGCCCGACCACTAACGACATTGCCGAGCCTATCGACGGTGTACAGCTTCGAATGCTCGTTGCGCGGGTCGTTGATGAGCGAGAACGACTCTGTCGGGGAGTATGGCTTCGAGACAAAAGCTTTCGCAAATTCTTTCGCTGTTCCCTCCCAGTGACCCGGCTTCACGTCTGCATTGTAATAGTCGCACGAGAATTTCTCGTCGGGGCCGGCAGGTACACCGATGGTGGCGGTCATCACAGTATAGATCTCTTTCATGAGCTGCGCCGAACAAGGTCAAATATTCAAATACATGGAAAGTGAATCAACAAACATCTTCCTTCTTGAGACCCAGAGCACGAACGATGGCGTCCGGAGAGAACGACTCAGCACGAAGGTTGACGTGAGCACGGCGCAGAATGAGAGCGTGCTCCCGGAGCTTGGTCTTGAGGAGCGAATTAAGCGGGCCCGAGAGAGAGGAGTGGGTGGATTCCGGGTGGACCGACTGAGGGACGTGACCGTAACCTTCGACGAGATTCACGACCATATCCCACTGATCTGAGCTATTTGTGAGCGTGGTGGGCGGCATTGAATCGCATCTCGTACCTCCATCGCTTACTTATCAAATCACTGGACAAAAAATTCACAACTCGGTCGTCGATCGGGCTGTCCGCAAGCTCCATGAACGGCTCAAGGTAGTAGTTGACTTTGTTCAATTTGTCGTAAAGGAAAGGATACGATTTGTCTCACATCAGACCAAGTAAAACACGATCAGCAACTGTAACTAAACCTGAGAGCTGAGAGAGTTGGAAGTCGTCCAGCTAGAGCTTCTTCATCACCTAGTAACAGAACACATTACTGGAGGCAAAGAGCCAGCAGCATCCAGAATTCTTTTGAGTGGGTGAACAACATAAACCGAGCGTGCGTGCCACAGAAATGTAGAACGAGCGAGGTAATGGGGCCCATCTTGAAGTCGCCGTGATTATTGAAGACGTGGATGTGGGAGATGGCGGCGGAACGAGTGGTCCAGGCGGTCAAGATATCCGAGTGCGCCAAGATAGTGGTACCGCGAATGAGCGCCAGAGGAGCGCCGCTTTGTGCCCACGCTAGGAATAATAGCAAGACGCCGTCAGCTTGGGTATGCTATCGAGATAGGGAGCCGAAGAGCAAAAGTGCCCCCGAGTTCGAGCCGAGAACTTGAAAAAAAGCAAGCCACATCAAGATCTCGAATTAACGGACCCGAATTCGACGACCCTCGCAGATTTTCAGCAGTCAAGGGATGGCTGATTGAATTAACTTAAATAACTTGAGAACTCATGGCCGCTGTGCGGGGCTTGCGCTGGAAGCCAAAAGAAAGTAGCAAAAAATAAAAATAGTACAAAACCAAAAGAGGGACCGGCGTGATTGAACCCACCGCCTACCGCATGCCTACACGCCAGCGCTACTCACCATAACCACTCGACAACGACTGTCTTGGCGAGCATGTAGAGACGCCGGGAGATGGCTCCGGGGCAACACGTGAGCCGATTAGATTAGATATCTCCCTCTTTATAAAATTAAGCATGACTCCGCCTGCTGCGCAATCAACTGATCTTATTGCTTCTTTTGTTGATCTGTCTCCCTCTTCTCCCTCTTGATAAAATTAAGCATGTCCAAAGCCTTTTCAAACTCCGCCTGCTGCGCAATCAACTGATCTTATTGCTTCTTTTGTTGATCTGTCTCCCTCTTTATAAAATTAAGCATGTCCGAAGCCTTTCAAACTCCGCCTGCTGCGCAGTCAACTGTTAGATTAGATATACCTTTCAAGATAATGTCAGAGTGGGGGAGGTGTGCGTCAGTCGAGAGGCCGGCAAGTGGCGTGGCACAAACAGAACTTGAACAGAACACAGAGACAGTTTATCACCAAATACCGGCTTTTTTTGATCTGCTGACATAATGAAATTTCTTCCGAAAAAACATGGTCTTGAGCAGAAACACTGTAGCACTGTGAGTACTGGCCCAATTCACCTAATTTCCGGATATGTTATGCATCTGAGGTGGGGCTTTGGGACGGTCTACTCTAATAAGCAGTACTATTGATAATAGAGAGCTTGTGCCCAAGCGGCATGCCGCTTTGTGCATTGTGCAAAAGCGGCCTGCAGCTTTTTACGAATTCTGCCTGATAGTCAAATTCCGACACCCCTATGCTATCACACAGTCATAATGGCCTTGAGAGGAAGAAAAGAAAAAAGCTGCATGCCGCTTTTTGCACAATCAAAAAGCGGCATGCCGCTTGGGCACAAGCTCTCTAATATTCAACACAGATGTATTGACAGAGTTTATTCTACGGAAATCCTGGGCAATAAAAGTATAAAACTTTTCTTCGAGACCCAGGATTGGCCGTGGGAAGGCATTTCCAAGCGGCTTACATAAGGTGTTGGGAACCCACGCCCTCTATCTTAGGCGTTGAGGGTAGTGCCCTGGCGCCAAATCTTCTTGATTGTCCTCTCGTCAATATTGCTGATTTCGTTTTAGGTTGTAGTGGCTACCGCTAAACAGCTCGGAGTATAGCAAAATGTGGTACATTTAGCGTCGGAAGCGGCAGGATTCCTCCCAGGTCAGGACACTTGTCTTCGACGTCCATCCTTCTTAATTTACGAATATATATCTCAAGCTTCAAATACATGGAGTATCCCAGGTGCAAGCGACATTTACACTTACAGGGGTGCTCAAAATAAATGCGGAGTTGCAATTAATTCCATCAGTTTCACTTCAAATTGGCCCAAACGACTTGGTATACACAAATTAGTCATGAAATAGAAACCAACCATATACTTGTCTTTTGGTAATTCGTCAGAACAGCTTAATTTTCTAAGTTGCTGAAAAATTACTGTTTGGGGTTACCATATATGGAAATTTGATCTACATGACATGAAAGGGCTTGAAAAATGGTCCACATTCATGTCTTGAACCAAAGGAATCCACCTTTATTTCAAGACTGGGCTCTCCTCCTTGTCTCGGACCATCCGGTTCTAACAGCACAAGCATTTGAGTTCAGATTCCTCTAGAATTTGAACTGGAGCAAGCCGCAGGTATAGTCTGCATGGTTGAATATTTTCAGACTTTATCGGGCACTATGGAGGAAGCCTTGACGATGCCGGCGTGGACCTAATGAGCTGCGCCCTAAGTTCCACAAAGAGCTGTAATCCCGTCCCGTAGTTAGTAGCTATACGTAGGTAGCTTTAATAACAATTGCTTCTTTTGCGTCTTTCAATCGGTTGTGTGAAATATTCTGACTATGAAGTGCGTCAAAGTGAACACCAAACATTGGCGACTATGCGGACTCTATGTATTATGTGCACTCTGAGCACTATGGCTATGACAAACATGATAGAAGTATGTGGTACTTTGAGCGTCTATGGGTGTCTATGGTGCCAAACCCCGCCCCACCCACCTTTCTATATAGACAGCCTTCTGCTATGATGTCTATGAAGTCTATCTTTGTCTCCGAGGGTCTATGTAGCATTTCCCGATTTTCCTGCCAATGTCCGTGCACCGGCCAACTCCGAGTCACCATAAGATTCTCTCATGGGCCTTACAGAGCATGCAGGCACACGTTGGATAGCGCTCTCTCGCAAAGACGTTGTAAAGGCGCTACCGCCCCTCAAAATCAAGGTCCCGGGTGCGGCAGCGGGAGGGAGAGGGAAAAAACGAAAAAACGACTAAAATTAGCACTATTTACCATGTCACATGATATCCAACTCCGATTTAGGGGATTTGAGGCCCGGCGACTCGAAAAAGTTTGGGACTTTTGCCGGAGTTACCTCCAAGGGAGCTTCCCGACGACTGTGGTTAGTGTTAGTGTTAGGAGGTTAGGTTTGGGTAAGGTATCTTGTGCAGGAGGGTTTGATTTTCAGCTCAGAAATGAATGAAGAGATACACAAGAAAAAGCTTCTTGAGGCTCTGACTTGGCTCTGACCGCGAGTCAACATGCACGTGAGACAAAAAGTCACGTGGAATGTGAGAGTCCCAGAATTTGATGGAATCAAGTAATACCAGTCGCTCATCTGATCCGACCGGACTCCGCTTCAATGATCGTACTTCGGATCAAGACGAAGCGCATTGCGCTGGCACTCTCGTTACAGCCATGAAGCCATCTCCAGTCCTCCCGGTCCTGCCGTCCGACCTTGAGCGGACCATACTGGAAATCTGCGCGCTTGCTCTCCCTGTATCCATTCCAAAGCTGATGCTCGTTGCGCGGCGGGTCAAACTCTGGTACGGTATAATGTTGCGTCGCACGGCACATATCTTATCGTTCTTGAGGCTTGAACCACTTCTGTATCGCACCATCGTGATATTTGCTCCCACCATTCGCGCATATCCCAGGTGCAGCCGGGAGACAATCGAAGAGCTCATGCGCACGAGGGCCCATTTCCTGCACAGTTCTGTTCGAAATCTTATGATAGGCAATTGGGATCCTAACGCCGAAACTGCAAAACGCATCCTGTCTGCCTGCCGCAGGGTCGAAAATCTCTACCTGCTTCTCGACGAGACTTGCTATTCTGCACTTCCGGAACTAGGAGCTAGATCATTGAAGCGCTTGCACTTCAATATGGGGGACCTTTTTGGTCCTTCTCTGAATTCGGCACCGCCTTTCATACACCCGATCTTTTCTCAGATCACACATCTGGAATTGTTTCACCCATCACAAAACCCAGACTGGTCTGGGCTCGCACTCCTTCCCTGCCTGACTCACCTGGCCTTCGATGGCTTGGGTCCCCTCGCATCGTACCTCCAGATTCTGCAGACACGCGCTTCCCTGCGCATGCTCATCGTCCTTCTCTCCTCTCCCAGTCAACTAGGCGCCGACTTCGGAGGGCACACTGCTCTCATTTCAGATCCGCGCTTCGTTGTGATGACACTTCAGCTCTACTTTGCCGACTGGCAGATTGGCATCCAGACCAAAGTGGACTTCTGGATGTACGCTGCAGATTTCATTGCGCAAAGGTGGTCAGGGGAGGTTAATCGTGAGTGCGTCGCTTCGGAACGCTGTTTACTGGAGTACATACATTGATTCTTCAGGTCTTCAAAACTTCCTGAGTGAGGACCCAAGTGTTGATTACACCAAATACGTGAGGGAAAGCGACGCCTGGTATTAGAACCTTGGGGTTGTGCTTGACAGCCTCCGTCACCAAGTCGGGGGGGGGGGGGGGGGGGGGGGGGGGCTTGCAATCAAGAATAGTGCGAATATCCGGACGATCTCAATACGCAAATCTATCAAATATAACGCAGTTCACAGCAAAGCACGCGGATGGACTTGCACCAACGCGGACCGGATGAAACCCATCGTGCAGTGCAGTAAACGAAGTTCAGTGCGCCTACATTCATCCACCTTAAGATGGGCGTCGCAAATGGACACTTTGACTGCAGCAATGGATGTTACTGCTAAAGGCTGTGAACTGCAACTATTCTCTCATAGACAGACACTACAAACATCAGAAGCTCGTACCTCGCTTTGTTTGTAGTCTGTTGATTACCTCGATCGAGTGGTCGCTGTAATGATGATGCGAGTGTGTTTACTCGTCACCTCAACACGACCCAGTATTGTCCGACTTCTTTACAGTCTGTAAAGATCCATTGGACAGACTCAACGATAAGATGGAAGCCTGAAACTGAACAGATTTTTTGGCGGGCACGGGGTTCAAAATGACATTTTGAGGCACGGGGTTTGGAATTGTCCCTCTGAAGAACAGCCGCAATACATTTTTTGCCCGTCCATTCAAATCTTGAATATGGCAAGTGCTCCCTTTACCTCCTTCCCACCCTATGCAACCTACCCCACGTGATTTCCAAATCGGGCTGATCGACTTCTGATGGCCATAGATGCCCAACTTACGGTAGTCTCTCGTAGACAGACACTACAAACATAACTTACCTCGTACCTCGGTTGTTTGTAGTCTGTTGATCAGCTTGATTGCTTGATCGCTCGCCGACCTTATTACAAATCATCGGAGTTTCAAACCACACTCGCGTCATGTCACACCTGGTGACAGTCAACGGCGACGCGTCTTCTTTCTTCTCTGCCACGTCTACAGCTCAACTTTTTACCACTGCACGCGTCAAACGATCCTGAAACCATCCGGAGACGTTTTTGAACTGCCAAATGGACGGAAATCCTCTGCAGCCGCCAATCAAGCTCGTGCGGAGCTACTAAAGACATCCGGCCCCCCAAGTTATTCCTGTAATCGATCTTGCTCCCCTCACCTCCCTCCCGTCCGGCGGTGGGTACGATGTCCACGCACGCCGCCGCTATCGATGATAGGGACCCGCTCATCCAGTATGCTGGCTCCTGGACTGAAGTTGGAGTGGCCGAGGAATTTGACAGCACCAGGACATGCTCGGTGGCGGCGGGAGTGACGGCGACGATCCCCTTCGTAGGTGCGTACGGTGGAACATTTTCCATTATTTCAATGAGCTAACAGAGAGCGATACTGGCACGTCCATCACGGTGTACGGGACAGTGGCCGCGAGCAACCTGCCCTCGCAGCCCATCTGGTCCTTTGCGGTGGATGGTCCCGTCATGAGCACATACACGCCGCACGATAACATCCGACGTGCACCACCTGGCGCTCTGGACGTCGCGGTCCTCGTCCATCACGAACGGCTCTCACCAGCTCGTGGTCCCGCAGACGCGAGCGCCCGAATGGTGCCAGTGGGGTGATCTTCCTGGACTAGATAATGTACACTACGATCTCGGCGTAGGTCGAGGCTTACTTCGTCGACGATCACGATTTACAGATAAAATATACGCCCGCATGAAGACAGTTCGGCTCGGAGGGCGACTTTCCATCGCACAAATCAACGCCGATTAGGGCGATAGTCGGGCCCCATTTTGAGTGTTTTAGCCCTCATCGCGTTGGCGGTCGCCGTGTTTGACGCCGGGACCGCAACTCTCCAGACGATCGTGAGTTGCCATGCATTGATCTATTCTTGCGCGTTAATGACCGTAAATGAAGCTGACATGTCGAGCGCAAACGTCAACGCAGCACCCTACACCGGCTACAGCCAGTATACCGCCTTTGGAGCGGGTCCGCCGCCCGCTCTGTCGCACGGCTACTACTCCGAACAATGGGGTCGTTCGCCATCCCGCCCGACCCCCACTCCAGCTCCAATGTCGCCACGGCTGGTGTCTCGCATAACGATCCCGACTCTCCTAACTCCGCCTCAGGCAGCCACCGCAACGCTTCGCCGATGCCGTAGACGAGCTACCCCTCCGTGTCGCACCACGCTCCCTCTCTCTCCGGCACGCTCACACCCCACCTCCGACCTGAATTTGGGTTCGGGCTCCGGTGCATCTGGGTCTGCTGAGTATGGTGTGCCTGTCGGCGGGCTGTAGGCGGAGCGCGCGCGGCAGTGGCATGCTTCTACTGCGGTAGTGTTGCGGACGGCCCTAGTCTGTATCTAGCCTTTATTCTTGGCTTACTTGTGTCATCCACTCACTATATATTATATGTTATCACACTAAAAATAAATTTGACATGGACAATCAATTGCACTGAACGTTTGAATCCTTTCGATGGTGTATGCTTCCCGGTTGGCCTTCGTTTCTCATGAAAATGAAATTCACAAGGATTGCACGATTTCGGGGTATCCGAGTCGACCATTTTTCCACTGTGGAATTGTGTTCTTGACGATTTGGGTGATGGTGTGGACTCCCTCGGGGTCTCTCCAGCGAAAACGGGGTGCCATTGTAACCCGGTGCAGGCCAGAGAGATTGAGAAGAGCGGGAGAGCAATGGCGGCGCGGATGTAAAGCCGTGGGAACAGATTCAAACTCCGACGATTAGTAATAAGGTCGGCGACCAATTACAGCCAATTACCCTAGTCTCTCGCAGCCAGACGCTTCAATATATATGTGAACTCGTACCTCGTTATATTGAAGTCTGTTATTAGGCGCGGGGGTCCGATCAGGGTAGGATCTTGTTACATAATTTGCACTGCCACGGTGGCGGTGCCGGCCATCACCGCTTCTCTTCCTTTTGCCAGCGACGCGATTTCTTGTTCTCTGCTGCTGTTTCCTCTCGAGAACCACCCAATTCACGTCTCCAAAATCATTCTCAATGGATCCCGCTCCAAATTCGACCCTTATCCGAGGTAAAATTGTCCGCTCGCACACCCGAAAGGCGCCGACCCCAATCCGACCATTCCAGCGGCTCCACCAGTGAACTATGACTTGTATAGGCCCGAATCTTCGAGTGAGGCTCCAGAATCCTCTTCTGTCTCTCCAACTCCCGAGTTTCCTCGTTTGCGTCGGACTGCAGTGGATATCCTCGGGACCAAATTGTAGCCATGGATGAATTTCTTCGGAGTTATCCCTTTAATTCCATCGGAGACTTCCTCTCCATCTTATTTTACAATCGTCCGCATGGAGAATTTGATCCCCGTGGCCCCACCCACGCCGTCGCCGTCACACACTTTCTTCGCGGACGGACAGATATAAGAATGTCAGATATCATGCTGCTCATCTACCATCACCGCGGTAGCTATCCCGCGAAAGATTCTAGCCGCCTAACCGAGAGGGAGATGGTGTTTTGCACGACTCGCGAAGCCAATACCTTCCACCATGCTCGTCCCTTCATATTCGACCTGGGCCGCAACGCTTGTCGCAGCCGAGGCTCGGAAACAGATCGGTCGCGTCACCCGCAATGATCCCGAAGATCCTGATGCCCGAATTCAGCTACGCGCGAGCACAAACGGTCGCCGGAAGGCGGCTTCACATGTCGTCACTTGGGACAACTTCAAACATCTCAGTATCCAGTGTCTTGTGGAAACCTATCAGCTGAAGCTGAGCCTGCCAATGTTTTTATCCAAGTACATGTCCGCCCCAATGGAGAAAGGAGTTTTTGTCGAGTGCAAACAGCGGCCTTATCCCATGGTGAATTTCTTTGGGCTCGGGTATGTTTGTTGCTTATCGAGCTGGTAGATCCTGATGGCAGCTAAATCATCTTTCATCATTACCCGAAACAAGTACCCAACGGTGTCGATATGTCCGACATTCCGCGATCCAGCGGATCCTATTCTGCCCTGTACATCGACGAGGATGGTTATTTGTGTCACGATGAGGAGGAAGAAGACGAGGAGGAGTCAAACTGTTCATTGGATAGGGAACCAGAGCGTGAGGGTTCGTGTTCATGGTCGTCATCGTGCTCGTCGGGTTCGGAATCGGGTTCATCAGCCTTCTCAGAATCGGATACGGCAGCGGCTGCTTTCTGTTTCCTTGCCTTCCGTGTCGCTCTCGCTTTCCTATTGGTCTCTTTCCGAGCCTCGTCGCGTCTCTGGTGTATGTCCACCTGGAGTTGACGAATTAAATGAAACAGCGATTCCGTGTGAATATCTCGGTGATACAACTCGTCCAGCAGTGGAAGAAGATCCGAGGATAACAATTGATCGAGGATAGCGTCTTGGGGTGCGGGGAGCAGAAACAGTGAAGGTGGGTGGTGGCGGAAGCGTCCAGCAAGTTGTTCATCGACACGTAATTATTTTCGGAATTTTTTGAGAGAGGAATGCGCTGGCTTACATTCCTTTGCCTTTAGCCTGAGCTTTCTAGGTTGGGATGGATCGTCGCGTGGGCCGGAAGTTTGTGGGATTAAGCGAGGTAGTGCGAGAGCGGTAACTGGGGCAGCGTAAGTGATAGTTTTGTTGGAACAGGTTAAGCAGAGTCAGCAGGGTAGAGGACGCTTAGCTGCAAGACAATCCAGGGTGGTGAGTTCCAGGGGTGGATTTGCGTAGTGCCGGTTGAGGAATGAATAATAGCACCATTTCTCAATAAGGAACTGCGCCTTGACTGTATCCATCGGAGCGCGAGGCTTCTTGAGCATTACGACCTTGTGGCGATTGGCTGGTGCCTTAGCAGGATTGGGAGCACCTGATAAAAGTGAGTATATGCGAGGCCTAAAAGTTGAGACGAACCTTCAAGCTGTTTTATGGCAGCTGAGATTGAGCTAAGTTGAATGAGAACTATTCCACGTGAAACTGTTTCTGGTTCCCGACCTACGCGTCCTTTCTCCTGCCATACAAATTCAACTGTTTTCGCAAATCCCAGTGATACTTATACTGTCAAGAAGCTTTCTCGCGTTGATTCCATTCGTAAATGCGACAGTAGAAATGATGATCTGGCATTGAGGATCATTGTCGATGAGGTGGATGGTCTGCTCGTTGTAAGCTGGTGGACAAAGATTGTGGTACATGCGGACGCGGTGAAATTTGTCGGCGGTAAGGGGTTGGAGACGCCAGATATATATATAGACTCGGAAGACGAGGTCGACAACTGCACAGTAGATACGGGACGGTTACGGGACACCGTATACCCGTACCGTACCCTGAATTTTACGGATACGGTGCCGATCCCTAGGTTTTGCGCCCGATTTCATCCTTCTAGCAGATTTTAGGTGCCATAGAGGGGTGGGATCATCGGCTAGGGTTGATTGTTGATAGGAAGAACAAGAAAACACGTCTAGATAGTATGGAAAGAGGATGAAAAGAGCCAGAGTTAACGACGCGACGGGGACGCGACGACAGGCACCGCCACCGTGGCGGTGCAGATTATGTAACAAGCGCTTACCCTGATCGGGGCCCCGCGCTTAACAACAGACTACAATTACCCGGCGCGCGGTAAACTACAGACTAAACTTACGGGCACAGTGGTAATTTCTGCCACCAAGTAAACACGAATATTCCTTATAATGCTTCTGTACTTGTCAAATAGCCTTTTTGCGCACCAGCCACGTCATGGCTTTCACACGGTGCGCAAATTTGGTAGGCAAATGGCTCCAAAAGCCATTTGCACTACGCGACTTGATGCGGGTGTTTCTCGGCGAGGTGAACGATGGTGCTTTGCTCATATTCATTACTGACCATTGTCCCTCCCCGTCCTCGGCTCCCATTTGGCGCGCACTTTTGACTTTTGGGCGCATATATCCACCTCGCCGTGCGCCGCCGACTTTCGATGGTCGTCTGTGCCACCATAGCCCTTCATTTCCGTTTCCTATCTTCCTCCTCGGGCTGGGGGCAGAGCTCAACTAATCGTCTCGCGAGAATTGGGATAACGCACCAAGGACTTTCCAAATCCATCAGAGTCTCCGACTGTGAGTTGAGGACCGTCGTCGGAAAACTGCATCGTAGCAAAGCCATCGCTTTTTGCGAGTACTGCGAGCTCGGCGCGGGATCTGAATTTGCAGGACTAGCCAGCCAGCGCCTCTTTCGAGACGACGCGCCTCCGTTGTTGCGGCGCTTCTTTGGAGATGATAGATCTGCAATTGCGGGACCGAGATCATTGTCAACGGAAAGGCCGAATGAGGCGGCGTGGTCGTCGAAGGTGCGCAAGAGATTGCGGTATGGCATATGTCTATACCATGTCGAACGAGAAACAGCCTGGCGGACAGATTTGCAGAATTGGGTGTCGCGCTCGCTCGCGCGCCAAGCCCGAATCACCGCCTATCGGATCAACGGATTAGTCGTCAACGAATACCTTGTCAAGATTCGGCATTTTCCGTATACGCAACGCCGGGTCTCACCCACGCCGTACCCACCGACGCTGGGTCCGTCCGAGCGTTTGACGTTCATATCACACTGTACAACACTCCCCTTGATATTTACTTCATTACATACTTCATTTCTCTTTTGTTCAATCCTCAATCTCACCGTAACTATCATCTTCTTGGCTAATGCCGATCCTCTACTATTGTTTTTCTTTTGTGCCTCTGTCTCTTGGTTCCGGCCGACTATTGTACTGATATTTATCTTTACTCCACTTTCTCTACTCTCTCTCTGTATAAATACCTTACTTACTCTCAATACAACCCCAGCTTTTGACTGCCCACTGTGCACTGCTTAAGTTCATCTCACACCTTCGCTCTCGCTCTCGCTCCCGCTCTCGCCTCGCTCTCGTCGTCTCGCAATCGTCCTCGCCATTGCCTCCGTCCTCGCTTCCACGTCTTCGCCTTCGTCATCGCATCTCTCGGCCACTTGGTCTCGTGTCATGGCACTAGGCTATTTTGAAACACTCACATTTTATTTGTTTCTACCGCCCTACTTCGTGTAGCTTACTTTTATTGTTAAGCTCGCGCCTAGTCGGTCGGCAGGCACGTCATGGGCACAGTCACAGTGAAACTCTTCGGCAGAGTCAGGAGAAGCCATTTCGAAAAGGCAGCAAGGCAAAAAGGTTCCAGCAAGTATTTCCTGGTCGGCGACGCACGCGTTCGACAAGCAAAGTTTTTGACAGGTGGCGGTACGCCTGCTGATGTGAGTCGAATTGAGTCGAAAATTTGGGTACCTGCGTTGGATTTGAATTTTCACTATCGTAGTATGTATTCATTCATCGATATTTTGAAATCATTACAAAACTATGCATGACAAACTGAGTGTTGTCTCTATCTGTCTCGATTTGACTCGATTTCTCAATTTGGCTCGATCTCCCTCGACGGGATTCTCAATGGGCCTAAAGGTTCAGCAATAAAGGGTAAAGTGATGCAGAACTCACTGGGGAGACACTGTTTACCACTGATTTTCGAATTCCTTCAGTATTTCTTTGATTGGGGGAGAACATGGTAGCTGGACCGTCTTTAAAATGCACCTGGCAGGCAGGACAGTGTGCATTCCAGAGCTCGGGGAGATGGCCGGGAATACTGTTCAACGGGGCTGGGAATAAAATCCTTGGTGCCCGTCAAGTGTCCGTCCCGGCGAGTTGTTAGGAGCCCGTTTTCCGGACAACTGCAAACTGTGCATTCCCGAGCCCGGGGACGGTGCCGGCAATATGACTCCCGAAAGCGTATATAAGACCTGCAATTCCTGCAAGATTGCCCATCATTTCCTGCGCCGCATTCACTGGACCATGTTACGCGCATTTGTAAGCAAAGCATCTCCACATCGGGCGAAATTCCGAGGTGACTCTTCTTCTTTCCACCCTTGCGGTCGCAAGTGAAAGTCCGAGCCCACTTCTATCCACTACGATGGTGGCAAGTAAAATGGGCCACAGCAGATTCAAGGTTGATTGCCTTCTCTGCGTTTTATTTGTCTCTCTATTGACGTTACTAGTCACAGGAATTTTGAGCCCATACCCTCCGCACCGTGGTCGAAAGCGAGTCTTGGTCTCCTTCTTTCCACCCTTGTGGTCACAAGTGAAAGTCCGAGCCCACTTCTCCACCACGATGGTGGCAAGTAAATTTGGCCGCAACAGTCTCAATGTTGGTTGCCTTCTCCTGCGTTTTTTTTTTTTTGTCCCTGTACTGACGTTACAAGTCATAGAAATTTTGCTCCACTCCCGTGGTCGAAAGCGACGGTCCTGGTCTCGCTCTTTCCACCCTTGTGGTCGCAAGTGAAAGTCCGAGCCCACTTCTCTCCTCCACGATGGTGGCAAGTAAAATTGGCGGCAGGAGTCTCAAGGTTGGTTGCCTTCTCCTGTTTTTTTTTTTTTTGTCCCTGTACTAACGTTACAAGTCACAGTAATTTTCCTCCACTCCCGTGGTCGAAAGCGAGGGTCCTGGTCTCGTTCTTTCCACCCCTGTGATCGCAAGCGAAAGTCTGAGCCCGCTTCTCTCCACCACGATGGTGGCGAGTAAGTTTGGCCGCAGCAGTCTCAAGGTTGGTTGCCTTCTCCTGCGTTTTTTTTTTGTGTCCCTGTACTGACGTTACAAGCCACAGAAATTTTGCTCCATTCCCGTGGTCGAAGGCGAGGGTCCTGGTCTCGTTCTTTCCACCCCTGTGGTCGCAAGTGAAAGTCCGAGCCCACTTCTACTTCTCTCCTCCACGATGGTGGCAAGTAGAATTGGCGGCAGGAGTCTCAAGGTTGGTTGCCTTCTCCCGTGATTTTTTTTTCGTCCCTGTACTAACGTTACAAGTCACAGTAATTTTGCTCCATTCCCGTGGTCGAAAGCGAGGGTCCTGGTCTCGTTCTTTCCACCCCTGTGGTCGCAAGCGAAAGTCTGAGCCCACTTCTCTCCACCACGATGGTGGCAAGTAAATTTTGCTGCAGCAGTCTCAGGTGAAACAGGGTACGTATGCTAAATGTAACCGCCATGGATTCGGATGCGACGAAATCCTGGGATTCCATACGTGCTACCGCCCTTTCATGGTGCTGATTCTAGCGGACACCAAAAAAAACTAAAGTTGCGGTCCAATCCATGGTGCAGTTTCATTTTAGGCGGGGCGCAGGTGAAACAGGGTACGTCTGCTAAATGTAACCGCTATGGATTCGGATGCGACGGAATTCTGAGATTAAATACGTGCTACCGCCATTTCATGCTGCTGATTCTAGCGGTCAGTAAAAAAAACTAAAGTTGCAGTCCAATCTTTGGTGCGGTTTCATTTTAGGCGCACCTATTCCCCTAGATGTAATACACCTCCCTGGACAGCGAAAATGTGCCATGGCCCCCTCGACACTCAAGATACATCAATTAGTTCCACCTGAGCATCATTTCTCGAGTTTTGGCTGGATGTCGATATCAGGGATAGAGAGGCACGGGGTGCTATTGAGCACAAAAAATCTAAAGGAAAGGTCAAGAAAGCCTGCGGCTTAGCGCAATGCCAAAAAGCCGCATGCGGTTCGTGCGGCTTTTGCACAAGTTCTCTATTTACCGCTCTGACAGAGCGTTTTTCAATATAATACGTGCATGTGGCCAAATCGGCAGGCAACTTTTTTTTTTTGCTCACTCAGTTTTGCAGTAAATAAAAATCCCTCTTACAGATCTTCTTGGACGTTGAAACGGAGCACATTGGTAAGAGGGATAAGAAATCGGATCAAATTTGAAGCCGCGAAATTTCAAACATTAGCATGCGGTGACTAGGTGACCTGCACCATAGGAAGCAACCACGATGAGGAAGATTAAGTGAAAACCACCAGATCATGCCTATGAGGTGTCTCAAGCTTTGTGGACAGTTTTAAGCCCATAAATATACATCGTGAGTCCAGTACACTGGGTGCGGCGGAAGGTTGACTTACGGCTTTTGATGCGCAACTAAATCTAGACTAGCTTGTCTATCGACATTTATTCCCGTAGACAGATCGGTTACCGGTTTAGAGTAAAAGGGTATTATCCTGAATGCCATCTTGTTCCACATAAGGAGATGTACAGTCGAAGCCCTCCTAACCCATAGCTCTATAAACCCATAATCCCTCATACCCCATAGGAATCCAATAGAACCATGCTCGTCCCGCAGAAATAACCCATAACTCTCCAATAACCCATACCCCATAGCCCGATGAGCTGAATTTTTTCAGAACCCATAGGCCAAAGTGCAAGTCCGATAGAGCCGATGCTTTCGTAGATCATTTTGAGTGTGGGTTTTGGGAAGCAGACATGTAAATAAGGTGTCATTAAACCATGTATTTGACCTACTGGTGCTGCATTGGTCAGTTAACACTTGTCAGGTGTGGAAAATTACGATTTGACGATGTCAAAATGAACTTTCGGCCGTTTCCGGACTTCGGCAAGCAAATTTGTCTTTGTTTGTCCTGCTCTACCAACCCATACTCTCTCATAACCCATAGGGTTGGTCGGTAACGGAGGGGTATGGATTAGGAGGGCTTCGACTGTATATGAATTATTGAAACTCAGCGGCGTCTGGCACTCACACCGGAAAATACAAAGCAGTAAATTTGTTGCTTAGTTTTTTAGATTCACGGCTGCAGTAAATTTTGTGAAAGGAGAGTCAAGGACACCAAGACCGCGGCGGAGCCCAGGTCCCGAGTGAAGCCTCGTCAGATTATTTCAACCAGGAATAGTTGATGAATTTAAACTTCCTAAGCAAGGATTTTGATTCTGACCTCCCCGTGAGCAATGTATTCAATTGATGCGGCACCTAGAGAGGGGTAGTTCCCCAATTCGAGCTTTTCTGAGCAAGGATGTTGATTCTGAGCAACCTCACTTGGGGCCTGGCCATATACATTGGGTGGGCCGTGTGTGACGAACAGGTATGTACGCAATATTCCCATCATTGCATGCGAACCGATGATCAGCGTACACGACCTCGAACCTCAGAGCGCTCAAGGATAATAGCTCCAGCTCGAGTGCCTTTTGGCCAAATTGATGAGTATTTGCACACCTGTCTACGTATTTCTCTACCCATACATTCCGGTTCTAGTCGAAGTGATTGCTCGTATGTATCCGTATAAAAAACCGTCGCCCCCCCTGAACTTTTTCTCATGAGGCTGAAAACAGCCCCTCGTGACGAAGGGCCAATGGATGGTGTGGACGAGATCCATTTCAGATGGATAATCCGCGTTTGTGCTGGCACAAGGGGGGCTGCATTGTTGGGGTCGAAAAGGCGACAGTCGTGGGTGGTGCGGAGTGAGATATCTCAGTCTCGTGCGACACTGGACCGGCTTGTCCGTCGGCCACTACCCTAGCATTGTGAAAATACAATTGGGAAGGAGCACCTGTGCCATTGCTGAGGCGGACGCCACCCCCTATAACGCGCCACGAGACTGGGAAGTATCCCTTGCGCATTTTTTCTGTTTTATTGGACCAAGGTTTGGGATGCTGAAGTTTTGATTCACAATTGTTGTCCTTATCTGCGTCTGCGTGGATGCTATGAAAATTTGGTTTGCCGAAGAAAAGACCTAAGAATGATGCAGCTCACAATGAGCAGGAGTCCCCTTTGGCACAGGCGCTACCTGGCTTGAAGAATTTACAGGGTTTGGCTAGAACATATCTCAATCAATGTTGTCCATTTTTGAAGGAAGGGCACCTACTCCTGAATCTATGACGGTTGACTGGCGTCCGAGGAGACTGATCATATGGGGGAACATCAACAGTCGAGTACAACCCGGGTGCCGTGGGCGCGCTTGGAATGAGCTGCACGCCCACGGGGTACTCCAAGTGGCTGAAAGAGGGCCGCCTACTGGGGAGAAATTAGGCCTCGGGTCAGGTGCCATAAGTTAAGGCACCCAGCTGATCGATCGGTAAACCCATAGGAAAGTACCCCACTTCGTTCTTCGAAGAAGAGGGTGGGTGCTTTCTGAATCCGTGATGCTGCAGGTTTACCAAGAAGAGAGTGATATACCTCACAGAAGCAGGGTGCCTTCCCTGCACATTCATGCATTCACAGAAGTAGGGTGCCTTCTCATGCATTCACAGAAGCGGGGTGCCTTCCCATTCACAGAAGCGGGGTGCCTTCTCATACATTCACAGAAGTGGGACACCTTCCCATTCACAGGAGCACGGTGCTTTCTTCTCATGCATTCACAGAACTGGGGCAACTCCCCACCCACAGAAGTGGGGTGCCTTCTTCCTATTCACAGAAGCGGGGCACCTTCCCATTCACAGAAGCGGGGTGCCTTCTCATGCATTCCTAGAAGTGGGACACCTTCCCATTGACAGAAGCGGGGTGCCTTCTCATGCATTCCTAGAAGCGGGACACCTTCCCATTGACAGAAGCGGGGTGCCTTCTCATGCATTCACAGAAGCAGGGCGCCTTCCCATTCACAGGAGCAGGGTTCCTTCTCATGCATTCACAGAAGCGGGGCGCCCTCCCATTCACAGAAGCGGGGTGCCTTCCCATTCACAGAAGTGGGGCGCCCTCCCATTCACAGAAGCGGGGTGCCTTCCCATTCACAGAAGTGGGGTGCCTTCTCATGCATTCACAGAAGTGGGGTGCCTTTGCATTCACAGAAGTGGGGTGGTTCCCATGCATTCACAGTTGCAGAATCGTTTTTAGGCATCCTGAAATCAACCATTTGACGGTACCACTTAATGTTGCCATGACTTGCAACTTAAATAACCTCCTACTAAACTATCAGGTCATCCGCCTGATTATCGACGGCGCAAGGAGTGCAAAAGTGCAACAAAATTCAGCCAAAATGACTTGTTGTGCCCATAAGTACCTCAAGAAATTTGGTAGCAGCAGAGAACTTCGGGAATATGAAAGCGACAGTAAATACCTTCAATTTGAGCCCAAACACGTATTTTACTCTGCATATTACAGGAGATATCCAATATGTTTCTGGGACGCGTCACAAGACGCGTCGTCGCTGTTTTGATTCAGGGGCTTTGCCTCTTCCTGCCAAGAAACCACTCACGCCATGCTCCACGGCTCCGACCCGCCCTCACAGAGGAGCAAAATGCATGACATCATGCTCTGAAACTTGGTCCCGACGCCCAACGACACCTCGCCGATAATCCCGACACAGCGCAGCCCTGCCTGCCCCAGCCCGCCCTTGCTCCGCGGAGCAAAGCTGACATCGCCGACGCCGCCTGCTGCTCCGAGTCGTGCAAGCTAGCCATCTCGATGCCCGCCGTCCCACCCCCAAGTCATGCTCCGCAACACTAATCCATTGTCCTGCTCCGCCACGGAGCGACAAAATCATGCCCCCTGCTCCCTTTTCGCTACTATCCCCCCCCATTCTCCTTCAGGACGTTCCCTCTCTGTGGGAGGACACCCTTGGCGGCCCCTGAGCGAGGCTTTGTCCTCGGCTATGACATGTCAGCCGCTCGAGCCTTGCGGTTGGAATGCATCTACTGTTTACTGTTTTTTTACGCATTTCACGCTGTTACTCCCCTTTACTGTGTTGCTATGCATCTCCTCACGTTGCAAGCATTTCTCGCCTTGATATCCCAGGCCGCTTTCGTGCAAAGAAAGGTGTGTTTATTTGCAAAACGAGCTTTCTTCAACTCTTCATCGCCGGAGTGTGATCCAGTCTCGTACATGTTTGGTAGTAGCATTGAGATTACCCCGGGACGGAGACACTCGTGCTCATCGTCACCTCTGCCGAGTCTTTCCCTCCTGTCATGCGGTGCTCGTTCCACACGTTCTTACCCTATCGGTGAAATCAAACCACCTGTGAACCCAGACTCCCACCCTGTCTGTGATTGCATTGGAGGTATGCCGCTCTTCCTTTCGTGCTTGCTAAACGGGTGCCTTTACCATCCCTCCATATTGGGGCGCATAATTCGGTACATGGGGCGGATAATTAATGGTGGTGCATTGGATAGCCACAGCAATTCTGAGTTGAAATGCCTATAGGATCATGGCAATTGGTGCAGCCGTTGCCAAGCTATTGGGCAAACAGTGTGAGACGGGACCATTCAAATGAACAAAATGTCTAAATTGGGATTGTGCCATCAATTGAATGCAAAGTTTGATGGCTTGGGTCGGATCAAACCCAGATATAGAGGCTATTTCAACCCAAAATTGAACTTTTTAAATGCACAGCTTGGCCTTGCCTGAACAGAAAATTACGGTGCCTGGTGCATTGGATAGCCACAGCAATTCTGAGTTGAAATGCCTATAGGATCATGGCAATTGGTGTAACCGTTGCCAAGCAATCAGGTAAACAGTGTCGCGGTACCGTTGGCTGTCTCGTGTTCAACTACTGTCCCCATTTGTAGACCAGTTTCTCGATACCCCATTTGTGCAGCTCGAAAAAATGCTTCGCACAGATAAAAATCATCCACCTGACCCATCTGTGCTGCAATCAGCAACCAAACGCAGTTTCTCGCAGCAAGTCCTTACTGCGCCGCACGTATTTTCATTCATCAATGACGCTGCGGCCACGTACACTCCCAAGAATTTTCCACACATAAATACCGCATAGTTTCCGGCCTTTCACAGTCTGTCGCCCACTTCTCGGTCCTCAATTTACCGCACTGAATGTCTCTAGCTCGAAGGTTCAGCGTTTGTACTTGCACTGCGGACTGCTACTCATCGAATCAGCCCCTCAATTGACACCCCTAATTGTCTCTCTTTTTCCACGGTTGCTCGAGCACTTTCCGGACTGTGATCCCAAATTCACTCCGCATTTACTGTCTTGACTTCAGTCATTTCAATAAACTCGTGTTTTGCAAGCCTGATGTGCTATTCTTGTACTGAACCACTGGTTCGGCATTCGTTGCGCATGGCTGGCTCACTTCTGTTTCTTCACAAGCATGACAAGTTGCCCACGGATTAAAAATTAGGCAAGAGCTGGGTTCAATATCTCGACTTCATTGGGAGCAAACACCCTGTATGAATTCCACTCGAAGTTATTTCAATGGACTTTATCCCTGACCTACCACTTTCTGATGCACAACAACGTGCTCGTCATCATTAACAAGTTAACCAAGTACGCTGTCTTCATTCCATGCACCACTTTTCTTCCCACAGTGTCCTAGTCGGGATGCGCAAATAAGTCCTTTTCCACCCGATGCCAACGTACGTTGACTCCACCCCAAGTAGGGACTCAAATTGCCTAAGCACATGTGGTTTCAACTTCATTTCAGGCTTAACGCCCTAGGAACAAAATGAAACTGCACCACATGGCAGACTCCTCTACAGTGGTTTGAATCGCAATGTGGATTAACGTCAAGTTGATACCCACCAGTGATGTTTTACCTCAGACTGACCTGCAATTTCACAGCATGTCCGCTTGCCATCACTTGACACATGACGGGGTGAAAAAAAATCGGATGTTGACGGAATTGTACAAACAGCTATAACTATAATACAGAGAGTCATATCTTTATCATTGCCCAGTCCTGTGTCATATCACTAGACACAATATGTCAAATGGGTATGTAGTAGGGAGAAAAAACTTTTGCTTTTTGGCTCGACTATGGGTGCTATGAGGGTGAAACCTTGTAATGTCGTTACCTCTGGAGGAGTCAATCCACCACTTAAAACAGTCTTTCTGGTCGATTTTCTCAACTCTCCTCCTTGCAGCGGAACTCGAGAATCTCGCTTCCGTTGCACTTCCGGTGTTTTGAAGACGAGAAAAGCGGGCAAAAAATGTCCTTCCGAATGAGAGGCAGGGGTCTTTTATATTGGCCCGGAATCCCTCAGGAAGAGTGCGTGGCCTGTCGGCCTGTTGGTAATGATCAGGCTGCGCGAAGGCTATGCCGGAGGCACCAGTACTATTATGCCCAATGGGTCTGATAATGCACAATGGGTCTGATAATCACGAATTCCTCCCTCATATCTCACTCTTTCCTCCCGGAGTTTTTGTAATAGGAGCACATACATGTAGTCTACAATTGTGCAAAATATCTAAGGGATAGCACGAGAGGAAGCTATTGAGAAAATTTTACCGTTGATCAAGGTTTTTGATCCAAAAATAGTTATCCATGTTCTCGACTTCCCGCTCAACCTGCAACCCCGGCAAAATTTGACGGTTTTTTCTGTACGCTGCGGGTAGGGTAGCCTTTTGCCTCTTCAGACTTTTTTTTCGGAGTGTGGTTAGAGTGATTAAGAAGTAAACTGTCTTTAGTCACACAAGTCACAAGGCGAGCTGATTGTCATGCTCCATAACATTTCTCTCTCAAACACTCCGACAACGGCCTGAAAAAGAATTCTGAAGAGGCAGAAGGCCAGCGGCACAGTACAGAATACCACTCAAATTTTCCTGGGTGTTCTGGGCCCGGTGGAAGCCAAGAACGTCGATAACTATTTTGACATCAAAAACCTTGATGAACGGCAAAGCTTTCTGAATAGCTTCCTCTCATGCTATCCCTGGGATATTTTGCATAATTGTAGGCTACATGTACATGTTTCTACTACAAAAAACCCCGAGGGCAAATGAGAGAGGAATTCGCGATTATCAGACCCATTGTGCATTATCAGACCAATTGGGCATAATATTAACTGCGTGAGCTGCGATCTGTCGAAAGAAAGCTGTGTGGAGCTCAGCTGCCGGGTTGCAAATGAAAGGGCAGTGACGCACAGTGTTGAAAGGCAAAGGAAATCGAGCATTGAAGGGGTTAAATCGGATAAATGGAGAACAGTCCAAACACGCACAATGAAAAGCGCAGGATTTCGTTAAAGAACGGTTAATCACCGCCTTTTCTGCCATCAATATTGAGATCATCGGCATTATTCGGCATATTCTGGAGGGAGGCTCCCCCAGACCACACCTTTTTGCTGGCACTGCCTTTTTCCCTGGCGCGAGGCCTTTCTCCGCTGGCGCGGGGCCTTTTTTACGTCTCCTATTTTTTTTTGCGGCTTAGTCCGACTTTTTGACGGACACATCTCCAATTTTTCACTGTGTTAGATGACCAGGCAAATTGTTGACTACCAATGATGGTCTGCCTGCAAAAATCGGTTAAAATTTTGAAGGAGATTGTGTGTGATTGAGCTACATACCAATTGCGTCACGATATGGAAGGAATTCAGGATTTTCCACCTCCAACAGCTGTGCAACATTTGCTGCAATCTCTGGACCTTCAGGATTAAGCAACTGCCATGCATGTTCCGTTCCATCATTTCAGTCAATTGAGCTGTAGAAATTGTCCAAGTCGGAGAGCTGTCAGTTGAGCTGGAGGGTCTCGAAACTGAGGGACCCAGTGGATGGACGAGAGGACTGGGAATGTCTATAACAAATCGTTTCCGTGTGTCCCGAGTGTCCGAGTCCTCCATATCCAGACACAGATAGTTTCCGATCCATTCCCAGAAGTCGGCAGAAGAGGAATCCTTTCCTTGAGGATTTTTCATTTCCATGATTTGACTAACAACCATACCATTAAAATTCTGGTCTTCAAGGTCTGCCAATGATGCTGCTGTTCGGACAGATTTGTCCTTGCCAATACAAATTTCCTTTTACAAGCAAAATGGACTGACGGCCTGGGGATATAGAATGTCTGTGACCTCTTCTAGAAGTGATCGTGCTGTCTTGTAATCCTCTAGCTCTGGGTATATAAAGTCAATTGAGGCTCAATACTGGCTGAGAAGCGTCCCTACCAGCAGATCTCGAGCACTTCACCAGCGCCTCCAACCTCCCACGGGTGAAACGCATAACCTCGTCCCGCTGTTTCCAATGCCTCGAGAAGCTCTGTTTCGGGCCGCAGGAAGGCATCCTTCGTCTCCTTCTGCTTCGATTGAATAATCTCATACATTTCCGCTTCTCGACGCTGGTAATGATGGATCTTCCAATTCAGGGATTGAATTTCGGCATCTTTATCCTCTTTCAGCTTATTCAATGCCTGAATAAGTTCCATTTCACGCTGACAAGGGAGTAAATTTCGGCGTCCTTATTACGTATTGCGTCTTGGAATGCCAGTTCTCTCTCCCCTAATTTGGATTTACGCATGAGAAACGTTTGCCGTTCCGTTGCAAACCTTATACGCTCATGTTTCAGGAGCTTTGCCGCCGACGGACGCATTCCTGGCTAGTCATTAAAGAAATGTCAATGAGCATAGTGGTCTCAAAACAACGACCAACATTTTGAACCAGCATCGTTTTCACGACATCGTTCAAAGATTGAGAGTAGCTCCTTGGGAGTGACGGTACTTTAGCACCCCTAAGATTTGCGAAATTAACCGGTGCAGCCCTTACATCACGTAATCGACCCACTGTAAAAGTTTATTTAGCTCACTTTGCGTTCTGGCCTCATGAAACAGGGGCGTCAGAACACAAAGGTGGTAGATGAGACATCCCAAGGACCAAATATCGGAGTTTAAAGGCTTCGGACATACTTACAGCAAAACAAACACTCTCGTTTCTCTGTCGCCTTCGGGTCCTTCGGATCGAAGAATGCCCAGACATCTCTGGCTTTTCCGGATCGGTCGCTTCCACGCTTGGGCGGGACCGGCAATATCGGCGCGTGAGGTCCAGCGCGAGGTGATCGTCGATGATGACGGCGGCGGTCAGATCTGGGTGGGTGGACGGGCGATGAGCTCCGGGAGTCAGATTGTGTCGAAAGTGGCGGTGAGGGGAAATTTTCCCCATCATCGCTGTCGCCGCCAGCGAAACGGACATTGCCTCGAGGTGCTGTGCCCACAGTACTAGTACCGGCGTCGTCGTCGAAAACATCGCGAGCGCGAGGAGGGGCTGAGAGTGGAGATAAAGATTCAGCAGAATGTACAGAATGAGAATAGAATAACACACCTCCACGATTTCCAACGATGGGATCGACAGGTGGATCTTCCGCTCCAGCGAGAGCAGGACGCGGCTCGGCAGGTGGGTCTGGCTGGTGTCGCCGTCTTCTAGGCACTGCAGGAGGCGGAGGCGGAGGCGGAGTCTTATCAGGCAGAACTGGAGCACGCCGTGCACGGCCGCTGGCACGCTTTGGAGTTTGAGTCTGAACTAAGCGGTAATCAATGAGAGCTCCAGTGGGCAAGAGTGTGAAAAGCACCGTCTGCTTCACCGTTGGGGCGGCGGGGAGGCAATTGCGGTTGTCGAGGGGGCATCTCATCAAGGCCATGTTATATGAGATGATAAGGAAGTCTCCAATTTGCGCCACGGAAAGGTTCATCGACATCGGATAGAAAAGTTTCGTCAACGCTAACACCAGAAGAGAGCAGCAACATTTTGTCAATATACGCATTGGCACGGAAATGCGAAGGCTACATACCTGACCCTTGCATATCCCCATTGCCTGCGTCCTAAGCAGCAGTCCGTGGTCTCAATGCACCGCAATAACAGGGCTAACAGCGCGCCAACAGTTGCCATTGGGTTGCCATGGGAGACCAATAGGCGATACACTTGTAAGCGATGGTATCGAGCGGGATTGAGGTACGTGAGCGCCAGATAAGATGTAAAGTAGCGGGGGAGTGCAGTAGAGAGCACAGAGACGGAGAGGAAACAGTTTCCTCAACGGCTAGCCGCAGCTGAGCCGCGGTCAAAATGGCTCCAAGCCGGAGCCGAGTCATTTATAGCCGCATGGAAACGGCTGGCTAGGCTTGGCTTTATTTCGCCTCGGCTTGATCGGCTAGCCAAGCTGAGCCAAGCCGCGGCAACACTGCCCGGGAGCTTCATTGGAGTCGGAATGATTAGTAGGATGTCAAGTCATGCGGTTCAAAATGTGGACCCGAGCGGGATCTGAAGAGCTGTAAATGTTTGCAGAGATCAGGGCCTACTAGGTCTAAATGGTCGCAGTGATCAGGGCTTGCGACACGCGGCTCAGAAAATGGCTGTGCGGCTTCATTGGAGTTGAAATGGTCTGCAGGATCTCAAATCACGCGTTTCAAAATGTGCACCATTCAACAGGCAACAGGGTCACGCGGTGCAAAATGTGAATCGGAAGTTGCGCTCTGTAAAGCGCAATAACGCCTCCGAGCACGATTTGAATGTATGTATGGAATAAACCACTCGTTTACCCGGTTTACTGCGCCGGCCCCGTTCACCTTTGGCCTCTCCCAGAGCGACCTTTGACACCGGAGTCAGTTGAAGCAATCAAGGGGAAAAAAAGACCCCAATGTACTGTATAATTTCGTTCAAATCGACAGTCACGCGTCACGCTCAACCTTTTTTTATTGCAAGCAACAATTTTTTCTCGATTTATGGGATTTTCTGGCGAAAGTCGAAAATCACGTGACTGCCGAATTGCGAAATTATACAGTACAAGCGGCTTCTCGGCCGCTTCGCGGCCTCGGATCCCCTTTTTCAAGTTTGATTGCAAATGTGGTAGGAATGAACACCTGCAAATTCTAATGAGAAATGAACTCAGGACCGATTCAAAATTGCCAGAATCTTCTATATAAACAGACTGCATTTGAGGCGCAGAGGATGTGCCCTTTTGATCATTGTACGCGCACTATCGCAATGGCCGGCGCTGTCAGCGCTAGAATTGTTGGCCATATTTGGATCCATGGGCTGTTGAGGCAGCGCTTCGGAGCGTGCAGTTACTGGGGGTTTTCTATCGCTAAGCCTCTTGCTATACGCTGAGCTTAGATCTGGCTGTTTCGCGCTTGTCGGACCTCGGGTGGAGGTGAGTATAGTACGATCCTTCATACATGAAGGATCTGCCAGTGTTTGGGGGGACCGGACGGGCGGGCTCCTTTTTCGGAGACCGCCACGTTCAGGGGAGCGGGCGCGCGTTGGGCGAACCCAACCGACGAGCCAAAGGCCCGCCCCCGAGCGCGCGCGCAACGGAACCCCAAACGCGGGTCTCCGGCAGGGAGGGGAAATTTTTTGCATTAGAAATATGTTCTACAAAACTAAAAATTCAGCGTGTAATGAAGCTAGTATGTCCAAACGGCCCCAGTAAATTAAAAATGCGTCTGAATTCCACCTGCCCATCGCCTGTACGACGTCCGGATTGACGCCCGCAATGAGGAGGTGCGTTGTGCCTCCGATTCGGAAGCTGTGTCCTGTTAACGAGGGGGATCCCGTGCTTCTTCCACACCTCGTTGCACCTTTTCAGGAATTCCGGCGTGATAAACACACAAGGTTGCCCTTGTCGTTGCGGAATGAAAAGAGAGGCTGGTCGGGCGGGATGCTGTTGACGTTGACATGGTTCGCAATGGCGTTAACCGGGTCTGTAGCCGAGTTTTGGCGGCAGAGAATGGAATTGTCTCCTTTGGCGCCCTTCGTTTTCGTCCACGGCAGTCTCAGTACCACGAGTGGCCTGCTGGTGTTGCTGGTTGACCGAAGTCCGCGCCGAGAGGAATTCGGGCCTTCGAAATACGTTCCTTGAGTATCCGACAGGATCTCGCCTAAGCGGATCTGGCCCCAGAATGCCCCCGCATGCCGCTGCGAATACTGCTGCGTCCTCTGGGCTGGATAGGTCTAAGTGTTAAACAGGCAAGCACAGAGGTCTGGAGTCAACAGTAAGAACTCTGTTAGATTGCATGAGATGAAACTACTTGCCTGGAGTCAACAGTAAGAACTGAAGATCCAGGGCAATACTACTCTACTTATATATCTATGAGGACAAGAGGATGCACAGCAGTAAGGCTATGCACACAGGAGTAAAGCTATGTGCAACAGCAATAAGACTGTGTGCACAGGAGTTGGCTATGTGCAACAGCAATAAGGCTGTGTGCACAGGAGTTGGCTATGTACATAGCAGTAAGGCTGTGTACATAGGAAGATGGATGTTAAGACAATATTATCAGGTCAATAAGAGAGGATTAGATCTGATCAAAGATGCGAGAATGTCACAGTCCATTCACACACTCCAACACTCCCCCGGGACGAGACCAGTCTCGCCTAGCTCCCCCGCAATCCAACAAGATTGCGCAACTTGTCCACAGCAGGACGAGGAAGAGCTTTTGTAAGGATGTCTGCCAGCTGATCCTGGGTCGACACATATTCAATGCCAATAGAACCCTTGGCAACTTCGTCTCGAAGCCAGTAATGAGCAAGATCAAGGTGTTTCATACGACCATGATGCTCAGGGTTCTTGGACACTTGAATTGCAGACTGATTGTCCATGCAAAGAGGAGAAGCCCCTGACACTCCATAGCCCAGTTCACCAAGCAAACTGCGCACCCACTTGATCTCTTTGCCTGCTTCCACACCAGCAATGTATTCAGCTTCGGTGGTGGAAAGGGAGACAGTGGACTGCAACTTGCTCTTCCAGCTCACTGGACCGCTGTTCATCATCACCATGTAACCACCTGTGCTTTTCCCAGTGTCTGGGCAGCCACCGTGATCAGCGTCGGAGTAAGTGATAAAGGGATGAAGTGAGGATGATGACTTCGAGTAGGTGATGCGGTAATCAAGTGTCCCCTTGATATAACGGAACAGATGCTTGACCGCTTTCCAGTGAGCTTCACCAGGATTGGAATTGAACCGTGCAAGCACTCCAACAGTGTAAGCAATGTCTGGACGTGTTTGGGTGGCAAGATACATCAGAGAGCCAACAGCAGATAGATAGATGCTGTGATATTTCTTGGCCTCTTCTGCAGATGTTGCACCACTCTCCTTGGCCAAATTAAGCCCAGGAAGCATTGGAGTGGTGACAGGATGGCAATCACTCATGTTGAACTGCTCAAGCATGGCCTCAGCGTAAGCGCGTTGCGAAAGATGGATGTCTCCAGTAGAAGAGTCATGCTCAATCTTGATACCCAGCAGCCACTCTGTGGGACCAAGATCCTTGACTCTGAATGAAGAGCCAAGTTGAGCAATGACTCGGTCAATATCAGCATCATCTTTAGCACAGATCATGCCATCATCAACGTAGATGGGAAGGATGATGCGCACAGCTCCATCAGAATAGATGTAGCACGAGCGATCAGACTGGAGACACTGAAAACCCATTTCACAGAGCTTTGCACTCAGCTTCTTGTTCCATTGACGACCAGCCTGCTTGAGTCCATAAAGAGACTTGTGCAGTTTAAGTAGCTGGCCGCGCTTCCCCTGAGGGAATCCTTCGGGCTGAGTCATATAGACATCCTCCTCCAGATCACCATTAAGGTAAGCAGATGAAAAATCAATGGAACGAAGTTTGAGATCATGCTGAGCAGCCAGAGCAAGAATGATGCGGAGTGTCGCAGGTTTAAAGGTGGGGGAGAAGATCTCGTTGTAGTCAATCCCATGACGCTGTCCGCGGCCATCAGCAACAAGACGCGCTTTATAGCGCTCAATTGACCCATCAGACTTGTGCTTTATCACAAAGACCCATTGAGACCGAATTGGCTTCACATCAGGTGGTGCATCAACAGCATCCCAAGTGCAGTTTTCGAGAAGGGAGCTAATCTCGGAGACTGCTGCTTCTTTCCACAGATGACCATCTTTTCGCTGCAATGCTTCATAATATGTTCGCGGGTTGCCAGAACGTACAGCGGAGAGAGCCAGTTGCACATGGGCAAAGTTAACCGCTTGAAGCAAAGCATTGGTTGGATCGCCTTCATGTGCAACAATAAGTGCACTCCCTGGCTGGAGCAGCAACTCATCACCACTGTCCTCAGATTCTGGAGGAACAGGACCAGGTGCTGGCACAGGCAGTTTCCGCCACTCCGTAGCAGGCTTGGGCTCTCTTCTCTGGCCATGATGTTTGCGACGGGCAGCAACTCCAATCGGAGAAGGAGGAGGTGATGGCTTGGCTGGAGGCTCATCAGCAGGTGGATTCGGCGAATTAGGGCGAGTAGATGTCGGTGAATGTGGAGGGGAAGGAGCAGGATTAGGTGGATTGGGAGCTGGTGCAGGGGGTGCTCGATGAACACCAGAATTGTCCTCGTCGTCTCCCCCGTCATCGCGCACCACCGGTGGCTTAGCGGCAGGAAGATCAACAAAGGCCGATGCAGGTCCTCTGGGACAGCGCTTGAGAAGATCAGGCTTGTTCCCAGGGAAGTAGCGCTCGTCAAAGACGGCACGCTCCGATGTGACCATTTGCCGAGTCACAGGGTTGTAGAACAACCAGCCCTTATATTCTGTAGGATAACCCACAAAAATGCACTTCTGGAAATGGCACCCAGAAGCGTCCCTTTTATCCTTCTGCACATGCACATAGGCAAGGCAGCCCCAGACACGAAGATGAGACACATCCGGCTTATGCTTATACCAGAGCTCATATGGAGTAGTATTCTCCGGAATGTGAGCAGATGGATGCATGTTTGCAACATGAATGTATGCATTAACTGCAAGCGCCTTGAACGATGGCGGCAGGTTTGCTTCATGCAGCATAGCAGTGGCATGCTCATCAGTCGTGCGATTGCCACGCTCTGCAGTCCCCGTTCTGTTGTGGTCTGTTCCTCGTCGAATGACGACGCACAATGCCTGCAGAGCGCAGAAAGTCTGCAAACTCGTTTGACATGTACTCTCCACCTTCGTCGTCCTGCAGCGCTTTGATTTTACGTCCAAAGTGATTCTCAGCATAAGCCTTGAACACCTGGAATGCCTTGAATGTCCCACTCTTGCGCTTCATATGCATGACTGCTTTGAAGCTGGTGTGATCATCAACGAAGATAACACGATATCTGTAACCCTCTCGGGTGAAGACTTTGTATTCCTTCAGATCAGAGTGGATCAAATCAAGGGGCGCGCTGGAGCGATGTCCAGTAGAAGGAAAAGGAGCCGCATTCAGCTTGCCTGCAAGGCATGGCTCACAGATTGGATCCAGCTTCTGGTTTGAAGTGATTTTCACACCAGTAACCAGATTCTTGCTCAAGATCTTTTGGGTATCAGAATGATGACCAAGTCGACGATGCAACAGGTCTAGATCAAGAGGCAAGGTTCCAACTGCAGACAAGGCTGAATCAGAGTCAGGAGCGTCTTCTCTCACAAATGCCTGGTTCCTCTCATCAATGTCCGCCTCAAATAATAGCTCTCTATCTCGAATGAAGGAGATTGTAGATCCCTCCATGAGAACAGAATAGCCATGAATGCGAGACAAATAGGTAGTTGAGATGAGATTGTGAGATAGATGTGGAACATATAAGACATTTGTAAGGAGAATATGCCTACAGCTACTGCGTCCGTGTATACGTGGCCGAAGCAAGATATCCCCCCTCAACTCAGAGTGAACTATAACTCCATTTGCGACCTGGATTGGAACTCTGTACGGATGGGCGTGCAACAAACGCTTCCGGTTGGGAGTCATGTGCGAAGTGCACCCTGAGTCTGAGTTCCATCGTTTGTCAGCAAGAGGTGAGGCAGAGGAAGCGTGAAGACTTGCATTCGGGGCAACATAGGACGCTGCTGCTGCACCTTTGCCCTTTTTGCCAAGAAGCTCCAGGAATTTGAAGCAGTTGACAAGTTGGTGATTGGGCTTGCCACATCCAGCGCAAGTAGAGGGCGACTGAACAGGTGGTGCAGCTGCAAGAGCTGCAGCAGGTTGTGCAACTGGGGCAGATGGGGGAGCTGCTGCCATAGCAAGACCAGATAGCGGACTAATCTGGCTGGTATCACCTTCCTGACGATGAGTGCGGTATCCCTGGTGGGTGGAATAGGCATCCATGATGGCTTCTGCATTGAGATCGCCCAAAGACTGCTCAAACGGCGACTTGAGTGCAGAAAACCGGGAGTCATCAGGAAGGGCCATGAGAAGAACTACAGCTTGCAGTTCCTCGTCTGCCTTGTCAAGAGTGAACTCCTTGGAACGGGAGTCTTTAAGACGGCGCATAGCATCACGAACACGACCAACGAGGGCTAATAGACTCTCATCCTCCTGGAGATGAATGGAGGTGAGTGTCTTGTAGGCATTGAAGCGAGCTCCAGCCTTCCTCGGAGAAAAGATAGTCTCCAAGGCTTCCCACATCGCTTTAGGGTCGTCCTCATGCTGCTGGACGAGGGGCTTAACATCTTTGCTCAACATGGACCAAAGAATGCCAGCACACTTCTCCTTTGCAGCGGCATCTTCAGCTTTAGCTGAAGCGACCAGGCAGTGGCCAAAGACCTCCTTGCGACGCAAGTAGGCCTTAGCATCGCTCCTCCAACTCGAGAACATGGTGTCCTTACCAAGGACAGGGATAAGAGCAGACTCTGAGGAGTCGGACATGATGGAAAAAGGGAAATGCGCAAAGAGATGGGATGGGAAACTAGAACCAGATGTCAAAAGACAGGTGGCGCCCTCAGGAGTGTGTGTGTGAAGTCGGAGATGTAGGTAAAGTAACTAAGTATGTAATGAACACCCAGTTGTAAGGCACTTAGGCCCAAACCCCAGAATCAACGGATTGATCACCGTTTGTTTCCTGGTGGATTCAAAGACTACCTCTCAAAGAGGATTTGTCCCAACAGTTGGTGCCCCTATCTACAAAGAACACACACACTATAAGGGCAGAGAGATGTGCAGAAATGCGCAGATGGAGATGAGGGTCTCAGAATAAAGCTTAAGAAACGCTCAGAGGGCGGGGCCCATAACCTGTTAAACAGGCAAGCACAGAGGTCTGGAGTCAACAGTAAGAACTCTGTTAGATTGCATGAGATGAAACTACTTGCCTGGAGTCAACAGTAAGAACTGAAGATCCAGGGCAATACTACTCTACTTATATATCTATGAGGACAAGAGGATGCACAGCAGTAAGGCTATGCACACAGGAGTAAAGCTATGTGCAACAGCAATAAGACTGTGTGCACAGGAGTTGGCTATGTGCAACAGCAATAAGGCTGTGTGCACAGGAGTTGGCTATGTACATAGCAGTAAGGCTGTGTACATAGGAAGATGGATGTTAAGACAATATTATCAGGTCAATAAGAGAGGATTAGATCTGATCAAAGATGCGAGAATGTCACAGTCCATTCACACACTCCAACACTAAGTCCCTCTCAAGGTGGTCAAAAAAGCGACCGGTCATGCCTTGATTTATCAGGTCCACTTCTTGTCCAACCACAATGACTCAGTCCGTGAAAACAAAGGACGGCTATTTTCATCCTCATCTGTCCATGAAGTGCATGCAAGAGAGGCTGCAACAACGGCGGTGCCGCGACAGTCGGCGTCATTTTTACCCCGCCAATAAAAATGCTGTGCTCTTGTGTTATATATTAATAACCTTGTGACACGCTCCCCGCTCCTCATGTTTCCCGGTGAGTCTATCTGCTTCTCAACGTCTCAAATTCCGCTCTTAACGTCCTTTGAAACAGCTTTTCACAACTTGAACCACGCGAAAGAAGACGTGAGCGCTGCCGGGTCAAATCTTAACAGGTGTTATCCTGGAGCGCCAAACGATGTGGTTCTCGTCGATCAGCGGCAGTTTATGACCCCTCCTGTACATGGAAGAGGTTCCCAGTCTTCCAGTGCGGAAACCCAAGACGGCCCCTGCCCCGCCAACATCGAGGAAAGTGAAGCCGTGATGGACAATGGCCCTCCCCGAAGCTTGAGGCGTAGACAAGAGGACCCAATGCTGAAGAATTTGGCGGGAAGAAAAGATCGAATTGCGGAGAAACAGAGGGCTCTCGAGGCGTCCATCGTGCAAATCAAGGCGCTGTTGGCACAAGTGGATAGCACACACAGCAGGGCGGAGAGGGAGAAGATACTACAGGTACTGCGCCAGTACGTCTCCGTTACTGCCTCCTCTGTTGTAAGACCTTTAATGCTTGATAGAATGTTTGCAAAGACGTCAGATCTGATCGCTGAAAACTTCAGGGACATCGAGAGTCTACGGCGCGCATTTAAGATTTTATCGACGTCTCAGGGTGCATGCGTGCTAATTATTAGCGATGATGAGGACGAAGGGAGCGAGAACGAGAGCTAAGAGTCGCTTCGGATATACTGTACCATTTAATTCAATTTGTACGCCTTGTGACCTGTGACCAAAATTTACGAAATTCAGAATTCGTACTTTGTCTGAGGGAGCGTGACCGGATTTTTTTTTCGTAAATCTGCCGCAAAGTGTGCAGGATGCGACGGAGTTGATAAATCTGCTAACCGGGCGAGCAAGTTTGGGCCAGCTATAGCCCCGTCACCATAACGGTTGCTTAGCATCAAGGACTCCAAGCACGGTAGTGCGACATTGTGCGACGGTAGGTGATCGACGACTTCGTCTTGGAGCCAAAGATGCAGGATGCAGTTGACAAGCTTTGCAGTCTTCTGCAAAATCGGAAACACAGGCTTGGCTTTGCCATGCGCAAAGTCAGCGAAGTCAATTGCACCCATGGCAAAGTGACACTCGAAGCAGCAACACCGTCCAGAACAACTGTGCGGAGTCGTGGCGTGTCGCGCACTGCAAAAGCGATGGGAGCGGAAAGTTCCAAATCTAGATATCGGACCAAAGGCATCGGGCCATCGATTGCAGCCAAGGGGTCCGCCGATAGCTGGGAACTTCCAAGGTGAAGCCTCAGGGACTGCCAGCGGGCACTGTGGGAGGCTATGGCCGAAAAACTCCAGACATATCGACTGGACGGGTCGCATAATCATCCACGCAGATCGATAGGGGCCGACAACCTGACCGGCTCAGCCAATTGTCTACGATATACCCATACTCTATCCATGGGGTGTATGCGCAGGACAACTTGATAGCCCTCCAGAGCATAGGTGTGGTCAACGCTACCGCTCGCCATTTGCAACAAATCTGTGCCAGAGAAATCGGCGTGAGAATTCTGACCAGCGGAGTGCACACGGGGTACTGGGGCAGGGAATGGATGAAGATTTCTGATACGATTTCGTTCGGCAAGGTTAGGACGGGTATGTGTAGGAATCAAGCCACTCCTGAGCGATTTATTGCTCGGCTCGCAATTTCGAAATGGAGATATGAAGATTGAGGATAGTGGCCTCCATATCCGCCACCCGGGCACGATAGGCCTCCAGGGAGCTCATGGGCGTGGCGGAGTCGTCGCTCGAGTTTGTGGGTTCAGAGGGGAGGAAGAACAAAGGAAACGTTGGAAGAACGTGTCTTTGAGCGAGTTGAGCGGCTGATCGGCGACGTATTCGATCAAACCCCGCAAGGGTGATCGGTAGACCGATTAAAACCGACAATGCCCCAAAATTCTTCCATTTACGCCATTGGCTGCTGCTACTTCTTAAGTCACTTGTATCACACGAGGTCTGTAATGTCATTTCAAACACTGTTGAATGATTTAATTCGCATTTTGGATCACATGTCCCAGAATGGCATTTTGGATCAAATTCTCTGTAATGCCATTTCAAACACTGTTGAATGATTTAATTCGCATTTTGGATCACATGCCCCAGAATGGCATTTTGGATCAAATGCTCCGTAATGCCATTTCAAACACTGTTGAATGATTTAATTCGCATTTTGGATCACATGTCCCAGAATGGCATTTTGCTCCGCAATGCCGTTTTGAACCCTGTGCCTCACGATTTAATTCAGCCGACAGCAGTGTGGTGACAAGCAAAGAGATTGGCGGTTGGAGCCGGACTCGACTGCTGTGTGCAACTTACTGAGGCACATGGATCTTACGCGACTTGCACTGGAAGTGGAAACTCCCTAACCCTCTGGATCCTTACATCTTCTCCTTGGATTGTGACTGGTGCCGCAGCGTCCTCGCCGTCCGCGACGTATCCAACCTTGACCTCATCTTCCGAAGTGGTCATACATATGCGCCTGGTTATCCCAATCATAGGGAGACTGTCGAGCGGCAGTTACGCGAATTAATGATAGGGCCAGCGGCTGACGAAAGATACAAGGCCTTTCTGGAAAACAGAAGAGAAACAAAAGAAGATGGTCTACGTAGCAGGAGAAGGATGAAATGGATGGGTGTGTGGTTTCTGACGAAATGAATTCCTGAGGCGCTCGGTTCTTGGAGGCTTGGCGCGAAGTGGCTCGAACGAGTACCGGATATGAACTTATTCAGTTGACTTGGCTGAAGCAGAGGAATTTATTTACGGGTTAGTCGATTATACGATGCGGAGAGGGATAGGAAGTAGGACGACGAAGGGCAATTAGTGAAGGGGAAGATAGAGCAGGGGAGGAAGCCACAAAAGGAGAGGGGATATTACAAGGACGGAACGATGAAAAGGAGGGGCGGAACGCAATGATTCGAGATGGGAGAAGGAAGGAGGAGGAGGGAAAGCGGGGCATCCAGTCAAATTGTCTCCCTATGTATCGGTAGTTCGACCTCCGAACCATTGAGATCATGCAGGTGTGGATCTCGGATTGGCCCTATATCAACAAGATATTCTCGGAGGAATGCAATCATTCCCGCTTGTTCCGACCTCGCACTCCCTCCTTCTGTCGTGAGCCGAGGAAAGTCATTGCGTAATGACTGACGAACTCGACCACTTTGGAAGCGATGTGCTAAACCAAAGAAGGAAAGTGGCTTGATTTCTGATGTGCTACGAATCAATTCACGGATCAAATGAATATTTGGCCGACACATACAAAAAATATTGAAAAGCAAACCGCTTCCAAAGAATAATGCGAAGATGCCATTCAATGTGGTCCAAAGACCACCGACGCTGGAAAAGCCATTTAATACAGACTTCTCTATACTGTCCTCCGTTATCGTCCAACCATTGAAAGTGGCCTGATAAGAAAGACGTAATGTGGCAGTATTATTTGCGTGTGGTACCAGTGGAGAGGGATCGGGGGAGAGTCCGTATATTTTGCCGATCAAAAAGGATTTCGAGGACTGAGTGCATTAAAGATTTTGAACATTCGTAGATTCCAACCGTGAGAAAAACAGTATCACTCACCCCGAACAAGCCGAAGGAGGATAAAGAAGGTTTAACTATTCGATGTCACTGCGTTCAGACCCCCGTAGACAGAGGGTCTGTCTACCCGGGTAGACGCAGGGTAGATGGACTTGTTTGGCTACCTAAGTATATGTTGCGCACACATACCTTGTTCACCTGAGTCTACTGTGTGTCTACCCTGTAGATGGGGGTAGACAGACCCGGGTCGAGGTAGACCAACGTAGATATAGTCAGGCTGACTTCGGCATCGGCTTTTGCTGGTGAACGGTCGACGCGAAGTCCACAATGAGTTGCCATGAATGTTGAAGATCTTTTGATCAGATCGCTACCGCTGTCAAGGTATGTACACATGTTTGACGATGCCGTGATTCCGGGACTGCTGGCGTGTTCCTCCGGGTCGCTGACTCATTCTTCTCTGACTTTCCTCGGACTTGTCTAGGGACCTTCCGAGTCAGGGAAAGCCTAGGTGAGCCCAAATTAGCAGTGTAAGTTCAGACAGGGTGAGTCTACCAAGAGAGACGGAGGTAGACGGAGGTAGCCGAAGGTAGCCGAAGGCTGTCCACCTTAGGTAGCCGGAGGTAGACAGGGGTAGACGGAGGTAGACTAACACGTGTCTACATGTTACGGTACACGTATGTCTACCTGGGTAGACAGAGGGTAGATGGAGGTAGACGGAGGTAGACGGAGGTGTGTCTACGGGGGCCTGAACGCAGTGTGTCTGATTTCTCGGTAAATACTACCATAAAGATGTAGTCCCGGAATCAACGGGGTAGGTTGAGTGCTTTCGATAACATCGAGGGCATCATTTGTAAATGCAGGGAAGACGGAGACCGTCCGCAAGCGCATGTCGACCAGCGAATCGGAAGTGATGCCTAAAATTGTAAAATTGATTGTGATCAACAGATCCGGATTTTCTGGAAGGTCGGAATTATCTGCATGTATGAGTTAAATAACGAATTACGCTTAATAAGGATACTATGCTCACCTGTAAGACTCGAGCACAAAATCGTGAAAGCCTTGGCATAGTCCTCCCAAATTTCGGATGAATCCACGTTGTCATCTCCTTGAAGTATACGAGTATCAGCCAGATGCTCGCATGGCGGATTCATTAAGGCTAGAATAAGTAAATCTTCAATGACGAAGGTTGGTGTCTCCTTAGCGTACCGTTATTATGCAATAGTGCTGTGACATTCACAGCAGCCTTGATGTCGTCGATTTCAAGTTGGCCTCCAGCACTTGTTAACTGGTAGCAACAAGCATCAGTATGTTACATCAATAGATAGCGCTGCATTATACGCACAACAGTGATGCCCCACGCAGGAGTTATGAGACGGTGAAAATCGGTGAAAATGCCTGGACGTGCATGAACTGTTTTGATGGGAACATATACAACTTCATGAATAGGCTGCAAAATCAAGACGTAAACGCAGTAATTGAACAGGGAAATCTCTCTCTTTATAAAATTATCCATGTCTGTCTGAAGCCTTTTAAACTCCGCTTTTGGGAGATCGAGACCGACGCTTTGGAAGCGCTGGGTCCAGACCTTTGGAAGAGCTCAATAAACGGCGCTTCCTCGGGGCTTTTGGCCCCATGATCAACCTCAGGCGCGCGAGCGCCTATAAAAGTGTATACAACTCCAAACTTCGCTTCTCTCACCGTTAAAGTTTCCCCGGTCACGGCAGCTAGCCGTCACCATTCCAATTTCTCCTTACTTATCTCTTCTCTCTCTTTATAAAACTACGCCTGTTCGAAGCCATTTCGAACTTCGCCCGTCGATTAACTGGTGTCTATCGATTGCGCGCCAATGTGTAATTTTTCTCACCCTTGACTTCCACTTTGATTCATCTCATCTGTCCATCGGCGTGATGATATTTTAATGCCGCCATGATCCGTGAAACCGGCTCCCAGGACCAGCCCCTGCCCGGCATAAATCGGAACCTGTGCCGCTGTACCACACAATCACCTCACATCACTTCTCCATCAAATTAACTTACAAGTCGCCGCACATTTCCTGGCAGATAGCCGACGAATCTCTCTAAAATTATTATAAAGAGATCTATCAACTCCGTTCAGCAACCTCAGCTCAGCTTAGCTCAGCTCAACTAAAGCAACTTCAATATCAGTCACGTCGAATGCAGAACAGGGTAAGTAGCTACTGTATGGTGCGGGTCACCTAGCTGCCGCTACTCCGTGCTTGAGGTTTTCCGGGCCGAGTTTCGCCTCTATTTCTTATCCCTCTTTAGAAAGTGATTCTTTTGACAATGCAAGCTGATCCTAAAGAGGGATTTGTATTTAAATCAAAACCGAAGGAGGTCAACTTTTTTCTTGCCGTCGAATTGGCCACAAGCGGGGGAAATAACGGAAATTTGGGCTGATTGTGGCTGTGTACAGGGCCAAAAAATTCTCCGGCCAATTGGCCACTAATTTTAGGTAGCGGCAGCTAGGTGACCCGCACCATAGTAATCTAAGTGTCAGCTTCGAAAAAGAGGATGGGAGGCCGCGAAGCGGCCGACCAGCCTCTTGTAATAAATAATATCGCCAAGAAGACGTGAAGAACTTTCGTTGTAATCGATTCGCGGCTAATAGCAGGTCAGTACCATAAATATATGGGCAAGTTTAAAGTCACCTTAGTGGAGAATCCCAAACTGTCCCCAAAAGTACTGATGTCCGTGACAATTTACGCCCGGAAGCTATGTGCTTTGAGAGGAAATCAAATCGTGCAAACAGACCAGCTCCCCGGGTGGCTATAATGTTGGTAGTACGTATTGCCCAAAGACTGAGCATGGCCAGAATATCAATGGAAGATATTATGGTTGTCATTGTCTCAGTTTAGGATGCCCCTGGATCAACGCGGAACGAACTGTTCCCGAGAACAAAGAAAGCTGGGTGACGCCAAAGCGATTATTAGAAAGCGTATCAGTGGTTACATGTTCAAACGTTCACCTATTATTTCTCCTGAAAGTAGGGCCCAGTCCAGAATTCCGTAAAAGATTCTCCACCCTAGTAAACTGCCATTCCAACAAAAAGAGAAGTCAGCGTGTTTTTGAGTCCTAGGTTTCAGTGTGCATACCTGACAAGTTGATGAAGAAGGATACCACATGGTAGTAGTACGATCAAGTCGATTGTATCGAAGGGACCCGCGGAGGTCAAAAGTAATGACCATGATGCGATAACCCCCACAGTTGTGATCATTAGACCCCGAATAGTATAGATTTCCAGCTGGTTGAGCAACGGGATTCCATTCATTGCGTCAGTCGCTTGTGCCATAGAGGAGAACCAAGAACCAGATTCAAGCAGAAGAGGTTTCCGCAAGAATGATATAAAGAAGGCTGAATGTAAGCGTTTAGCACGTGTAGTCCTGATGTATGTCAAATTACAAGAGGTTCCTTATTTATCCGCCTACCGTAGCCGCGCGCTTCCAACGTTGTACATAAACATTTTAATTACTAATGCAGGGTCCAATAGGGTCCAATCTGATGTTCTGCACCGGTATCGTCGATGCCTCATGCAACGTTGTTCGAACATTAATTATGCACGTCGTGTCTTCGTTATCGATGCTTCGTGTCTCCAACGTTGATTATGTACATAGGGTCCAATCTGCTCATCGATGTCACACCGCCTTCATTGTCAATGCCTCATGTTTCCAATGTTGTAACTATGCTGCCAGTGGGTCAATACACGTCTGCGTTATGGATACCTCGTGTCTCTAACGTTGTACAAAACAATGTGCCACCGATTCACAGTCCAGCTAAACCAAAGCCTATGTATCTGTAGATCTTACTCTCGGGCCCATCTTCTTTGATCAGCGATGATCGGCGAAAGGCGAATTCGATTGAATTATTTGTTAGATCGCGTGGGAGGCCATCCACGTGCTTTCGACACAGCAATGTTTGCAAGGATTGTGATGTTCTCGCCCGCAAGGGTCACTAACGGTACCGTGGTTTCTGTTTTATTCGGCGCTGGCTCTATCAGACCGAAGTGGGAGAATGCCGAGACAGCATGTACGGTGGGAGTAGGAGCTGAGACGATCTCCGGCGCTAAGACAAGCTGAGCGGCGACTTGTGCAGAGCTACGTGGAGCGGTGACAGCCTTGGGCACAGATCCAAGCGGCACGGTGTTTCCCAATGCGGGCATGGTTGCAGATTTCGTGATGGAGCACGCCATGAAACCTCGCATAACGCGTAGAACGGTGCCTTCCGAGTAACCAAGGAGCTAGTTGCATTAACATGAAAAGGCCGACTTGGTATTGATCCTGTTGGCACTGGGCACGCTGGGACCCCGTTCCAAATGTAAATCATGTTCCCCCGAATTTTATTCACAGGTTGTGAGTCCGACTAGCACCATACCTGCAACAACCATATTAATGCTGGGCCAAGACACAAAAATCTGAATCACGTTGGCCCGCGAAATTTATTTCACGGGTAGCGACTAGTATAGATATAATACGAGTCAAATGGAACCTGAAACATCTAAAGGGCCGTGATAAGCGGGATGTTCAAGGGATATCAGGGGGTCATTTCGAACCAGAAGATTGTTGATGGTCGTATCATTACATAGGTGATGATCTCCATTCTATCAGTTGGCGGAGGCGGTCAACGTAGCCACGGGAGTCAATTATGTGCCTGAACCCCTGTTTATTTTTCCATAATTTCAACAGTCAGATTAAATGGAAGACCTAGGCATACAATATGGGTGATTTACCTTTGCTGAAAAAAATTATTTCATTGACTTGAAAATTGTGAGTTCCCATACGAGAAAAGTCTGAAAAGCTTGCCCTGCGGCCAAAACGACGCGAAAAGAGCTTGTGGTCTGGTGGAAAGGGATTTGGTGAGTCCTCCTGCTCAATGCTGCCTCTCTCTCTGGGTGCCCCTCTCCTGAATATTCAGGTAGATCGCTATTGGCCCCTGCGATGGGATTGCTGCTATGGTCCACCATGGGCCTGACCCACCAGGTGCGGAATACGTGCGCCACGCCAAAGAATACATGGCAAGTGGTGGATTGGGTGGCGTAAGACGGACGTGCTAGGATTAATTCATGTAGAGATTAATCCAAATACTACAACTGTCATGGCTCTGATCGGTACAGTCTCAAATAGTTCTTTCAAATTTCCTTTCCTGCCGTCGCGCTCTCGCGGTGGTGAATAGGAGGGCCGACACTTCCATTCCGTTCACGCCAAAAATAGTTGCGATCGTGCATCACCCCGCAGCTCTTTCTAATGGGGTGCCATCGCACTCTCACGGTGTATTGGAAGCTTCCATTCTGACTTTAACCACTCGTTGACAGTGATCAAGGGCGTGTTGGAAGCGCGAGCCAAGCGTGGGGGACAACTCCACACCCCGAGGGCTCACACACGGTCCGCGACAGATGGACTGCGAAGTATTGGAGAGTCAGAAGGCTACGTCCCTTTTTCGTAGCCAGGCTGGTGGTACGTACAGGAGGGGGTACGAGGACGACTTATCCAGCGTCAGATGCAACTCCTTTTGCCGAACAGCAAGAGAGAGCGCTAACTCCTTGCGCTTGGGGCAGCAATAGGAGTCAGAACGATGCTTCCTTGGGCAATTGAGACACCGGACTGGTCCGGAACATGGGGTCGGATGATCGGGGGAAAGAGGTTTCGCACATGTAACGCACGACGGCACCGTGGCGGTGCACCGCGCTTTGGTGTGGCCGTACTTGTGACAGCCCCAACATCGGGAAACTCGAAGATGAACGAATCCTCGGGAAACGGTGGGACTGAAAGGACAGGTGGCTGTAGAAAGCTTAAATATGACTAGTGCTCTCTTATCCCAGCCAAGCCCGACAGAAATCCATTGTAATCCACATGCTAGGCCATTCAATTGTGAAGCACAGGTTTCAAAATTGCTCCCTTATCCCGGCCGAACCCGACAGAAACGCATTATAATGCACGTGCTAGGCCATTCAATTGTGAAGCACGGGCTTCAAATCCAAAATTTGATGCCCAGGCGGCTGTACAATGCTTAAATATGACTAGTGCTCTCTTTTCCCAGTCAAACCTGACAGAAATGCATTGTAATGCACGTGGTAGGCCATTCAATTGTGAAGCACGGGTTCAGGCCCTCGATTCGTTCTGGGTCAAATCTCTTAGAAATTGGCGACAGACCTCCTTGAAGGACCGTCAGTCGTCCCAGCATCCGATAAAGTTTGCGGAATATGCGACACGGAATGCTGTACGGAGTGTTGAACCAGATTTTCATCACACGCAAGTTTCTTAATTCAGGTGGCGACATTCCAAAGCTGTCCTTTCAATCGTCCGGAGCCATCATTATAAAGCATCGTGAAGATTGAAAGGAAACAAGTTGCCGGCCTTTAGGGGAGGCGTCGACAAGTGGATTTATGATTGTCGCGGGAGGTAAACTGGTCCGGGATTCGGGGCGAATCGTTCTCCAAAGTCGCGCACGGACCAGGAATTTGTTTGGTATCAGTGATCTTCGGGACCCAGAGGCTCGGTTCCATCCGGTCCAAATCAATTGCAACGGCAACTCCCGGCACAAAATCGGAAACGTGACTTGGTATGGAGACCTAATTTCTCAAATGTGTCTGCCATCCATTTCACCTCAAAAGGGGTTCTGTGTTTATTAGCCGGCCTGAGGTTCTCGGCAGGGCCAGAAGACGACAAAAGACTGCCCTGTGGGTCCGTTTGGAGTGGGTTTTTTTTTTCACATTTTTCACATGCAGGTCGGAGGGTCTCCATGTAATATATATATCTTACCCTGAAATTTACATGTAAAATTGGGCCGATGTAATTTAAATTGACCAATTTTAGCCAGCACTAACTTGTGTACCGGAAATTGTTGAGATTTGATTTTTCCGCAGCTACATTTTCAACCGCGTGACTAAGGTTTGTGCTTCACGGCAGATTCTGGGTAAACCATTTCATTCCTGCTTTCCAACTTCACAACTGAAGCTTCAAGTTCAGAGCCTTAGATCCAGAGCCTATTTTCCAATTGAAACAACTAGAATCAGGTCTCGAGGAAGCAGTATAAAGGTTATCTCGAGGCAAGGCTCCGAATTCTGCAATATCGAAATCAGTCACCAAGTTGTATTCAACAGTATTGTAACAGCTTTGTAGACCCGCCATCGGTCTCTTTGATAGGTAAATGCCCCACCTAATACAACAACGGGACTTCGTGGATTGACGCCGTATGTAAAAGTGATGATACTAGGCTGCAAATATTTGTAAAAGGACCATATCCACCTCTTTTTTCACCTAAATTGGTTGGGATTTGACCTCACACTGAGGCAGACAAGTTTGGCTATTTTGAGAATTTTTTGGTGATTTTGCGTTGAGAATGCCAAAAATGGCCACTTTGCGAGGGGGATTCTGAACTCATTTCCGTATCAATTTAGGTCAAAAAACATGTGAACACTGTTACTTTTACAAGTAACCGGAAATTTGGTTACACGGGCACATAACCCAGGGTTTGCCCATTGTCCGGACGGATTCTCAATCTACAGTTAATTTGGCATTGTATATGACAATCACACTTGAGGTATGAGGTCTCACACTTAGCATAGAATTAAATTTAGACAATAACAATATTCACCGATTGGCAAATGTCTTGTTTCGCGGATCGCAGGACATCCTACGAGCCTACATGAATAAATTAACAGAGAGAAAAATCACACCTTTGATCAAGACAATTGATTAAAGCCGGCTTTTTCCCAAAAGGAAAGCAGAATGGATGGTGTTTTCTGTCAGGTTAGATCAATGGAGACCCCAGGGGGGTTGTGGAGTAAGAGTTTGCCCAGAGTCGCCTGATTTCTCGAGCGGTACGCCCATTCCGGTTACTTTTGTGATGACGAGTAGTAGAGAGCGAAAGGCCTTGAGAACGAGTTCAGAGGCTGTAAAACAGCGATTTGAAGCCCACAATGATAGACATGCCTGCTACGCCGTCCAGCCTCAGGCTTAGTGTTGCCACGGCTCGGCTACGGCTGGCTCGGGTCGGTTAAGTCGTCCGAGCCGTTGGGGCATGAGCAACACTGGCCTCAAAGTGACTATCGTCAAGGCAAGAGGCACCAATTGGGTCTCTGAAGTCCAGTAAGCCGCCAAAAGTCCTGCCATAAATTCAACTGCTCGGAAATGGCTCGTTGCCAGAAGCCGACCCGTGGCAACACTACTCAGCCTGAGAGACCGGTGGTCTGTAACATGTCCTGGTGTGTAACAATACGATGCTCATTGGACTTGTTTCACATTCTTTTTTACCTGGCCCGGCCATATCGACAGAGCGGCGTTGTTAGAACTATTTCGCCTGCCGCATGCTCGTGGTAGACCTGTGTCTTGTGTGCACTCCATTCGGATGCCGCGAGGCACGGATTCAGCGGCTCCGCTCCTGTTCTTTCACTGAGCGAAATCCTCGTCTAGTGCTAAGACCCGGTTTTCTTAACCAAGCACCGTGCTGACTTCGAACAATGTGTATTGTTAAAAGTACTGCACGTAGTGGTAATGGTAAGAAAGAGGTCAAGAACCGCAAATAAGATGGCTAGTATTTATAACAAGAAGCCAAAAGAAGCATTGTACGAACCAAACAAGTAATGCGTCCGTATCTGGGTCCAGGCCCCTAACACTCTCCCCTGTTAGATTGCGCCCAGAGGGTCAATCTACAACAAGAAAGAAGAATGCTTCCCAAGGAACTTTCCAAGAGGAGGATGAAGGAAGAAGTGGAATGAGGGAAGCAGATATCAAGAAGCGTACGAGAATATTTCCAAGAAAGGTAAGATACGAGTCATGTCGACCAAGCCAATTAGAGCGCAAACACGGGGTTAAAAGACGAGCGCGGAGCGCGCTGATGTTGAGCGTCGAAACACCGTGTAAGAGTCCCGTGGTCGAGAGGAAGAATGAGGTTGGCCTCGGACGCGTCAAGGTGGATCCTTCCCGTTATTGAGTACGCGCTCGCGGGTACCGGTCCGTGGTACTGGCGGTGGCGGCACCGTTCTGCTCGTCTTCGGAACATCGTTGGGTCGACGTTCCCCTTGCATGGAAATTGGTGCTATATGAAGCTTAGGGTCGGGGCCATGACCCGCATATCCAATTTCAACCCGGACAGTATCTCAATGGTGCCAGGAAATTGATACAATTTGGTGGGTCAGCTATTTTTCAAAAAATGCATTCGCCGAATACGCTGTGGTTGTTTACACATGGACTAATGCATTTTAGAATGAGCATACTGTGCCAATGAACCCATGTACCAAGTTTCATGATATTTGACAGCCTGATTCCTTTACAATGTTGAGTTTCAGATTTTGTCTGATTGGGGTCCAGTCTGTTGTACAGAAGAGGACACTATGTGAAGTCTTAAACTCATATGGCCATCAGTACGAGCTTCAATTCGACTGAAAAATAGGGTAAGGTGGCCATTTTCGGCGTAGGGGCTTGCCTAAATTGGAATTGAAGAACTGACTTACAGACACCACTGGGTTAGGTCCAATAATCACGGGAAAAGCTTACCAAAAACTCAGGAAAGAGTGGAGTCTGGTCAAACGCTCCTCATGAAACATTCTGAGTACATCTGTGTGGTTGAAACATTGCCAGGGAACCTTGTTGAGGCTAAACACCGAGAATATTGGAAAAGTACAATTTTGCACACTGACTCCATCGAAGCAAGGCAACCAAGAAGATTTTTGCTCTAGGAATATAACAGGAAGCTAGATTATATTTAGGAGGAGTGGCCTACAAAGTTCCACGGAAATCCGTTGGGAGATAGGCGAGAGAGGACAAGAACATTACCAAATCCGGCCATTACCTACTACTCGGACACGTGGCCTGGTCCGAAAGAATGGTGTTGTTTGCCCAATTCTCCTCGAAATAAAGACTTAGATCGGGGTAAAAGACAAAATGCTGACGATCTAGCTACTCAGCCTAATACCAGCACAAGCGTATCAAAAGATATTAAAGAATTTTCCTTGAGTGTCCGGGTTCTAGGGGAACGATAGTATGCCAAATAGTGTGGGCCACAGGTACGGGTAAACCCGACGCCAAAGAGAATCTTCATTTCGGGGTCTTCAAAAAATTGTAACCGGAGGATACTACGGCACGCAAGGCTTGCTTCTGAAGAACGTCGGCCTCGGCCTTCGAGAACGGCATGTCATCACCAAAAGCGGGAGATCTCGCTGATGCCCGGTGGTGTCTACAATCACACGCCAAGCTGATGGCGTTTTACAAACAGTTTGTAGATCTTTCACCAGGCGCGGCAAGAGGAAGACAATGCCGGTGAAACTTTATAACGATGAAATGGTGCACTAACGTGGAGCCGTGACATATAATGATAAGAGAGAGAGAGAGTGGAGCGAACGAATCACTAACACCAACTAACCCAAAATCAAAATATCTCACAAACTCCAATCTAATACTTCGTGTTGTTGTTTGGGGAAGTAGAGTATGTATCACTCTTCAAGAAGTTGTGCAACGGGGGTGGGTGTGAGGTGTTAAGGAAAGCAATAACTATGTGCGATCTAAAGCACTTTTTTATGCTAGAGCAGTGACTCCACCCGCTAGAGGTATCAGGACTCTAATGGACAGATGGCAGCAGCTTCAACGACACTGGCTTTTATACAGGACAAGTGGGAGGGCGATTACCAAATGCACAAGTACGGGAGGCGGTGGTGTCACTTCCTTTTCTATGTCGATGGCAGCAGCGAACGTCACCCGTGAACACGCACACAGGAGTCTGAGCCCGGCACTTATACGAAATCACTTCAAAGGGTTGAGCTGGCACTAATACTGGCGCCCGAGACGGTCTGTTCAAGTGTCCCGTATCCTCTATCCTTTCTCTGTAGTGTCTGCAGTTCTTATGACTGATCTTAAATCCAATATATTGTCCCAATTTCTAGGGGAGTAGTATACCCCTGGTACAAACGGTATGGTGCGCTTTATAAACATTTGTGATAATAAAGGAGATAGTCGGAATTTCTAGGATCAAGCCTCTGGCGGTTGGATGGCCAATTAGATTGCAGGCATTCTCAATCATGGGAGTTTTGTCCTCCCGCAGAGCTATTCCATATGGTATATCTTGAGCACGCCATCGTGCGTGCTAGTGATTCAGTTATCAATCTATCTTTAGAAAGGCCAACTTTACTTGTCATTTCAATATTTTAGTGCGAGCTCAGGAGGAACGAGTCTCCCTGAGTGGAAGACAAGGGCAGCGAGGAGTGAGCTTTGATAGATTTGAATACGTACACGTGACTGCATTCACCTTGACGCATTCCACTCGCGTCCACCTCCACCTCATGCGTATTCGCTCCATCCTCTCCCTCATAAGTACGTCCCTTTTTCGAGTCCTACTCACCCACATCCTGTTGCTCATGCTTGGTTGTTTCGGGTCGCCTCATTCATCGGGGCCCGTCTCATCCTTGTGTACCGGAGTCGGGGCCGTCCGCCGCTTTCATCCCGCCTCGCTCGTCCCCCACCTCTCACGGTGAGTAGACGTTCCAGCAAGCCGGCCGCGGAGCGGCCCCCCTCCCCCGCATACCATTCCTCAGAGATGCATCAGTGAAAATATTCTCGCGTGAGACGTTGCACTTGGTGCATGGAGCATTGTTGTGGCTGTGATCAGCGAACCCGCAAAGTTTGCAAAGTGCGGGATGGTCTGCGATTATCGCAACTAGTGCAACGCGAACACGGATTCCTATCAAATGAAATGGGTAAGATGTCAGTCGGAATACGGATACCTCACCATTTGAGTGCCCGGGCCCTTTGACAGTTATCCCACGGTCATATAGTTGGATCAAATCATCGACAATGGGTTTTAAATAGTTCTGCAGTTGCTCTGCAGTAGGCTCTTTTGGGCCCGGTGTCATGCCGCAAATGATTGTATTTTCGGCCCGGTACCTTGAATAAAGTGAGTTCAAGAAACGAAGTGCAGTCGTCAAATTTTGCACAGTCAGAGACAACACACCGGATGAGTGACTGGGTCCGTAGCTACTGTGTTTACGCCCGAACCTAGTTCTATGTCAGTTTCAGGATATGCTGAGATAATGTGATGATACCAGTCCAGACTGATTGTAACGCCTAGTCGTATCTCATCCTCAGACCCAGGTCCATAGAAGAACGACTCGTTGTCCGCACCCGTAATTGTACTCCACACGGCACCATCCTGCATGCAGCGCATTTCTCCCGGTATGCGCGTGCGAGTTTTCCACGCATTCACTGCCCTAAACATGCCTGGACGCTCGAAAAAATCTGCGAGCGCCTGAGAAGGCAGCTGTATCGGAGTAACCGTGATTGGTTTTGGAGTGCACTGTTTCGGCTTTGGAATGGGGACAGAAAGTGGAAGAGATTGGGCCTCTTCGTCAACTGGTTCTCAATCGATTATGTCGAACAGAGTTTCATCACAAGCTTCGCAAGAGGCGTTGACAGCAATTTTGGCATCAAAGATACGATGACACCGAAAGCATGTTGGGTGAACTGTGAAGCCATCTTTCAGTTCGAGCTTTGAAAGCACAGTCGTCAACGTCTGAGCCATCGGAGGGGGCCCAAGAAGACTCTTTGATGGTGCCTTTTCAAAGAGGAGATTCAAAGAGCGAAGAATAAGACCGCACGCTGAAAAGCTGACATGGTCAACCCACGGCGGCAGACTCGGTTTAGCTCTAGGTCTGCATATCCTCTGCCGACGAGGGTAGGCAGAGCCTCTGCCGACGGACCCTCGGAATGCAGTGAATATCATGGATATTCCATCCAATCTACACATAATTTCACACTGAGCTTTTATAGCCACGTCCATATTTTCCAGGTACTGTAGCATTTAATTCAATTCGTACCCACCTGTGACCTGTGACCGCGACGTACGAAATCCAGATTTCGTATTTGGGCCGGGTCGGGCGTGACACCCATTTTTTTTCGTAAATCGGCCGAAAGTTCGCAGGCCTCAGATATGCATATCTGCCTCCCCAGGTCGTTGTAGAATGGTTCAAAGGACTCATATTTCATTTGGGATTAAAATAGGAGATTTACTCACATAATCATCGGAATTTCACGGCATCTTTGCTGCAGACTGGTCTTCCTGACATGTTGAGGATAATTTATCCTCCGTAGAAACGCTGCGGCGCCGCTTGATGGCAAGCAGGCGGTGCGGAGGCGGAAATTCGACTTTTTGGGCCATTTTCTGGCGATTTTGTGACTTGTTTGAAGTATTTGTATATGGCTCCGGTGACCTGTGACCGGTACGAAAAAAATCGTAAAATTTTAGGCGTGTGACCTGTGACATACGAATTGAATTAAATGCTACAGTATACTTACATAAAATCATTTCATGTACTTCACAATTCATGTACCCGATTCATGTACCTCGGACGGGGCGACCTTGTGTACATGAAATTCAGTGGGAATGGGCCAAAGGCCCACCATAATATTATCCAGGCTATCACTGGTCCTCAGCTGATCATTTCGCGGTCGTTCCGCAGATACACGCAGTTTCTGGCAGGAAATTCCTACCTGTGCCGCAGATATATTCAACCTGCGGCCCTCTCTCTTTCCCGCCGGCCCACGGGCAATCATTCATTCGGCATCTCGGCACTTGACCTCACCCTTCTAACATACTCGTTATGACCAAAAGTAACCGGAAATTCGGTTTTAACGGCATCTGACCCAAATTTTTCCCATTCTTGTGTTCAGATTCTCAATCTATGAAGAGTTTGGCATGTATTAGCGCACTGTGCAACATCTCATACCAAGTGTATTATTAAATTTGGAAGTTGATCAAAAATTGATGATATCTCCCTCCTTGTGATTGTCTTGATGGTAGTTCTGGATAGATTAATATCTTATAATTAGCCGTTGACCATAGAAATATGCATAAAACATCTAGGGGGTGTACAAACTTCCTAAATGGCTCCATGAATAAATTAAGAGAGGGCAAAAATCTCTGCCTTGATCAAAAAATGATTTAGGTCCCGATTTCACGGAAATAAAGTGCAGTAGATGTTTTTTGATTGGATGTTGAAGCATGTTCCTTTCCGAATTCTGGATAAATAATTTGCCAAAGGATACCATATCCGGCCAAGAAGCACCTCTTCCGGTTACTTTTGGTCATAACGAGTACTTTGACAGACACTGCCCCAGCGTTAACATTTACAGATCTCTCCCCGCGGCGAACAGGTTCCTTCTGATGCAGTTTAGTCAGTGTCATTTACGGCTGGAAAGATGACCCATTCCGGGAGCAATATTGATTGGAAAACAATGCACAATCTGATGAGGTCGAGCCGACAATAAAAATTCCGGCAGGTATAATTTTTTCAAATAAGGAGATGATTTTTTTTGTGTCCAGTTCTTTTCCTGTATAAAATTCCAACTCACTAAGGGATTGCCCCACCACTCAAGGCGCATGTTCATTTCGATGAAATATGGGTAAATTAGGTGCTATGCATTACATTGAACCTGTTGTTTGTTGGGGCTTGTGTTGGAGCCGAGACTCGATTCAAATATTTGACGCAATCCACAAGGCCTCTTCAAATCCGTGTTCCCTTGGAGCCACAGTATACTGAATGCAAGTATCCTTTATTGCCGCCAAAAAAATGCTCCAAAATTGAGCTCTTGAATAACCTCAGAAAGTACACAATTCAAAACAAATAGTAAATTTCGAACTTCGACCCAACCCAATTGCGCTAACCGCGAAGGACCAGCCTGCCTATGACAACATGCTCGCCACATTTCGTAGACAGGCGATCACGGGCTAGTTGATTCGATCATTCCGCAAATGACCTCCAGCGGTTTGCCCAACGTCTGATTCGGAGAGCCACCGAGTCGTTATCAGGCGGAAGATGTCAACCTGGCTTGATGAACCTCGCCTGCGTCAGCCCCCCCTTTTCTATACCGCTGCACTCTTCGATCTCCCCCAGCGCGTTGCTCAAGTCCGGGTTGAACGAGACCGGCACGAATTCCACTACAACTGAGAAGGAACGGGGCTTGAATATCGACGTACCACCCATGCTCGCCAGGAACGCGTTCATGCGTCTTGGCGCCCGAATCCACTCCGCCGCCATCGCTGTGTTGAGATGGAAAACAATCGCCCCGCTGCGCACTCTCTGCGCCCCACCAACACCACTCTCTCCGGCGCTACCTGTTCTCCCAGTACTTTGACTGCCTCCGCTAGCGCCCAATTGGCTTTAACCACGAGCTGCGGCAGCGGCGGAGCCGCTCCATGCGTCCCCTGCCACCGCCGCGTACGACACGCCCGCCTGCACTGTGGGCGCCGGAGGCACAGGCCCCTCTTCTCCCCCCTCCTGTCCGCGCGGCTTACAACGCCACTGCATCCCGCACATTCTCGGACTTGATACAATACCCTACACCGTCACCACGCATTACTTATTCAACGAACCGATCCAGCCTTCTCATCTTTCTTGGATTCCATCGTCGATGATCATGAACACAACTCTGTTGATCTTGGTCGTCTCACTCACACACAATCAGTCGTGGATCTCATCAATTTCGTCTTTCCTCCAAGTATAGTTGCCGACCCTGCCATCTGCATTGTGCAGGCTATCCTGAGCCCCTTTAACGCATTCGTTGACGAGTTCAATTCCACCATTCTCCATACAGTTCCAGGTGAAAGTCACTGCTATGTCAGCAGTGATTCAATCGAGAACAGCGAAGATGGCATGGACGAAGGAGTATTTTCTGACCCTGAATTTCTCAACTCTCTCCAGGAGCCTGGAATACCTCCCACGAATTGGTTCTGAAGGTTGGCGCTATTTGTAGACTCACTCGCAACTTTGATGCATCTCGCGGTCTCACCAAAAAATACGCGAGTAATCGTGCGGAATTTGCTTCGTCACACAGTGGAAGTCGAGACCATTTCAGCAGTGATTGCCGGTAAGGTCATTGATCCTGTAGTCCAACTATGCTTATGTTATATGCTTACATTGAAAGATATTCCATATTCCCCGCATCAGCTGTCATTTTTCAACCACACACGGTGGGAGATACAGCAGTCGGACACCTAGGTGTTGTGCAAGTCAGCAAGAATGTTTCGGGGATTTGAATAAAGCATACGGAAACGATTACAAAGATCTAGAATTTCTTCACCGTGGTGTATACGCGCATTATCCATGACGAGGACACTGAGCGGTCCAGGAAATGGGGAGCAAAGTGGAAGCTGAAAGATCTGTTCAGTATTGAAGAAGGGCACGGGTTGTTCATACATACCACTTGATATTCAAGGAACTCAAGATACTGTGTACGATGCATTGAGCCCTCCACAACTTTACACGCTATCATTCCTTGACATGTAAGTAGACCTGTCCCAGTCACGCGCCTACCACGAACGATCTTGCGCCGCTTGATTGCACGCTGGCCCTTTCGTCCCCTTCCACGGCGCCGGCCAGGGGTTTTGTTGTTTTTGGAGGTTTCATCGAGGAAGCCGAGATATTCTGCTGGATATTGAGAGGCCTCCCGCACGTAATCCATGCGGCTCGGCTCACTGCGTTCCATCGCAATCTCCTTCAGAATTGTTCGGGACATGCCCGCGCGCTCAAGTTCCCGATGGATGGTGGTGTAGTGAACTGATATAAAACGATTGTGTTCGAGTAGCTCAAGGAGCTCATCTAGAAAATAATCTGGGTGATGGCGAATGAGGTGTAGGAGGTAGTCAATATCATTGTTGTGGAGAATGCGGAACCGTCCGGCACGCCGGCGGGAGCATATGACATGACCAGTGGTGCGCCAGAGATGTAGGATGCGGAAGAAAGTGCTGCGCGAGAAGCCGACACAGTCTAGAATTTGCTGGATAGAGAGATGCCCTTGCTCATAGAGGTTGAGAGCAGCGATCTTGACATCACGACTAATGTGTCGATTGGGCATGATTGAGGAAAACACTGCGCAAGTGACGCGTCAGAAAGATAGGCGTGGATACGGCGCAGCTGACGCACCTGGATTTACGCGAATTGAGCGAGTATTGAGCGAGAAACAAGTTGATCAAAAAGGCGCGTCGTTGGCGCGCGCGTAGAGGTGGTTCGTGAGGGTTGCGTACTGGAGCATATGGGTGGTATGGTCAGAAAGGGGCATAAAATCGGAGTCGACCGCGCCTACTTTCGGCGAAATCGGAGGATAATTGGGCGAGAAAGACGCGTCGGAAGTTGGCAGGTCAGAGACAGGTAGGCCGAGTTAGGCCAAAATTCAAAGTCTGAGTTGAACAATGGGTTAGGTACCAGTCGAAAGCGCTTGAAAAAAGACGTCGAACGCACCCAGAATCGAGGAAATCCGTCAAGAATTGAGCTCAGAATGAGCGTTCCAAGAAGGCAAGTATTGATTTTGCTCTTATTTACAAAATGATCGAAGTGTCATTAGCTTTGCAAAGTGCTGTAATATTCCGCTCACTCAATAGAATTTGAATGAGTCATACATACTTACCAGCCTCCAGGGGCTGTAGTAAATTCATCAATCCTTTAACTTCTTCATCTGTTTGTGACCCGCCGCTTGCCGGCTTCTTACAATCATGAAGTGAGCGCGCAAAGCATCAATCTGGTCATGTGATGGTCCCAATCGGGTCGAAAACAAACCATGCTCTCCACTCTCACTGAAAACTCACCAACATGGCGCATTGGGATGCACCGGCATCGTACATTGGGCTCAGGATATCAAGATCCATATTTTTGCGCCACTTTTGTGCGTGCCAGATCTCATGTATTATACCATCTTCTGGGATTTCCGGATATACATGAATGAGTTTACGTGTTGTTGGATTGGCCCAGTCCTTATAATACTTATCAGCTTCGACAATTTGTGAACGCAGCGACCTGAGTCATACCTGCGCAATGATTGCTTTTGGGTCGTTCATAAAGAAAACATTGTGATTATTATTTAGAGCGCTCGTTGCTTTGCAGAAAAGCCAGGAATGGCCTTGATAAGCACGGAATGAGGAGGACTAGTCTTAGTGGTTTAGTCCAAGTGTTCAGATTTTGGGTTGGGAATTTCTGGTTCTGAAGGATGTATTTATGGTAGAGAATAGGCTCCGCATGTGAATAGGGGCTTGGAACAAGGGATTTGAGGAGATATTGGTCGCGCGCCGCTGCCGCGTCAATTGCACAGCTACTGCCGCGTCAATGAGGGTCAGTGCCGCGTCAATGCCGCGCCGCCTGCATCATTTCCACCAGACCCCGGGTTTAACCCCAAGTCTGGCCGCGGTGGCAGCGCAGCCGGCGGCTATCACATGTACAGCAATGACAGTTAGGATTTATGCAGGATGACCTAGGATGATCAAGGATCTGGCGGGATTTGCATTTTGAGACAGTGCATACAAAATCTGGAAAGCTCATGATACCCTGTGATCCTCAAGGATCCTATAATGTCAGGATTAACAATGAATGCCAATGAATACCAGTGACGACTCAGGGTAGGCTAGGCAATGAACACTTAGGACACCCAAGGATTGGCAGTGATTTGCTATGAAGTGTCATGATCGGTCAGGATCAGCTGTGATGGTTGATTAAAACGAAATCAAGCTTCATTTTTGTCCGACACCGGCCACCAAAGAAACGGGCGTCGCGTCGCACAAAAATTTTGCGAAAAAATGACTGTCTATGTTAGCGCCGTCTGTCAAAGCTTCTTCGAAGGGTACTCACGCGATGCGTTCTATGCCGCCGGCGTCTGTCGGAGACCAGGGAAGCGTGCTTTACCGTTACACCATGAGACCCCCGGCCAGCAAGTTTTTCGCCGGCTGGCCGCCGCTTTGTGACAGATGTCACTAGTGGAAAAATGCGCACTCGATCTGATTGATTCCTCTACCGTACCTAGTGAATATACAATGGCGGCGAAAAATAATGCCCACGGCTGTTTGGGGCCGTTTCTTTTTCCCACGCCGCCATGTTTCTCGTCCCAACCCTCGAGCGTTTCTGCAAGAGGTGCGCGATCTGCTAAGCGAGCCCACTCTGATGGGCACGTGCCGGTTGAGCACCTTCCATATCCGGTCGTTAGGTCACACTCTCACACGCGAAGCTGCGACGCGTTCGCTCGAATTGTATGCGCCGTGCATTGAGCAGAAAATTACAAAAATATTTCTATGTATCTTTACATGTTCCATTATACACGAGAATTTTCCTGGAGGTCTGGGGCAGGTGGTAACCTCAAAATAAGCTTCCGAATCTTCGGTGGGCGCACTGCGCGCGAGTCGATTGCGGGTATCCCTTCGTTCTCCTTGTTGGCTCTGCGGCTGGGCGAATTCGGAGGGCTCGATGCGGGCCGCTTCCGGCTGCAACTTGGAGGAGGAAAGGAGGGAGGTGCAGCCGCCGGAATGCCAATGACATCAAAACATATTGAAAACCAGAATTTTGGGGAGTACATGGGTCATTTATGTGCGATGAAGAGGTGTTATTGACACTATTTACACCGAGATTGGTGGTCGTTTGGCGGCTCGCGGCGGCGTGGTTACGGGGATCGGGATGTGGTTTTCAAAGGGTCCAGGAGCAGTACAACGTGTTTGCCGTCCTTATCAGGTTTGAGGAGCGACTGAGCCCGTCGGAGTCTAGACGGGACGCGTCACAGCCGGGTGGGGACGCGTCGCAGCTTGTTGTCGCGCTGCGTGTGAGAGTGTGGCTGTTGGTGACCTAACGACCGGATATGGAAGGTGCTCAACCAGCACGTGCCCATCAGAGTGGGCTCGCTTAGCAGATCGCGCACCTCTTGCCTTTCTGGGTTAAATTTTCTGCAAGCTCACGATGGACTTCCTTAGAAGTCCATGAATGAATTGATCACTCCTCAAAATATGTGGAATATGCATAATCAGTGGGCATACTATGTCTGAATGAGTATTGCGAAGCCTTGAAGTTCGACAGACCGGAAGTCTCTGCTCCGATGCCGATAATTACAACGTACTCACCTTATGCAGGGAATACTGAAAGGGGTCCCCGATGCTGGATTTGAGCAAGCGCTCTTGATGTGCAACCTGTGAATTAATTGTATGCCAGTGGTCGCGTTATGTAAATTCTTATATCCCCAAAATAACTATCGCGCGGCTGGCTGGCAAGTTCGAACTACTATTTTCGACTGGCTAACCGGCCACCTTAGCATTTATGGCTGGTTCTCGAAGGCCATCCTGTCCATATACCATCCACTCTGTGGTGAAATGAAGGCATTAACCTTTCCATGGGACGAGCATCTCTTCCTCCAGGGTCTCAAACCTCTCACGAGTTTGGGAAGGCCTGTATTTTATAACTTACTCGACTGCCTGATATTCAGTTATCGTCCGAGCGACCTTCACTCATCAAATACATCTATGGCCGAATGGAACTGGCTAATCTCCGGACTGAAGGATTGGCCACTAAATTCTGGCCATCCGACGGCAACGCAGTTGTAAAATCAACTGCAGTATTCGGCTCGGCGCCTCCTCCCGACCCCGATCTCTCCATTGTTCCTTTCCAGACCTGAATGTCAAGATGATCAGTGAATACGGATGGGACAGGCAACCGGGGTTACCACGAAGGGTGTTCCGCACTCGAGGGACTGGCGGCTGCAAAGAGCCACCGAACCTCAGCGGACGGTCATACTGGACTCGGTTCATCAAGTCCTGGCGCCAATCCCCGCAGTACTGGTCAAAGGGCATCGCAGCAACCGTTGAGTGATGACCCCCTGGAAAAATATCGCCGGCGGATGGTCACCTTTCAACGGATGCAAGCCACCGTTAACCCCGATGATAATGACAGTCGCGTAGTCCGCCAGGCCACCACTGCTCTTTCTCAGGTCATCCCTTTCTAGGCTGTGAAGCGATAGAAGTGTCGTCCATTGGTCATCTACGCCTCCCTTCTCCATAACGTCCATTATGTCACCGTTGGACAGCATGCGTGCCTCATCGATGTGGCAGCGTGAGCCCTGATTCTGATGGGGGCGCGGCACCATGAAGATACATAGCCCGCCCTCTTTGATCCGTTCCCATTCGTATTTTAGGTTGAGGCCGCAAATGCACGCGTCGATCAAGGTGGCCTCAAAGCGCGCAACCCAGCGACGGAGGTGACGCTGGAGGATTTGTTCCCCACCCCCCAGCTTGAGCTGCGCAATGTTGTATTTGCACAGTGGCTTGTGCTTCTCCCAATGGTTTCCTGAGAGCGATTAATTTGTGCTTGGAGAAGGTGCGGTGTCGTACTTTGACATATCACGGACTTGAAAGAAAGAAACATTATCATTCAGACCGGATTGAAAGAAACGTATAAAAGTTAAAACTCTTACGCAGTAAGAGGCAATCCTACAGCACAACCCGCACTTTTAGCAAGTTTCAAGTTCTCCAAGCCGAAGGCGTTACCTGCATTGCCCACACTAGTAAAAGCACTCCTTTCAATGAGAGGAAACTTTTGGCTAGAGGGATTTGGATTACACTCAATATTGAGGGAGTTATTCTTTTCGGGGTCGGTCAAATTGGGACTGTACACTCAACTGCCTTCTGTACCACCCAAATAACCTTGTTAGGTTCTATACAGGGGGTGTATTACATGCTATAGATGAGATTATGACTCCAGTATACAGAACTCCGACTCTGTGGCCCTCTGAATTTGGTTGAAATTTACAAGAAATGTAGGAACATTTGTCAAAAATATGCTGGGCAATGATCCTCAACCGTCGACGGATCGCCATTGTCAATACTAGGTGTCTATGCCCCGAACCGCCCATCAGAGAACGCCGCGTTCTGGAAGAAGATTAAGGCCTACTACGTGGCCCACCCCAGGGCTCAAAGACCGGACATCCTAGGTGATACAAACTTTGTGGAGGACCCGCTGAACAGACTTCCAGCACACACAGACAGCGCTATGGCAGTAAATGCCTTCGACGAACTTAAGTCCTACTTAGGACTGGTAGACGGATGGCGGGAGACGTACCCAACAACATGTGCATACACCTTCCTTCAACCCCTCTTGCTCGGAGGTGCACAGTCCCGAATGGATAGGATATACATAAAAAGAGACTTGTTTGATGATACCTTTGAATGGGAGATACAAACAGTCGGAATAAACACAGACCATAGGATGGTATCAATGAGGCTGACAAAAAAAAATGCCCCGACAATAGGGCGTGGCAGATGGGTATGGCCGGCACATATTATACGAGACAAGATACTAGCCAAATTCATACACGATGAAGGCCTAAAACTCATTGAAGCCTTAGCTCAAGTCTCAATTGAGGAAGAAAGGGGACACTGGAACCCCAAGCATAATAAACAGACTCTATGGGCGAAGTTTAAGACAAAGATATGCAACAAAGCCAGAGAAAGGGCGAAGATAATTGTGCCCAGGATAGTAGAGGAGATAGCGGAGACAATGAACAAGATAGATATCATCCAGGGGGACGATGACCTGACGGAGGACGAGAAGACACTCTCCTGCGCAGTACTACAGGAGAAGCTGAATCAACTTGAGAGGAAAAAGCACACAGGCTCGCGTCTGACCACACAGATTAGGCAACGGCTCTACGGCGAGGTCATAGGTTCATATTGGACAGCGATTAACAAGCCACATAAACCCCGAGAAATCATAAGCCGGCTTAAGAAAAGCGAAGGAGACCCAGATGCTCAGCAGCAATATGAGACAAACTCCAAAAGACTGGCAGACATGGCCAGAGATTACCATAACAGGCTGCAAAAGGAAAGAACACAGGTCCCAAGTGACAGCACTAGTATTATGGTGGTCTTCATAGACAGCACTAGTATTATGATTGTCTATGAAACTTTTCCCGCCCCTCCCACCTTTCTATATAGATGGGGGTTTACTATGAGATCTATCATGTCTTCTTGGGCTATGATGGTCTCTGAAGATTTTCCTGATGGACTACTAGCACCAAATAGGCCTCCTCCGTGGCAAAACCACATTGTGCGTGAACCAACTCGATATCTGACTCGTTGATAGTTGTGGCACCGTCTCTCTGCTTTCCATTGAAGGGCTACATTCCAAATGAATCAGGCACGCAGGAAGACCTCCAATAGGCAACTTCTTGCGTCAAGAAGGTCCAAGCCTTCCCGCTTGACTACTCCGTCTCGTTCCACGGCCCGGTCGACACAATTCCCTGCTCGTGGAGTCGCGCCCATGTGGACGGCGCCCCGTACCGAGCCTTAATACCCGCTAGCAGCCTTGGATCCGACTACTATCCCTGCTTGCATGAGTACATCTGGACGGCAGATCACCCGCAAAGATTGTTACCCTCTACTCCTGCATATCCAGCCCCAGGTTCTGTGCGCATGATGGCGTCCTTTTCGCCTCTCCTCATCGACAAGCAGTTCCTTGTCGGCTACCCCGCTTACTTCCTCCCCTCTCAATGTCCTCCTTCTTCCTCATTATTGCTGCTCGGCTCACACGACTCATTCATGGTCTAACAGCAACATCACAGATATCACCCTTCGAGCTCATGTGCAGCTGTACTGCATGCACATCCGAACAGAACACTCAAAGCTCCCGCCCACGGCCGTCCCCTGGACTGCTTATGCGCGAGTTGCCGCCGGGTTCAGCAGCAGTACTAGACTCGTGTCGGCTCTTTAGGTATCATCCACAAATTCCACTGTAATGATACAATTTTTGTTGGATGCATCGTCAAAATATATCTTATTCACTTGGGCTGCACACTGAATCCTTGCCTATGCTATCGGTAGATTGGTGAAAAGACTGGTACTTGTGTAAAAAATACATTTAGAATGTATATACTACCTGTTCGCTGGGTGAACCGAACGCATGACCCGGCACTATTGAAAATTTCATCCCCGAACCATCCGCGCTTCGTACCCTTCCGCTGGGAAACATAGAGTGCCATTTTTGTCCTCGCGACTACACCACCTTCCAGACGCCTTACGGCGCACTTCGACTTGTCACGCTTCCGATGGGTTGGACTAATTCAGTGCCCATTTTCCACGACGATGTTACCTTCATTCTTCAACCTGAAATCCCCGAGTTCACGATCCCTTTCATCGACAATGTTGCTATCCGCGGTCCCGCTACGCGCTACGAACTTCCAGACGGCTCGTATGAGACCATAACCGAGAATCCCGGCATCCGCCGTTTCGTATGGGAGCATTTTCAAGCGCCGAATCGCATCGTACAGCGGATGAAATATGCTGGTGGTACCTTCTCAGGCTTGAAAGCCATTATTTGCGCCATCAGGCTAATATTAGTCCCTCCTTGCTGCGTAGACTTGCCACGCATTATTGCCGTGCCGTCCGACGCTCTTTTCATCCGACTAGGTTCCAATATCTGACATTTCAAAATTAATAATTAAAAAAAGAAACAACTCGGATACGCCATGCGCAGCAATGGCCCTCAAGCCCCAGTCGTTTGTGCGTGGCCGTCCAGTCGTAGCGTAGCCTTAAGGCTTCCCCGCTTCCAGTCTCGGTTCAAGTCTTCATAAAGCCCCTGGTCATCGTGTCCCAGACCGAAAAGACTTCAAGGCGCCCTTTGTTGGATGTGTGCATTGGTCGAAGGCAAGTCGTTAGCGGGCGTCGAGTACGGAGGCTGTGCTGAATGATCCGCTGTCGGGCGCCTATCAAACGTGCTGGCACGCCCACGCTTCCTCTTCATGATTCATCGCCCGGCGGCCCTTGGCTCAAGGAGTTCCATGAAGTTAAACAGGATCTTCGTAACCATAGAAATTCTCGGATCCGAAAAAATGTCCTTCCAGGGGCTCAGCGCTCACTGCTCAGTTGAAACAAAATCGAACCAGGGATTTTTCCGAATCCCGCATATGGCAAGGAGTATTATCACAATTCAAAATATACTTGGCTGTGGCTTCAATCCAACTACTGGTCAAATTTGGCATATGTAGTTTTCCTCTCAGATGAAAGTGTGTTCCATATCCCTACAAATGCCCCAGGAATTCAATATAATGCCCTCCTTGGAGCATCGACATGTTTCAGGGAACCATTCCAAGGTATAATAATTTTACAAACGGAAACGGGCTGTCGCCGTTGAATTTGTGTGAATTGTGCTTGAATAGAAATTTAATTTTCAAGAGTTGGATTGAGCGATCTGCTGGAGACAATTCCATCTGTGGACTGTCGGTCAAAGCCATTAAGCAGTTGCAAGGTAAAATAATCTGACCTAGCTGTCTGTATTGTGCAAGCACCTCAGAGTTCAGTCGATTTACCCGTACACAAATACAATTGAGCAGGATGGATAGATTTGGCTCAGACTTGGCAGGTCAGCATTCTAACAGTGCCCAACATTGCACCCAGATGGGACACACCACAGAATGACGAGAGTTGTGGACCCCTAAGCTCTCTCTATATTTACCTGTGCGTGACCCCAATCACAGGGGCTCACTGAAACTCCCTTGTGATGAGCCAAATCCAATTATGCTGGACAGGGAATACAATCCTCAGCCACAAACTGGCACTCCTGACAAGCGTAATTTTCTGCACTGGATAAGTGCTGGCCAACCAAAACAATGGCACACATTAAGCTACTCTCTGTTGGAAGATGAAGGTGATTAGGTATGATAGCGCAGACGCCGGAAGGGAGAGAAGGGGGGAGGTGAATGTGAGGACGGTAGATTGATGGGTACCGAACTGAGTTTACATGAAAAGTAGCTACGCCTTTTATACTGTTCCTCCAAATATCTCCTGAATGCTACTCCTGTTTCATATATGTTTCAGTGTCCTTTATTCATGCTCTGGCTCTGAGCATGGTAGGTATCTCCAAGCTTGACTCTGTGAGCTCACAACTCATTGTTACATGTGACAATATAATTTCCTTTCTTAGTATCTGAGCTCATGCTTCGGTTCCTTCGAGCTCCGGGTTGGCAGATCTAATCAGTCATTAGATCATCGAGCTCTGGGCTTGAGCTGGGCGAGGCTTTGCCTCGCTTGATATCACAACACTCTCTTTGGGAGATAATGGTAACCATATCAAGTTAGTATTGAGAGTATGATTATTGTGGACTGAGTGAATAGGTCTCAGCCAAGGATCCTGTAGATGTTGGAGGGCCCTGAGGTCTCAGGATTAATTGTATGTAGGAGACCAAGACTCTAGGTGATTGTAGATTGGCACTGCAATGCAACTTGCATTATATCAATCCAAGAGGTGTGAATAGGATGTTCAACAGCAATCCTCCTCACTTATTCAATGGAATCATAATCCAACTGAATTTCTGGTGCTGCATCACCTGCTATAACATTCTTCGACAACCATAGTTACTAACTAAACTGAGTCCTCATCACTGTCCACCCATGTTCACCCTCTGAGTCAGTCGGATCTGCCTGAAATGCACTACCATGGTATATCCAGCACATTCACGTCTGCACCATGCTCAATGAGCAGCTGGACAATGTCTTTGTGCCCCCAAGCTGATGCAGCCTGCAATGCACTGCCATAGAGTCCACCCTGCACATTCACATCTGCACCTTGCTCAATGAGCAGCTGAACATTGTCTTTGTGCCCCCTAGCTGATGCTGCCTGCAACGCACTGCCATAGTATCCACCCTGTACATTCACATCTGTACTGTGCTCAATGAGCAGCTGGACAATATCTTTGTGCCGTTCAGCTGATGCAGCCTGCAATTGCGCTGCCATAGTATCCACCCTGCATGCTCATATCTGCACCGTTCTCAATGAGCAGCTGGACAAGGTCTTGTGCCCGCCAGCTGATGCAGCCTGCAATGTACTGCCATAGTATCCATCCTGGATGTTCACGTCTGCACCTTGCTCAATGAGCAGCTGGACAATGTCTTTGTGCCGCCAGCTGATGCAGTCTGTAATGTGCTGCCATAGTGTCCACTCTGCATGTTCACGTCTGAAACCATGCTCAATGAGCAGCTGACAATGTCTTTGTGCCTGCCAGCTGATGCAGCCTGCAATGCGCTGCCATAGGGTCCACCCTGCACGTTCATGTCTGCACCATGCTCAATGAGCAGCTGGACAATGTCTTTGTGCCCACCAGCTGATGCAGTCTGCAATGCGCTGCCATGGGGTCCACCGTGCATGTTCATGTCTGCACCATGCTCAATGAGCAGCTGGACAATGTCCTTTGTACCCACCAGCTGACGCAGTCTGCAATGCGCTACCATGGGGTCCACCGTGCATGTTCATGTCTGCACCATGCTCAATGAGCAGCTGGACAATGTCTTTGTACCCACCAGCTGATGCAGCCTGCAATGCGCTACCATGGGGTCCACCGTGCATGTTCATGTCTGCACCATGCTCAATGAGCAGCTGGACAATGTCTTTGTATCCACCAGCTGATGCAGCCTGCAATGCGCTGTCATAGGGTCCACCGTGCATGTTCATGTCTGCACCGTGCTCAATGAGCAGCTGGACAATGTCTTTGTGCCCACCAGCTGATGCAGTCTGCAATGCGCTGCCATAGGGTCCACCCTGCAGGTTCATGTCTGCACCGTGCTCAATGAGCAGCTGAACAATGTTGTTGTGCCCGTCAGCTGCTGCAGCCTGCAATGCGCTGCCATAGGGTCCACCCTGCAGGTTCATGTCTGCACGGTGCGCAATTGAGCAGCTGGACAATGTCTTTGTACCCGCCAGCTGATGCAGTCTGCAATGCGCTGCCATAGAGTCCACCCTGCACGTTCATGTCTGTACCGTACTCAATGAGCAGCTGGACAATGTCTTTGTACCCGCCAGCTGATGCAGTCTGCAATGCGCTGCCATAGAGTCCACCCTGCACGTTCACATCTGTTACCGTGCTCAATGAGCAGCTGGACAATGTCTTTGTGCCGCCAGTGATGCAGCCTGCAATGCTGCTGCCATAGTGTCCACTTGCACATTCACATCTGTACCGTGCTCAATGAGCAGCTGGACAATGTCTTTGTGCCCGCCAGCTGATGCAGCCTGCAATGCGCTGCCATAGTGTCTACCCTGCACGTTCATGTCTGTACCGTGCTCAATGAGCCGCTGGACAATGTCTTGTGCCCGCCAGTGATGCAGCCTGCAATGCGCTGCCATAGGGTCCACCCTGCACGGTCACGTCTGCACCATGCTCAATGAGCAGC